>CM055876.1:17435000-17450000 GCA_029582165.1 Portulaca oleracea
TAATAACTTCGTGAAATTAATCAAACTTCTCCCTGCTCTCTTTCTTTCAATGTCGATTTTAGCAGAGTCTGTTTTATAACAGTGATTAGTGTTCTTATAACTCTCGACCAGAATCTACCCCGAATCTTGAAATCGGGTTCGTAGACCGGAGTCTTTTTTGTTTATTTTATGGTTTGTCGATTTCCTTAAATCGGCTGGCGACTCTTTTACATTTTATAAATTCGTTTTATTATTTAAAATATTCATTTATGCGTAAAATAATCTAAAAAAATAATTTGGTTCATGTCCACAAGTGTTCGATTCCTTGAATTCTCTTGTCACTTACTGTCTCATGTTCGGACACTACAAGATGGACGTTCAGATGCGACGGTCCGTTGTGACCGTTCAAAGAACGGTCGCATTTGTTTTTCGGGCGACCGTTCATTTGCGACCGTTCAATGAACGGTCGCATTTTTTTCGGGCGACCGTTCATTTGCGACCGTTGAATTAAACGGTCGCAAAATTTGTGACCGTTCAATGAACGGTCACAAATTTTGTGACCGTTCAATTCAACGGTCACAAAATTTTGAATCGTAAAATTTGTGACCGTTCAATTGAACAGTCACAAATTTTGTGACTGTTCATTGAATGGTGACAAATTTGCGACAGTTCAATTGAACGGTCACAAATTTTGTGACCGTTCAATTAAACGGTCGCGCGTTTGTTATTAAATGTCAGAACGAAACTCGCTCTTCCTATTCCCTAATTTCCTCATCTTTCTCTTTCTCGATTCTCCCTCATCTCACCGATTCTCTCTCTTTCTCCTCCTCTTCTTTATTCCCCTAAACACTCAAAGCGATCTCGAACACATTCTCTTTCTCGTCACATGAAACCCGACATGCAACACAAAAGTAGCAAGATCGAGAGCCTCCATCTAAATGTTCAAGGGAAGAGATCGAACAGTTGAGCTTTGTGGAAGAATTGAGCAATTCAAGTATAAAAAGGGAGTAGAGAAGCCGAAGAAGGTGTAGACGGTGTGAAAGATTTTGTTTTTAGGTTTAGGGTTTAGATTAAATTTAATTTCGCATGTTTAATTCAGATTTTTTTGTTTAACATCTTGTATTCTCGGATCTTAAGTTCATGTAATTAGATCTGAACTTTGATACTTTCAAAAGTTTAATACATTCTCTAGGTTGATTGTTCCTCATTTCTTGTTTCTTATTTGCTTAATTTCTGGGCTTGTCTTGATTTTCTATGGATGTTTTATTTGATTTTTTATGTTCATGTTCAAGTTTCTGGGTTTAATATGTTGGGTTGCTTGATTCATGTTCATTTTCCCTTCTCCCTTGTTTTGGGTCTAGTTTCAATTTCTGGGTTGGATTGTAAATGAGTTATTTTTCCGAGTAATTTTGATTGAAAAAAAAGATTCGTAAATTTGTGACCGTTCAATTGAACGGTCGCAAAATTTTGTGACCGTTCATGAACGGTCGCTTCGTTTTGGGACCGTTCATGAACGGTCACAAATTAGCGACCGTTCATTTGAACGGTCGCCCGACCCCTCAAACGACCAATCAGACGCGACCGTCGTGAACGGTCGCAAATGAACAGTCGCGCGCCCTCTGGCGCGACCATTCAAGCCTAATTAAGACCGTTCACAACGGTCTTATTTTTCAGACCTTCTTGTAGTGGGATAAGGTAAACTGATGTCATCCTTATGTAATTCTCGAAACGTTCCTCGATCTCCGAGTTTAGACTTTGAAAAGCATATGATCAACTATTGATTCAACTGAGCTCGGCCAAGCATTTTCAGTCCAATCTCACCGAGTGGCCAATAAGACAACTGTCCCTAATAGGGAGGACAATGTCATCTTGTTCACACACACATTCTTACATGATCCAACTGTAACCCAGACACCGCCTTTATAGCCTACTGTTACGAAAGGCGTTTGACGCGCTCCAAAGTCACAGCAAATCATGTAGTTTGTGTACTGAACTCAGGAGTCAGGAATTTTCTCTGAGTGGTGAGAACTCCTATGACAATTCCCAACTTAAAGATCTCCCACTTGGGGTCATTTCGGTAGTTGTTCTCAACAATAGCCATGTGATTGATTTATGATGTCAATACATCAATATGATCATGAAACTCGATCATCACTTCAATCCTACATGTTAATTGTGTTGATATCATCACTGTCCCTACGTGATAATACAATTAGGAAACAGGTCGACTATCGACCAGGATTAGCATCATCAAGTTCACTAATGGGGTTTCTTAAATCAGACCTCGTCCAATTTGCCATTTTGAATTCGCTAATCCTTTTTGGACAATTACATAATTTTAAACCACAATTTACATAAAGTTTGAATTTATTTATAAATGATGAATAAATAACTAATACAAACCATGAGCCATCTAATGTTCAAAAATGTAGCTTAATAAGATCATTCAAGATGTCTAATTCCTATTGCATGAGTAAGACTCTCATACTTCGCTTGCGATAGGGGTTTAGTAAGCGGATCGGCGACGTTGTCATTCGTATGAACCTTGCACACATTAATATCACCTTCCTCGATGATCTTTCGAATGATGTGATACTTTCTGGACACATGCTTAGCTTTACTGTGTGCTCTAGGTTCCTTTGCCTGAGCAATGGCCCCACTATCGTCACAGTATAGGTCCACGCCTTCCGCAATACTAGGTACAACTTCAAGCTCCTCGATGAACTTCTTCACCCATATTGCCTCCTTCGCAGCTGATAAGTCGTTTTTATATAGAGTTTTTAGGGCTCAAAACGTATCAGTTTCATGCTTTTTGTATCCGATATCTCGTATTTTTATATCAATTTCCGTGATTTATACACTTGTTCGCGAGTTTGGTATGTTTTACAGGAATTGATGAAATTATATCAAAAAGCATGAAAAATTGGAGGAAAAATAGCAAAAATCAAAGAAATTAAAAAAAGAGTTGAAGAAGAAGAAAAGAAAGAGAAGAAAGAATGGCCCAATCACACGGCCCAAGCCCAACTCAAGGTGGAAGGATGAGACGCAACCTGCATTTTATAAATGCAGCCCGCGTCTCATCCAGAACGTTCACAAAACGGAAGAAGAGAAAACACGGGTAGCGTTTTTGGGGCGTAGCCAGCGCTTTTTCGCGGAAGACTAACGATTTGGGCAAAACGCAGCCCACGTTTTATGCCTTAATCCAGGCGTATAAAAGGGGTTCCTCTGCGCCGTTTAGAACAACTTTTAATTAGATTTTGCCCTGACGTTTTCGAGAGCTTGGACAAGAAATTTTAGAGTAGATTTAGATACTTTTTCTAGGATTAATTCCAAAACATTGTTATTAGATTAGGTTGTTACTTGTGATCGAAGAACACGAAAGAGATCGATTCGGGTGACACGAAGAGATCGATTTCGCCAATTCGAACACGGTTATCTCTATTTTGCTCTTATGTTTTCTTGTTCTTGTTTAAATTTCGCATTGTTTATTTCTAGTATCATGAGTAGCTAATTTCTTTAGTTTGGGGGATAAACTCGATGTCTTTCGATTGAATTTGAATACAGCTTCGGTGTTAGGTTATCTTTTTATTCGTTTTATCTGCGTGCGATGTTTGTCATGGTAATTAGACAATAGAATGACAGTTTGAGTCTTTACCTGGTCATAGATTCTTGACAACAGAACGACAGTTTGAGTCTTGAATTGGATTGCGTAGATTAAATAGGTTTAGAAAATAGTTAGACATAATGATTCTTGCCTAGGATCAATTTATAATTAGTTTTTATCTTTAATTTGACTAAATAGTTAGAAATAATATTTAGTTAAATTATTCTAACTCACCTAGGATCGAAAGATCGAAGTGATAAGGCCTAGAAAGATTATAGACCCCGAATTATCTTTTTACTTGCACCGGAATTGTAGACGATTCGATTGATTGACTAGAGTGGACTCCCCTGAACGCTTTTTAGTATCTGGTTCAACCCTAAAAATTTCAGTTTTCCTAGTTTAGTTTAGAAAACCTTACCACACCCTTTGGATCAACCTAGCATTCTTTGTAGTAAACTAGTTCAGTGCGTGGTTGAACGCAAATCCCTGAGAGAGAACGATATTTTATTACTACATAGACCCGTACACTTGCGGTATACAGACACCTATTAGTTTTAGGTCTTTCAAGTTTTTGGCGCCGTTGCCGGGGAGTTGTTTCCCCAACCGCCATTGGACGAACGTGCTCTGGGTGACTAGGTTATTTAAATTCTGTTATTTTTCTTTATTTCTCTTTATTACTTTTGGTATTCTTGTTTTTGTCTTTTTCAGGTTTATGCAAAAGGATTTCTCTTTTGAATACGATCCCGAGATCGAACGCACACTTCGAGAGAGAAGGAAAAGAGCAAGGCTGGAGAAAGAATTTAAAGAAAACCAAGAAACAGACGAAAAAGAGTAGAAATCGGAATAGGAAAAGGAAGAAGAGATGGGAGAACAGCGACAGATGATATTCGGGCAGTATCTGACTCCTAATGTCACTAATCCGCAGTCAGCAATCAACGTTCCGACCATCCAAGCAAACGACTTCGAATTACGACAATCCTTAATCAACTTAGTATCCAAATCACCATTCCATGGATTGTCCAATGAAGACCCGAACCGACATCTTCGATTTTTCGTCAAGCTTGTGACACTTACAAGGCCAACAACGTGTCAGAAGACGCCATCAAATTGCGTCTCTTTCCATTTTCGTTAGAAGGCAAGGCGTGGGAGTGGCTCGATACACTTCCACCAAATTCGATCAGGACATTCGACGAACTCGCCAGCACCTTTTTGGCGAAATATTTTCCTCCAAGCAAGCTCACCAGCTTAAGGAATCAGATTTCTACATTCACGCAAGAGCCGGATGAGTCACTGTACGATGCTTGGGAGAGGTTTAAGGACATTCTTCGACAATGTCCTCGGCACAGATTTGAACAATGGGTCCTGATCCAATCATTTTACAATGGAGCAAGAGAGTCAACAAGAGGAAGCATCCTCTCGGCAGTCGGAGGAAATATCTTGGGCAAAACAGTATCGGAAATCTGGACTTTGATCGAGAATCTGGCGAGCAACTCTCGGCAGTGGTCAGAACCCCGCCCTATAGCGGGAGGTAAGCATGATTTTGATGCTATTTCGCTATTAACTGGTAAACTTGATTCGTTAGTGAAAAGAATAGACCACCAAGACTCGCCTGCACCCCTACTTTTATCATGTAATTTTTGTCGTTCGACCGATCATGCGACACTTGCTTGTCCTAAAGAATTAGCCCATAATGACCAAACTCAACAGGGTCACCATGTTGACCAAGGGCCAAACCTAGAAGCTCTAGTGAAAAATCTTCTATCAACCCAGCAAGAACAAGCAGGGACAATTAAATGCCTTCTAGAAAAAATTGAAACCTTAACTAACCTGAATGAAAAGTTGACTTCCCAAGCGACTTACCCGAATGACTCTTCTACCTCCTCCACCGATAGTGTATCAGGAGACTGTAGCGCCCTAACCCTTAGGAGAGGAAAACAATTAGAAGAACCCAAGCGAAGAATTCTTGAAAATACTTCGACTGAACCAATTTCAAATGATAACACTCCTGATAAGGACCCTGAGTTAGAAAACGAATCACATATATATGAAACCGATAAGGGGAGGAAAAAGAAGGAAGAGGAGCCGCCGGTAGTTAAACAGAGAGTCTATGTACCAGCACCACCTTACCCTCAGAGGTTAGTTAGTACGAAACATGATAAACATTTTGGGAAATTTATGGAAATAATAAAACAACTTCAGGTTACTATTCCATTCAATGACGTGATCACGCAAATGCCTATTTATGCGAAATTTCTCAAAGAAATACTTAGTAACAAAAGGAAATTTTAAGAACATGAGATTATGGCCTTAAACGACTATTGTAGTGCGGCAATAAAAAACAAGTTGCCAACCAAACTTAAGGATCCCGGAAGTTTCACTATTCCTTGTGAAATAGGTAGCCTTCACATTGATCGAGCACTATGTGACTTAGGATCTAGCGTTAACTTAATGCCTCAGTCTATGTATAAGAAATTAGGAATAGGCGAATTAAAACCTACCACGATTGCACTGCAATTAGCCGATCGTTCCATCAAATACCCGGTAGGTGTTTTAGAAGACGTACCCATTATGATAGGGGAAATCTTCGTTCCAGTAGATTTTGTTATTTTAGAAATGGACGAAGATTCGCGAACACCAATCATCCTTGGTAGACCATTCTTAGCAACTTCGGGATGTTGTGTTGATGTTAAAAATGGGAAGATGACCTTTAATGTACGATCGGACAAGATTGAATTCAATCTAAAGCATGCTACGAAATTTCCCTCTTTTTCTGATGATTATAATCCAATAGATTCTACTGAGGGAATTGTCACTGGCGCATCTACTAACGACCAGTCAAGTGATCCACTTGAACTATATCTGCTCAATGATTGCTCGGTGCAGGATGAAGAAGATGCTATAGCAGCCTACACAAAGCTATTAGATGAGGCACCTGAGATAACAAGTGAGCCTAAAGAGGAATATAAGTTAACTGACAATCCCGATAGCGTGGAGCCTAAAGCCCCAGAAGTAGAACTGAAACCGTTACCAGACACACTACGATATGAGTTCCTAGGGCCAGACTCCACTTATCCTGTGATTGTGAGTTCAACTTTGACAAAAGAGGAAACATCCTCATTATTGGAAGTTTTGCGAGCTCACCGAAAGGCGATTGGTTATGTCATCGATGATTTAAAGGGAATACATCCATCTTTCTGCATGCATAGAATTCTCCTTGAAGAAGACCATAAACCTTCAGTTGAACATCAAAGGAGACTCAACCCAAACATGAAGGAGGTAGTAAAGAAGGAGATATTGAAACTACTCAAGGCAGGGATAATTTATCCTATCTTAGATAGCGAGTGGGTTAGTCCTGTTCATGTAGTCCCCAAGAAAGGAGGAATGACTGTAGTCAAGAATCAGAAAAATGAGTTAATTCCCACCAGGACTGTTACTAGGTGAAGGATGTGTATCGACTACAGGAAACTGAACAAGGCTACCAGAAAAGATCATTTTCCGCTACCATTTGTAGATTAATGTTGGAGCGTCTGGCAAAGAATTCCTATTTTTGCTACTTAGACGAATATTAGGGATTCTTTCAAATTTCGATTCACCCTAAGGATCAAGAAAAGACAACCTTCACTTGCCCTTATGGGACCTTTGCCTACAGAAGGATGCCTTTTGGACTGTGTAATGCTCCTGCCACCTTTCGGAGGTGTATGATGGAAATCTTCGCCGAGTTTATTGAAGATATTGTACAGGTATTCATGGACGATTTCTCAATTTACGAGACCTCATTTGACCTTTGCCTGCAAAATCTAAAACGGGTACTTCAAAGGTGTGAAGAGGTGAACCTAGTGCTAAATTGGGAGAAATATCATTTTATGGTACAAGAAGGAGTAGTCTTAGCACATGTGATCTCTAATAAGGGAATTTCAATAGACAAAGCCAAGGTTGAAGTAATCGAAAAACTAGCTCCGCCAGTATCAGTGAAGGGTATTAGAAGCTTCCTAGGTCATGTGGGGTATTATCGATGATTTATCAAAGACTTTTCTAAAATAACCTCTCACAAACTTACTTGCCAAGGATGTTGCGTTCGAATTCAATGAGGGATGCTTAGCTGCTTTCCTGAAATTGAAACAAGCTTTGGTATCTGCACCGATAATGCAAGCACCGGATTGGAATCTACCTTTCGAAATTATGTGCGACGCTAGCGATCACGCCATAGGGGCAGTGCTAGGACAAAGAACTGATGGAAAACCTTATGCCATCTACTACGCTTGCAAAACTCTTGATGGAGCTCAGATGAATTATGCTACTACTGAAAAAGAATTTCTAGTTGTGGTGTATGCCCTAGACAAATTTAGGCCCTATCTAATTAACTCCCAGGTCATAGTCTATACAGATCATGCAGCCATCAAGCATTTAATGACGAAGGCTGATTCAAAACCACGTCTTATTCGCTGGGTATTATTACTCCAGGAATTTGACATTGAGATTCGTGACAAGCCTGTATTACAAAATGTGGTGGCTGACCATCTTTCAAGGCTTCAATCTGACTCTCCAGTCAAGGATGACCTACCTATCAATGAGTGGTTTCCTCATGAACAACTCTTAGTCATAAATCGCCATTCAACTTCGTGGTTCGCAGATTATGTGAATTACTTGGTTTGTGGAGCTCTTCCACCTGACCTGACTTATCAACAGAAAAAGAAATTCTTCTCTAATGTTAAGAGGTATGTTTGGGAAGAACCGTTGTTATACAAACTTTGTGGTGATGGGATTTACAGGCAGTGTATACCCGAAGAGGAAGTGTGAAACGTGCTATTCCATCTCCATGCTACTCCTTTCAGTGGACAATTTGGACCCGACAAGACGGTAGCCAAGGTTCTTCAAGCAGGTTTCTATTGGCCTACTATTACGAGAGATGTCCAGCGCTATGTTATATGTTGCGACATATGCCAAAGAACGGGGAACATATCTCGAAGAAATGAGATGCCTCAAACTGGAATGCTAGAAGTTGATTTATTCGACGTATGGGGAATAGATTTCATGGGACCATTCCCACCGTCCCATTAGAATCTCTACATTCTAGTCGCAGTAGATTATGTCTCTAAATGGGTAGAAGCTATAGCATCCCCAACTAATGACACAAAAACAGTCATCAAGTTCCTCAAAAAGAATATCTTTTCTAGATTTGGGACTCCCAGAGCTCTCCTTAGCGACAATGGAACCCACTTTTGTAACCGACCACTAGAGTCCTTACTAGCCAAATATGGAGTCAAACATAAGGTGGCGACACCTTATCATCCCCAAACTAGGGGTCAAGTCGAACTCTCGAATAGGGAAATAAAGAGCATTCTCGAGAAAAATAGTTAATAGATAAGGGAAAGATTGGTCCCTAAAACTCGATCATGCGCTGTGGGCCTAAGAACTGCTTTCAAAACTCCTCTAGGAACTACACCCTATAGGTTAATATTCGAAAAAGCTTGTCATCTCCCGGTTGAAATCGAGCATAAGGCTTTCTGGGCCATTAAAACTCTTAATTTCGACCCTAAGATTGCGAAGGAAAAAAGAATTGTGCAACTTCAAGAACTTGATGAACTACGACAAGAGGCATATGTAAATTCCCGAATCTACAAGGAAAGAACCAAAACTTGGCATGATAAGCATATTATGAGAAGAAGATTTCAGGAAGGCGACATGGTGCTCATGTTCAATTCAAGGCTAAGACTCTTTCCCGGGAAACTAAAATCAAGGTGGACGGGACCCTACAAAGTAATGCGTGCGTTCCCTCATGGAGCGGTGGAGATTTGGCATGAGAATACTGGTTCATTTAAGGTATATGGGCAGCGTTTGAAGCCATACTTAGCTGGAGACCCTGACCTCTAATCAGCAAAAAGACTACTAGAAGACCCTAACAAGTAGGGTCCGTAACGTCGAGCTAACGACGTTAAACAAAGCAACTCCAGGAAGGTACACTGTTATCTGAAATTTACTCCTCCCCACATTTTTAATTATTCGGCACTTTTATTTTAAATTTTTACTTTTTAGCGTAATTTTTAATTTTGAAGTTTACTAATGTTTTTCTTTTAGTGTGTAGAGAAAAAAAGATGAAGATTCAAGGAATTTATGGCTTTTATTAAAATTATTATTTTTAACCTAATGAATTTTATGTTGGTGCATGTTTGTAGGGATTTTTGGTATGTTAAATTGTAGGGAAAATAAGGAGCAAACAAAGGAAAAAGGAGAAAACAAGTCAAAAGTTGCAAAAATTAAAAGCAGCAGCGTCAGGTAGGAAAACGCAGCCAGCGTTTTCCAGGCACTGGCTGCGTTTCAAACAGAAAGTTTGCCGCCTGATTTTTACAAAACGCAGGCTCCGTTTCGAAAACGCAGGCCGCGTTCTTCAATTTTTCCAGAAAATTTTACCCGCCTCTTAGTTTACTCGGCTTCCCCTTTTTCTTTCAAAACACAATACTCCCACACTATTTTGCCCTAACAACCCCGACGACCCCCCTCTCCACCAAACGTCATTCGCGCCACCACCACTCCTGCCGACCTTCTCGCCATCGCCGACCACAACGACCCTCACCTCTCTTTTCTCTCTCACTTCCTCTCACTTGCACTCTCAAACTTAGAATTTTCAATTTCCATCCCTCTTCCCTCTTCAACTCAAGCTATGGAATTTTCAACTCTTTCTCTTGATTCCTTAATTATATACTTCATTCTTGATAATAATTTGGTTGAATGCTTGAGATTATTGAGTAATTTGTTCAAATTATATCATGTATCATGCCCGAGACTAAGATTTCTTGATTGAAGTTTGATGTTTGAATGAACTCTTGATTAGGGCTTGGTAGAGTTGTTTGATCTTTGATCTCTTTGTTCCAGAATTGAGAGGATTGTGTTGTTCGATGCATTAAGAGAGCAATGTGATGTTGAAATTGAGAAATTTAGGTCCTGGATTTGGTTGTGATTAAGTTGTGGTGTTATGCTCTGTTTTTTATGAGAATTTAGGTTAATTTATCTTGATTTCAATCCCTAGTATCAAATAAGTATGGGGGGATTGATAGTACTAATCTTTGCATTATGATCATGCTTATTTGATACCTAGGATTTATCTTGGTTATTTTACTGATTTATGAAGAATTTTAGATGGTTCGAACTAAGAATCCTAGCTTCTCTGGAGCACCGGGTGATAATAATGAAGCCGGAGGAAGCCGGAAGCGCAAAGCTACGGCGGCAGAGAAGGGAAAGCAAAAGGTCGCACCCTCAAAGGACTCTGATAACCCAAACCCCTTCAACTTTGAAGGGGAATCCAAGAAAAGGTATGAATCTCTTTCCCAAAGAGCCATCGTCCCTACTAAATACGTGCATGAACCTTTCCTGCGTAGTTGTGGTATGCTGGATGATGTTGATTGGATGTTAGGCCGTTGTCACATGACCAACATAGCTAAATTAGGTGAACCGACCTATAGGGGGATCACCCTTGAGTTTCTTTCGACCATAGTTGTGAACCTTCAGGGAAGGGATGGGGTTATTCGTTTTCGACTTTTGGGGGTAGAAAGGACCATGATCATGTCCGAGTTTGCCCGTGCCTTTGGCCTTCCTGAACGGACATGTAGGAGTTCATTCCTTATACCCGTAGATTGGGATGGTAAGGGCTTCTTTTTCAGAATCTCAGGTTTCGATGATTGGGACCCTAGCAACATCCCTCCGACCAAAATTAGAAACCCCGTGATGAGGTATGTCCACCGCATACTCTCATGTGGCATTTTCGGAAGGCCCGGTAGCTGAAACAAAGCTACCCGGGCTAATTGCTATATGTTATACTCCATGTTGGTTGCCGACGCTCGTGCCGACCCCACAGCTATGTTAGCTCACAATCTTTCTAGCGTCGCCACCTCAACCAACAAGGGCATTGCCATAGGGAGCTATATTACTCACCTTGCATGCCAGTTTGGCTTTAGGCCACCTAGGAATGCCACTGACCTAGTCTCGGGTAGTTTATTCTTGGATGGGGACCAGTGTAATTACTTTGGCTTTTGCAAGTTTGATAAGGACTCGCGTTGCCTTTGGATCTATCCCAACAACGCTAGATGCCCTGTGCCTAACCCCCACACCTCACCCCAAGTCGCTGAGAACTTGATGTGGATGCCTCCTTTCCCCGAGTTTGACCCTGAACCTGAACCTGAAATTCACCTTGACCCTCAACCCGAACAACCCCAATTAGACTATGAGGCGCGCTTTCACGACCTCCAAACCTCCATTGACCGAACCGAACACCGAGTCAACGAGTTGAGAGATAGTTTTGTTGAGTATAGGGCTCAGACTGACCTTCGTTTCGACCACCTCGACGAGTCGATTGCTAACCTTGTCGGCCTCATTCAGGCCATGTTCGATTGACCATCTCCACCACCAAGACCGAGCCAAACTAGCCCTCCCCCACCGACTGAGGATCCTTGATCCTTTACTTGACCTTGCCCTTCGTCGTTGTCTTCTGCATTGAGGAAAATGCAGGCGCAACATACCAAAGGACGACCAACACTCTGCTTTATGACATGATGCACATAGAAGTAGAAGTTTATGTGGATGACATGATTGTTAAGACCAAGACAAGGGAGGAGCATATTCCTAACCTCCGCAAGTTCTTTCTGCGACTTCGTAAATACAAGATGCGGCTCAATCCAGCAAAGTGCACCTTCGCTGTTACCTCTAGGAAGCTGCTAGGCTATGTGGTCAGCCAACGAGGCATTGAAGTTGATCCTTTAAAGATAAAGGCTATCCAGGAGTTACAATCGCCCAGGACAGAAAAGGAGATAAGAGGTTTCTTAGGACGAGTCCAGTACATCAGCAAGTTCATCTCAAAGCTCACCATGATCTGTGAACCCTTGTTCAAAAAACTGAAGAAAGGAAGTAAAGTAGTATGGCATATAAAGGAAAACGGGAGAAAGATGTTAGGAACGAAGAGATACCGATTGCAAGTTCTCCAAGATGCTACAAATAAGGTCAAGGCTCCCTGACTTATACATTTTGTCGTGATTGCCCTCCGTGGTCCAGCGTTCAGCAGCACGTTCCGTCTTGTTCTTCTTTAAACGAATGCCCAGGGCCGAGATGTACTCATACGCCCATGACTGCATAAACATGATGTTAAAAGAGGAAGAAAGACTGAACTGCATTGAAAAGAGAAGGTTCGAGCGCACACCTCGAGCACCTTCCACTAGGAAGGACCATACTGGTAATGAGTCTGAGCCGCATGAAGATAGACCGGGTCCGCATCCTGCGAGAGCCGTACGCCATGACGAAGCCAGTGGATGAAGTTCGCATAAGACGCCTTGCCCCAATTCAGATTCCGAATATTATCAAAATTGAGAAGGTTTCGGAACCACGTCAGGGAAATGTTGTCCCCATGGTTGGCAAAAAGGGTGGTAGAAATCATGTACGCCAAGAAAATGAAGCGGCACTGCTCTATAGGAAAATTTTGGAAACTGGCATCACGGATGGCCAATTCAAAGTGCCTATAGGCGAGATTGAGGAAACCTTTCCGTTGCCCAGTCTTGTGAGACATCGACCCAACATGTCCAGAACTACCGGAGGGATCTCCGCGTCAAAGACCACGTCCTGCCCACCCCAAGGAAGACCGGTAATCATGACGAAATCTTTGGGTGTGACCGTCATCTCACCCACAGGCAAGTAAAATGAGTTGGTTGAATCCCACAACCTCTCAGCCATTGCTCGACCTATGATACGGAACGTTCGTTTCTTCCAGGCCTCCAGGCATTTCCAGAAAGGCATAAAGCCCGCTGCAGTCAAAGTATCACGGACAAAGTTTCCCGGAATTGATTTAGCCACCTTTCAGGACGCCAGGAGTTTTCAGGTTATCCTCCTAAAATACGATGGGCGAAAATTTCAGTGAGTTATTTAAAATGGGGGCTCAGTTCGCATTTTGGGCCAAATTTCATGGACCCTAACTGGACCCAGCACAAACACCGGGCTCACAGTCTCGGCCCATGAAGCGGTCCAGCGAGCCCAAGAACTTTGGCCCGAGTCGGCCCAGCAAAACCAAAATAAAAAAACGCGCGAGTCAAACCCCGCCTAGGTTTTGACTTCACCAGGCCTTTGCATTCGGCCCAAGAAGCGCGTCGGCCCAGTAGAACGAAATAAAACCCGCCTGGGTTATGGGCCAATCGTTGACATCTTTTTGGTCCATTTGTCGATTTGCAAGTGCGTGTTCGGTCAAAATACATAAATAAATGGGTCACTCAAGATGCTAACATGCATACTTAAAATAGCTAAAATCGACAAGATATGAAAAATAAATTCATACTTGCTGATTTTTACGCTAAACTAAGTACAAGAGGAAAATTTTAAGGGTTACCTTGCCATGAGAGCGGTAGAACCAAGCATGGTTCCAAGATTGAACAATA
This sequence comes from Portulaca oleracea, assembly GCA_029582165.1. Lineage (NCBI taxonomy): Eukaryota > Viridiplantae > Streptophyta > Magnoliopsida > Caryophyllales > Portulacaceae > Portulaca > Portulaca oleracea. Next base: position 17,448,990 of record CM055876.1, read on the forward strand.
AGGTCGGAAGGGACCGCCTCCATGCCAGGGACGAAGTTCCGCCGACAAGACTTCTTTTCTAGAGAGAAGAGGAGTGAGCTAGAGAGACATGAAGGAGGTGAGGATGTGAAGGAAATGAAGGAAATGCATTGAATTTATAGAAAAGTCGGGTGAACGTGAGCCGTTCATTCTTAGGACCCGCCTCGAGATGCAAAATGCGTTTCATTGGCCGGAAATCCAAAGGTCATCCTTTTGTTCCCCAAAAGAGAGGCAAGGTGACATGGCACAATTCAACCCACACACGAAGTGGGTCCCACTTTGATACCCTTCACGAGGCAGAAAAGAAAAAAAAAGAAGAAAAAAATACAAAACCCGCCTAGGTTTTGTTTTGGCCACAGCCTAGAAAGCGAGGCCCAGAAGGTGCGGCCCAGTCGCCAACACCAGCCCAAGTGAAGACACTAAAACCCGCCTAGGTTTTGTATCGCCTGCAGCCCAAATACGCGGCCTAACTCCTCACAGCCTGAGCCCACGGTTCAGCTCTATGGCCCGCAGGTAAAAATTCGAACCTCCTTTGTTTTTCAATAAAACTAATACTCGATTTTCTCATGACTTTCAGGTCGCCGACAAAGGGAACACCATCGTTCAGCTACTGCACAAAAGGTCGCTGTCATCATCATCATTTAGGGTCTTTGGCAGAGCTTCGATGCATCATTCTCGCCTGAGATCAACAACGACTCATCAACAGTCAGGTAAAGCATCATTCTTGCTCGAGATCAGCCTCAAAGAGGCACATGCCGCCAGCGACCGGAATGCAGGACTCGGCTTCCAAGCATCACTCCAGGCTTTGCAATCCAAACTCATATCCTCATACTACTTTGACCTTCATCCTATTCAGACTCGATCAAAGTAGGGGCTCTCTGTAGACACCAGAATTTGTACCGGCATAATCCCGACTCATCAAAATCAGCAAGTCATATGGGCCAAATGATAAATGGGGCATTGGGCCCAAAATATCAACAAGCCAAGTCCAAG
>CM055876.1:18052500-18442500 GCA_029582165.1 Portulaca oleracea
AAGTTAAACTTTGTTGTTGGGGAATAAGTCACTCCTTATGTAACCATGCTATTCACCAAAGAAAAAAAAAAAGGGAGAAGAATAGGAAAAAAACATATTGAGAGAAAGAAATATATATTAAAAAAGGGAGTGAAGAATAGGTGATTAGCATGATGGTTTTTCTTGCTTATGTCGACTCTTCCCTTGCTCTTCTTCGATGGAGATACGTTATGCTTAATCGAGGTGTGGTGTAAGACGTGTTGTGTTTTATGTATTGGGAATGTTACTCTTTAGATTTGTGGCTATTTAGCTCTACATTCCCTAAATGATTTCCTTCCTTACCCTACACCTAAGCCCCATTACAACCCTTGAAAAGTCCTCATGATCAAGAGAGGCAAAGATCAAGATTCAAAAAGAAAGTAGCGGCGTTTGCGGAGAAGGTTCCATCCCGGGATCGAAAGACTCAACAGGACGTATACTTCGCAACTCGATTCTTTCTTTTAGTATTATTTCTTTGATTTGAGGATTGATTATGATGATTGGAACTTGTTTCATGCTTTCTTTCACAATGACTGAGTAGATTCTTAGAATTCTAGAGTTTTGCAACTCGAAACAATGTAGTTTGATTGAATGTTCTTCGTTTGTGCATGAATTCTTGATTCGAATCAATAGAAGGTTGTGTTCTACATGTTCATGTGTGTTCTTAAGGCCTGGAACACTTGTGACTTGAGATTAACCTGAGAAGTACTGTAAGGTGAATTAGGATAATCTGACCACCAACCTTTCTACCTAATTTTGTGAAATTTGAGAAAAGAATAGCAAACTAGGGAATCACTTTGATAACCGGATAGTTAGAGACCTTCAACTTTGATTAACTTGAAAAGTATACGAAAGTTGTAATTTAGGTTGATTGAAGTAATTCTATTAGCATCGAAAGAACAGTAGAATTCATATGGTTATCGGTTCTTGATTCGACTTGAATGAATGATTGTGCAAACTAGGTTTTGATAATCAAATTCATTATTAGCATCGAAATCTTTCTCCCTAGAAATCTAAAAGCTTTCCAAAACCAAAACTCGGTTAGCTTAGCAATCAAGAAGATGGGCTAGTTATATGCGTTGCTAATTAAGTCCCTGTGGCATCGACCTTAACGTGATACACCGTATACCCTGCACTTACGGCCCTGTCACCCGTAGGGTTAAGGCTCGGGTCGAGGGTACCTGACCTGAAGGTCGGGCCGGTCAGGCTCGGGCCGACGGTTCAGAAACTTCTTACTCAACTGGTTCGGCGGCCCGACCCGGCCGTTGAACATGTCTAATTAAAACTAACAACCCTATTAGTATTTACATCAAAAGGTTAAAAAGGTTCAAATAATGACCCTATTCATGGATATTTATTTATTATTTTAAGATTAACAACCATAATCACCTACTCAATGCTTCTAAGCATAATAATATGAGACTAAATAGTTTTTCAATTAAATACTCAAGCAATGTATGGAACAATTAATGATGGAAGCTCAAAATGAAATAATTATCTTAATTTAATCTCAAGTCTAAATTAACTTTTGCTACTATTCATGATCAAGGACACAAAAACACAAATCACAAACAAGAAGCGAAGGAGACTGATTGCAATCCAAAATCTTCAAAGCTCTTCCAAGATTAGGCCTTATCTCTATTACTCTACCCTTAATCCCCTTAAAACCCGCCTAGAACCCAAAGAAAATTCATGGCCAAATGTAGACCATGTTCTTTTCATGGTATCATACCGTATTTACCGTAATTTACCACACTATCAATAAACAACGTTATCTTACCATACCATATCATATTTTACCACAACAACCACAATTTTCTCTCTCCTTATTTTTCTTTCTACTTTTCACTTTTCTCTCTCTCACTTACCATATCGATCATTTTTACTACAAATTTTACCACAACCTACCATACCACCACACTTTCCACAATTTACCATACCATTCTATTTTCGCACTTTACCCACCGTAGACAAGAACAAGGTCATAGTCTCCAAGGATGAAATCTGAGGTCTTCTGTACGACAAAAGATATATAGCTATAACCTCAAAATTTGATTGAAAAATTAGAAAAATAGAAAAGCAGGCCACGTAAGGGTCCGCAATGAGGCAAAATTCTGCAACTCTAGACCGCAGTTTGCACGGCCATGTGGAGGTCCATGCTAGAGGTCACGATAGCTAGTTTCTGGGCTTGGATGTCTTGCTTTGGTCTTGCTTGTGCGCCCGAATCTCATATCTTTTTCCATTTGATGTATTCCTTTTGCTTAATTCTAATATTATTCATAAGTTTAACAAAAATTCCTAAAAAAACTATAAATCACTAAGGTCCATTCTTTTATACGGTTGGTTGCGGTATGGTATGGTACGGTGCGGTGAAATTTAAAAATATGTGGTGAATTGTGGTGAGAGTTATGGTGAGTGGGGTGAGGAGAGAGAATGTGAAAACTAGAGGAGAAAAGTAAGGAGAGAGAAAAATGAAAAAATATATTGGTAATGATTGTGGAGTGGTGTGGTGAAGTGTGATGGAAATTAAAGAGTTGTGGTATGGTGTGATACCGCACCGCAATCTCAGAATAAAAGAACGGGCCTAATTAGAAGGAGAGGAAAGGAAAAATCTGAAATTCATATAGAATCCTAAAAAGAAAAGGCTAAACTAAGAGAAAGGGTTTTTTGCTTTTTGGACCCCGAACTTTGGGGGTTTTTGTTATCTGGTACCACACATTTGAAAGTTTATTTTTTGGACCCTATACTTTGTCTCCGACAACAATGTGGACATTGTTAGGTGAGTCCGGCCCAAAAAACCCCTTATTGACGTTTGAGTCTTTTTTCCTTCCGACTTTGCCCTTTAATTATTCATGAACTTTCAAGTTTGCCCTTCATTTATTCAGTCTTATTTTTCCTTCACTTATTTATTACTACCAAAATTCTCACATTTTAAATTTTTTAATTTAAAAATGTTAAGAACTTCAAAATTTTATAAATTAAAAATTAAAAATTAAAAATTAAAATAATAAAACATTTAAAAAGTTTAAAAAGTTTAAAAATAAAAAAATTAAATATAAACTTAAAATTTAAAATGTTAAATTTTAAGATTTTAAAATTTTAAAATTTTAAAATTTTGAAAATTTTAAAATGTTAAAATGTTAAAATTTTAAAATTTTGAAAATTTTAAAATTTTAAAGTTTAAAAGCTTAAAATTTTAATAGTTTAAAAATTAAAAATTAAAAAATAAAAAATATGAAATTATAAAAAATTAGCAACTAAAAAATTGAAAATTTGAAAATTTTCAAAAATTAAAATAAAAAAATCAAAAATTTAAAATTTAAAAATTTAAAAATTTAAAAATTTAAAAATAAAAATTAAAAGATTAATAATTTTACAATTTTACAATTTTAAAAATTAATAATTTGGAAATTAAAAATTAAAAATTAAAATCAAAATGAAAATGATAATTCAAAATTTAACTTAAAAAAATTAAAAATTAAAAATCAAAAATTAAAATTAAAAATTTTAAAAATTAAAAATTAAAAATTAACAAAAGTCAAAAACCTTTAAAAATTTATAGAAGGGCATATTGGAAAGTTTATGTATCATTTGGGTCTTAGCCAGAGTCAAACTTAACTTTGGGCCATATTTTTTATGTACCCAAAGTATAGGGTCCAAAAAATAAATTTTCAAATGTGTGGTACCAGATAATAAATACTCCCAAAGTTCGGGGTCCAAAAAGCAAAAAACCCTAAGAGAAATATGGGGAAAAAGATTGAAGAAATCAAGAAATAAAGTTTATAGGCTACTACTGTAAAACCCCGAAAATTTCAAAGATATTGACCATAACGTCGTTAGTAAATTAGGTTTAACTTCGTTATTTATTTTATTATTCGTTTATGTTTTTTTTTTTTTGCAACACTTGAGCTCGTAGGATCGTTGAGGGACTAACAAGGGTATATCGGTAATTTCGTGGGTTTAGTATTATTAGTATTACTCTAATTATTATTAATATTATTATGTGTATTAAAATTTGTAATTATGTGAATTTTAGTTGCTATGTGTTTATTATTATTATGATTATTATTATTACTACTAGGCCTCAACCCGTGCGATGCACGGAACATAATAAAATATTATTTAATCTAAAAATCAGAATTTAGTGATAATTCTAGACACAATTTTAAAAAAAAAAACCAACACTGATCATTGTCCAATGAAAAGCCATCATAATATATATATATATATATATATATATATATATATATATATATATATATATATATATATATGAGAATTGGATTATAATAATTCCGACTTTGCAAACTTACTATCAATTTGTATTCTGATGGTAAAAAAAAAAAAAATTGTATTGTAGTGGTACCAAATCGACCTCCATATTCTTTTTATTTTTTTATAGCCTATCCTATATTGTTTTTGCTTTTTTCGTTCCTGCCGTCAGAAAAAATTGTATTGTAGTGGTACCAAATCTATGATATTTAGGGTATACACTTGATGATGTCCCACTACAATACAATTTTATTTTTTTTGGACCACCAGAATACAAACCGAAAATAGGAATTACCGGTGTCCAATTTGTAAAAATTGGGATTATTATAATCCAATTTTCCTATATACTAGTACTCAGACTCGTGCGTTGCACGGGACGCAAGTAAACCATACGTATTATTGAAAATGTTACCGATGTTATATTTAATAGAATAAAGAAAAAAATAACAATGAAAAATAAAAAGAATAATGCATATGAAAAAAGGAAAAAAAAAGATGAGTCACCAATGTTAACATATACATATTAATGCATACACATTAATATTAATGAATTTTTATAAGCAAAATTAAATAGAATCATTTACAAGTTTCCCAAAATGCCCTCATTGGAACCCACATATTTCGATCCTCACCCTTTGTACCCAGAAATATATATGATATATATGTATATATATATATATATATATATATATATATATATATATATATATATATATATATATATATATATATATATATATATATATAGACACACACATCCCATACATATTAACGAAAATTATGCTGAAAATAAATATTAAATTAGTATTGATGGAGCTAAATATTTATTTATTTTCAGCATAATTTTCGTATAAGGTTGACAGGGCCGCAAGCGCACGGGTACTATTGTAGCAATGTCAAGGTCGATCCCACAGGGACTTGGTCTAGTAACTCAGTGAACTATCCCTCTACTTAATTGCTAAGCCAATCGGGTTGATGAATTGTTTATGACTTCTAATGAACTAACTAAAACTAAAGTGGACTAGAAAGGATTAACTCGAGGTAATTCGATGGATGAAGACTTCTAGGGTTTTACTCACCTAACAACAGGGTCTGAAAGCCAGATTAAAGCAAGCACAAGAAAATAACTCAAACGAATCAAGAATCGATAACCTCAAAATTCTATCGCCCTTTCGATGCTAAATAGAATTATCCTGACTAACCTAATCAACAACTTTCGTCTGCTTTTCAGGTTAAACAGAATTGAAGGTCTAAGCAAGGTCGGGTTACCTAATGATTCCCTAGTCTACTACTCCTTTTTCAACTTTCGTAGGCCTAGGTAGAAGGGTTGGTGGTCAAATTCCCCTAATTCACCTTTCGGTACTTCTTAGGTTAATTTCTGAATTACAAACATCCAAGGCCTTAAGAACATTCGTAAGCAAGAAAAACGCAACCTTCTATTGATTCAATTGAGAATTCAAGTACAAACCTAAAACATTTCTAATCAAACTCCATATTGATGGTTCATAAAACCCTAGAAAGAACGAAATCTACTCACAAGTATTCATTGAAAACAAGAAATACGTTCTAAACATGGTAATCAATTCTAGAATTAAGGAAGAGAAAGTGAGAAGAGTAAAGCAAACACTAGGGAGAAATTCGTAGGATTTTCTCAAGAACTTCACAAGAGTGTTGCGTGCTCCTTCTTGAATTCCAAATCTTCAATGCTTTCGAATTGATTCTTGATGAATGAAGTTGTTTTTGGTGAAGAATTCCTCTCTAAAAATATATCTTTTCTGCCCAGAATCAATGATAACCGCGTTCCCCTTCTTTTCCCCGGTTATTTCCGCAAAAATAATCGCCAAGAAGAAAAACCTCAACCACGGTCCGTGGTCACCACCACGCACTCGAGGTTGGCGCTGTCTGCTTTTCTACTCGTTCTTCTTGAAATTTTTACCACGGTCTTATCAACGAGTTGATGCCCGTGGTACCCTTGGCCTTACCAAATTTGCTCGAAAATCACTTTTTGGCCCTAAACCTGAAAATCAATGCCAAAACGCAAAGACCAAGTGTAAATAGAGAATCGGGAAGATTAAACACCTTTTTAGCCAAAAATCACCATGATAATGCTTCTAAAATACCTAAAAATAAGTGCAAATAATGCACTTATCAACCCCTCCATGCTAAAACCTTGCTTGTCCCCAAGCAAGTACTAGACTCAAAACTAGGAAAAACGGACTCAAAAGAAGAAAAAGAAAAGAAAGACTCGAACATCCTATGTACAAGCCCCCTCAGGTAAGCATTAGCAGAACTCTCAAGCAACTTTGTCCAACCAAAACACAACCCTAAAGCGATTTAAAACATTTTAGCACAAGATAGAGGGAGATTTTCGAAAAGGATTTAGGGGAATCACACCATTAAGATCAAATTAGTCACCCTTCCGTCACCGAATTAGCGAGAGAACACATGTATGAGTATGAAACTAAAACGGTTGAGAGCAATCCTCACTTTTGGGAATGTGGAAGCACTCCCCTCATGTGTTTTCAAAATGAAGTCAATGTTTGGTTCTCTCAATACTCTAGCCTAGGAAATAATCTACCATATGCTTAATGATCATCTCAATTCTCTACTGCTATATGCAAAATGCAAATGATAATTAAGAGGTCTTTGAAAGGGCTGTAACGGGGATAAGGTTAGGGGTAAGGGACGGAAAATATTTGGATAAGTGGAGCTCGAAGCCAAGCTTGGAGTTATACTTTTCCAACCTCATTCAATGACATTGAACCTTACTCGCCCATAAACAATCACAACAATCCCGAAACATTTATTAGAAACCGCCTCATTACTAAACTCCTCACTCGCCATCACACTTGTTCTCTCTCTTTTTTTTTCGAAGCAAGTGATTGGCAAGTGAAAATCATATACAAAATGAATTACAAAACTTGGCGGGTTTTGCTAACATAGCCACTACATTGATGCTACATAAGTGAGAAAAATCCCAACACTTCCTATTCATTACTTTCCCAACACACTGTTTTGCGAATGTATTCACAATTAACTCCATCAACCACACTCAATATACTCCAAGCAATGGCTTAAGGTAGAAAGATATGTAATTGGCCAAGGCTTATAATTTCAGGTTATTCCAAGAAAACGGAGTAATCAAAGGCTAGAAGAAGGGTTAAAGGCGGAGAATTACATGAATAGGGTGGCTATTTGGTATTGTAGCTACAATAAGTGCGAATGAATGCCTCAATCATGTTGTCAATGCATGATGCAAAGTGCAGTTTCAAAGAGATGAAAAGCAAGTTCTAGAGATCACAACCAAGGTTGAGTCACACATGGAAATATGAGACTAATGAAAATGATTAGTCATTTTGGCTTAGTGGTCTCACGGGTTTGTGCTCAACAACCAATCAAAGAACATAAACATACAAATGCTAAGCTCACATCAAAGGGTTAAGAAGTGCAATAAATCTTCACTATCAAGATGTAACCCCAAATCAAGATGTTTTCGAAATTTCTTTTCAAATCTTTGAATCACTTACGGGCTACGCAAAGCTACAAGAAATACTAGCTGGCTTACAATCATCACCGGAGGCTTACCTAACCTAATCCTAAGGCTATTCTAACATTTTTTTCTTTTTGCTTGATTTTTCTAATTTTTTTTTTGGCTTTTCTCTTTTTTTCTTTTTTTTTTCTATTTTTAACTAGATGAACTAAATGCAATTAAACTAAATGCAAACTATATGCTTAAGTTGTTACCTATGAAGAAAAACAAGAAAAATAAAAGAAAGAAAGGACACACCTAGACTAATGAAACACCACTATATGCTAAATGTCATAAGCTATATGCATGATGCAAAAATATGTACAAATGCATATACACAAGTCATTCTCCCAAAAATTATCACCAATCATCAAACATAGCAACCAAGTCAACAAGGCAACCAAGTCACATAAACTAACCAACCCCTCCATGCTAGGACACAAAGATTGTCCTCAATGCTAAAAAGAAGCAAACAATCATAGGGGAAGGAAAAGTTAATGAGCAAACATCACGCATCAGGAGGGGGCGGAGGGTAAGGGTAAGGGATCTGAGCTCCATGGCTCTCAAACCAACCACGCATCGCGGATAAACACTCACTCATACTAGTCAAATGTTGGTTTCATGACGCAATTATGCCCGAAGCTCAATGTGCTCCGATTGGACATACTCCTAAGGGAGGTTTGCTCGTCGCGATCTCACGGCGCGGTGAAACATCATCCATGTTGAAAGCATGGGAGGAGGAAGGGCCAGGTGAGTGAGGGGGTTGGGGTTCGTCATGGTCGGACTCAGGATCATACGCGATAAGATCTAGGGGAACCGGGTCTCCATCCCCTCCCGGTAGGAAGGAGAAGTTGGCCCGATTTTGGATAGTCGTTCGGGCCACATTGGGCAACTGCATGAGCTGCCGATTTGGGTACCTCCAGTAAATGTTACCACCCCTAGAAACAATGAAGAGCATGGTGGTCAAAGCGCTATGGTCAAGCCTCTCAGACCCGGGGATCCTAAACTCCTCACTTGGCATGACTCCGAGAGATTTTGCAATCCTCGTGACAATCCCCCCGCAGGTGATCTTACCCTTTTTCCTATTAGCTATCTCTTGAAGATGCGTAATTAAGAAAGAGCCAGGGTCCATCTGCCTACCCTCATACATATTCTTCATAAAAAATAACTCCGCTACCCGAGGCATATTCATGCTATCATCCCTAGTGAAAAAGCTCGTCGCGAAGATGCGTTGAGCTATCCTAATCACGGGGTTTCTGATTTCGGTCGCCTTAGACCGACTAGAGTCGAAATGTTGCTCCCCGGTGATCATTTCCTAGAAAGAATCCGGGTCATACCTTGGAGGCACACGACGCTCACTAACATCAAGGGGACGCGGGAGGTGGAAAATGCTATTAAAGGTACTCAAATTCAATTGATAGTCTTGGTCACGCAAACGGAACCTAATGACCCCCTCTTGGCAATTACGCCCATTTTGAACCTCGGTGTATAGGGTACAAAAACTCCAAAGTCAAGTCCGAATAGGAAGGTTCTTTGATGTCTAGGTAATCACCCATCCCCCCTCTAGCAAACAACCATTTAATGTCATCCAAAACACCCATTGATTGCAACAAAGTATCATCAACATAACGAGTAGCAACAAAACCACGGGATCTCAAACGCAAGTAATTAGCAGTTTGTATTGGGCTATTGAACTGAAAAGGGATAGGATCATTACTTTGCTCCATAGCAGCGCGGTTTGCGGCTCGTTGAGCACGAAGCTCCCTCGGATTTGGTTCGTTGGAGGTCCCTGCAGCATCAATTCTTCTCTTTTTGGATGCCATTTGCAACTTAAAGCTCCAACAATGGTGATTTGTGGGAAGATGAGAGTGAAGGGTAAAGGTGAATGTAGTGGTGGGGTTCGAATTTGTGAGGGATGAAGATTGGTGAGGAATGAAGAAGAAGGAGTTAGGGTTTAGGGTGAGGATTTGAATTTGGTGAGAAAGAAGAAGAAGAAGAATGGATTGAGGATGGAAATAAGGTTTAGGGTTTGTGAAGAATGAAGAAGAAGAAGGATGGAGTTGTTAGAGTGGGAGCTAGGGTTCGAAAATAGGTGAAAGAAGGAGGAAGAATGAATGAATTGAGTGAGAAAAGGGGGAAAAAACGAGCGAAACCCTGCGCAGACCAGCCGCCACGGTCCGTGGCTGCCACCACGGGCAGCCCGTGGTTGGCGCTGGTTCGCTTGGGGTTTCGCAGGAAAAATTTTTTTTTTAGCAGAATTCCAGCCACCACGGTCCGAGGTCAGAACCTCGGGCAGCCCGTGGTTGGCGCTGGTTCGCTTGGGGTTTCGCAAGAAATTCTTTTTTAGCAGAAATCCAGCTACCACGGTCTGAGGTCAGAACCTCGGGCAGCCCGTGGTTGGCGCTGGTTCTGGGAGTTTTGCGAATTTTTTTTTTCAGGTTAAACAAATTTCCAGCCACCACGGTCCGAGGTCAGAACCTCGGGCAGGCCAAGGTTGGCTCTGGAAATTGGAATTTTGGGAGGAAATTGTGGGGATGGATTGGGCGGCTACCACTGCTCGAGGTCGTAACCTCGCGCATCGAGGTCGCCCCGAACTTCAGTATGAAATGGTTTTGAAATGCCTTCTTGCAAAATTCAATTTTTTTTTCTATCTTTTCACTCAGTTTTTCTCAATTCTTTTCTTGCAAAACTCCCTCAAACTCCCATGTTTCTTCATTCTTTCTAACTCAAACATTTTTCACTCATTAAACCATCAAAACACCCTAGAAACCAACTCTTCCATGCTAATTCCTTGCTCAATCTCACTCTTACACTCCCTCAAACTCTCTCTTTTTTTTTTTACTCACAAATACTCACAAAAATTCACACTATACAAAAGAGAAACACGTTAAAACAAGAGAAAAATCAAAGAAAAGAAACAAAACGAAAATGAAATGAACTACGGAAAATAAGAAAAAACTAGGAAAGGGGAAGGAAAAAGAAAAGAAAGAAAGATAAACTCCTATCAAAGACGAAAAAAAAATGAAAGGGAAAGAAAAGGAATTAAAAGGCTTGGGTTGCCTCCCAAGAAGCGCTAATTTAACGTCTTAAGCTAGACGATACATACCTCAAATCATACGGGATTGGCGAGGACATAACATGCGGCCTTCTCCTCAACTTGGCCTGTGATGTGCCGGTAGACTCACTCCAAACTTCCACAGCTCCATGGGGATATGCTTTCATAACTTGGAATGGCCCGGACCACCGGGATTTCAGCTTTCCCGGAAACAATCTCAATCTCGAGTTAAACAAAAGGACCATGTCTCCTGCCTTAAACCTCTTTGGCAAGATGAACTTGTCATGCCACTTCTTGGTCCTTTCCTTGTAGATCCTCGAACTCTCATAAGCTTGCAACCTCAATTCCTCCAATTCTTGCAATTGAAGCATTCGCTTCTCACCGGTCCTCTTGAGCTTTGTTTGTTGTCTAACAGTAAAACCCAGGATCACGATCCCGAGGTTGCCCATTGTGTGAAGCTCTTGCAGGCATCCCCAGAAGTTCCACCAACGCTGGAAACGGTGGAGGCACTAGAGGTTGAAAGCAAAAGCGAGCAAGCTTCGAGCGAGAAGGAAGCACCAAAGGTAGAACTGAAACCTCTCCCTTCTTCCCTAAGGTATGAATTTCTTGGCCCCGATTCCTCTTATCCTGTGATTGTGAATGCAAACTTGAATGATGCTGAGATTGATTCATTGTTGAGAGTCCTTAGGTCGCATCGTAAGGCCATTGGCTATACCATAGATGACCTTAAAGGAATTAGTCCCTCATTTTGCATGCATAGGATTTTGATGGAAGATGATTATAAACCCACCATTCAAAGTCAAAGAAGGTTAAACCCTAACATGAAAGAGGTGGTGAAAAAAGAGGTCTTGAAATTACTTGATGCTGGGATTATCTACCCTATTTCTGATAGTGAGTGGGTGAGCCCGGTGCATGTTGTGCCTAAGAAAGGGGGGATGACTGTGGTGAAAAATGAGAATAATGAGTTGATTCCTACCAGGATCTGCGGGTGGAGGATGTGTATTGATTACATAAGTTGAATGATGCCACCAGTAAAGAACATTTACCTCTCCCCTTCATTGACCAAATGCTTGAAAGACTGGCGAATAATTCATTCTTTTGTTATCTAGATGGGTATTCCGGGTTTTTCCAAATCCCTATCCACCCTAGTGATCAGGAAAAGACCACCTTTACATGTCCTTACAGACATTTGCTTATAGGAGAATGCCATTTGGGTTGTGTAATGCACCCGCTACTTTTCAACGATGCATGATGGCTATTTTCTCTGATTTTATTGAGGACATTATGAAGGTGTTTATGGATGATTTTTCAGTCTATGGAAATTCTTTTGATCATTGTTTGAGAAATCTTGCTAAAGTGTTGTCTCGATGTGAAGAAGTGAATTTGGTTTTGAATTGGGAGAAGTGCCATTTCATGGTACAAGAGGGTGTAGTCCTTGGTCATGTTGTGTCAAGTAAAGGCATTGAGGTTGACAAAGCAAAGGTTGAGGTGGTTGAAAAATTACCACCTCCAACTTCTGTTAAGGGTGTTAGGAGTTTTCTTGGACACGTTGGTTTCTACCAACGGTTCATAAAAGATTTTTCGAAAATTGCTAGACCTCTCACCCGATTGCTTGTCAAAGATGTGCCTTTTGAATTTGATGATGTTTGCTTGAGTGCTTTCAACAGGTTGAAAGAAGCTTTGATTACTGCACCTATTATGCAAGCCCGATTGAGTCTACCGTTTGAAGTGATGTGTGATGCAGTGATTACGCATTGGGGGCATTTTAGGGCAAAGAAGAGATGGCAAGCCTTTCGCCATCTATTATGCGAGCGAACTCGGATGAGGCTCAAGTCAACTACGCCACCACGGAGAAGGAGTTCTTGGCGGTCGTTTTCGCCTTGGAGAAGTTTCGACCATACTTGATCAACTCCAAGGTGATTGTGTTCACCGATCATGCCGCCATTAGACACCTCATGAAGAAGTCGGACTCTAAACCTCGGCTCATTCGTTGGGTGTTATTACTCCAAGAGTTCGATTTAGAAATTCGGGACAAGCCCGGATTGCAAAACGTGGTGGCCGATCATCTCTCTCGATTGGAGGATGTTCCGAAGGAGAAGCTCCCTATTGATGATTCTTTTCCGGAGGAGAAGCTCATGGCCGTGTGTACCCCATTCATTCCATGGTATGCTGACTACGTCAATTATCTTGTGTGTGGAGTGTTGCCACCGGACTTATCATATCAACAAAAGAAGAGGTTCCTATTCGAGGTGAAGAGTTTTGTTTGGGAAGAACCACTTCTTTTCAAGCTATGTGCCGATGGGGTTTACCGGAGATGCATTCCGGAGGAAGAAGTTCAAGGGGTGCTACATCATTGCCATTCCACGAACCTATGGTGGACATTTCTACCCGATAAAATCGCTTCCAAGGTCTTGCGCCGCTTCTATTGGCCGACTCACCAAGGATGCAAGGGTATGTGCTAGCATGTGATCGTTGTCAACGGATGGGTAACATTTCCAAGAGGCACGAGATGCCCCAGCGGAATTCTTGAGGTTGAGCTCTTCGACGTGTGGGGATAGACTTTATGGGTCCTTTCCTCCATCTCACAAGAACCTCTACATCCTTGTTCTTGTGGATTACGTATCCAAATGGGTGGAGGCGATTGCATCTCCGATTTAATGACTCAAGGGTCGCCATCAAATTCCTCAAGAAGAACATTTTCTCGATTTGGCACTCCTAGAGCCTTATTGAGCGATAACGGCACCCATTTTCGTGAACGGCCGCTAGAAACTCTCACGAAGAAATGCAGGGTGTTCCATAGGGTGGCAACACCTTACCATCCTCAAACAAGCGGGCAAGTAGAGCTTTCGAATAGGGAGTTGAAGAGCATTCTCGAGAAGACGGTTGACCGATCTCGAAAGGATTGGTCATTGAAGCTTGACGACGCCTTGTGGGCGTACCGCACGGCATTCAAAACTCCCCTCGGCACCACTCCATTCCGGTTGGTGTATGGGAAGCCATGTCATTTGCCCGTGGAGTTGGAACATCGAGCATTTTGGGCAGTCCGAACTCTGAATTTTGATGCAAAGGCAACCGGCAACGGCGCCAAAAACTTGACAGGGCCGCAAGCGCACGGGTACTATTGTAGCAATGTCAAGGTCGATCCCACAGGGACTTGGTCTAGTAACTCAGTGAACTATCCCTCTACTTGATTGCTAAGCCAATCGGGTTGATGAATTGTTTATGACTTCTAATGAACTAACTAAAACTAAAGTGGACTAGAAAGGATTAACTCGAGGTAATTCGATGGATGAAGACTTCTAGGGTTTTACTCACCTAACAACAGGGTCTGAAAGCCAGATTAAAGTAAGCACAAGAAAATAACTCAAACGAATCAAGAATCGATAACCTCAAAATTCTATCGCCCTTTCGATGTTAAATAGAATTATCCTGACTAACCTAATCAACAACTTTTGTCTGCTTCAGTTAAAATGTAATGAAGGTCTAAGCAAGGTCGGGTTACCTAATGATTCCCTAGTCTACTACTCCTTTTTCAACTTTCGTTGGCCTTGGTAGATTGGTTGGTGGTCAAATTGCCTAATTCACCTTTCGGTACTTCTTAGGTTAATTTCAATTACAAACATCCAAGGCCTTAAGAACATTCGTAAGCAAGAAAACGCAACCTTCTATTGATTCAATTGAGAATTCAAGTACAAACATAAAACATTTCTAATCAAACTCCATATTGATGGTTCATAAAACCCTAGAGAACGAAATCTACTCACAAGTATTCATTGAAAACAAGAAATACGTTCTAAACATGGTAATCAATTCTAGAATTAAGGAAGAGAAAGTGAGAAGAGTAAAGCAAACACTAGGAGAAATTCGTAGGAGTTTCTCAAGAACTTCACAAGAGTGTTGTGCTCCTTCTCGAATTCCAAATCTTCAATACTTTGAATTGATTCTTGATGAATGAAGGTGTTTTGGTGAAGAATTCCTCTCTAAAAATCTATCTTTCTCGCCTAATCGGTGATAACCGCGTTCCCCTTCGTTTCTCGGTTATTCGCAAAAATAATCGCCGAATAGAAACAGCTCCAACCACGGCCCGTGGTCGTCACCACGGCACTCGAGGTTGGCGCTGCTTCGTTCTTCTGCTTGAAATTTTTACCACGGTCTTATCAACAGTAGTTGTTGCCCGTGGTACCCTTGGCCTTACCAAATTTGCTCCGAAAATCACCTTTTTGGCCCTAAACCTGAAAATCAATGCCAAAAACGCAAAGACCAAGTGTAAATAGAGAATTGGGGAAGATTAAACACCTTTTTAGCCAAAAATCACCATGATTATGCTTCTAAAATACCTAAAAATAAGTGCAAATAATGCACTTATCAAAGGTCTTTAGAACAAGGGTACTTACATGCGATATTCTCACATAAGATCATGTCAATCCATAATTCACATTATTCAAATAATAACTAGATTTCAAGGACAAGAATAATTCTAACATATAAACTTGCATGATACTATCCATAAAACACGAAAACAAGCTATAATAATTCCAAAGACTTACCCAAGGGTCCAAGAATCACATTATATTAATCAAACGCTTCAACCAAGGTTCCTAACATGTTTCTAAGGTCTCAAAACAACCATAAACTTCACTCTTAACAATAAACCTCCAACATGAACATTTAGTGACCATAGAATAGAACCTAATAATAATATTTACGACCACTTGATAATCATATGGAATATGATAGCATTTTGAAACTTAATACTTATTAATAATAATAATAATAATAATAATAATAATAATAATAATAATAATAATAATACGAGAAACTACTAGTAACACCAAACTTAATAATACTATTATGACGACTTGCTACTAATCATATGAACAACTTAGTAACATTAGTAATAGAAACTTATTAATTTTTCATAATAATAAAAAGTACTTACTACTAATAGGAACTTCAAAATAATAATATGAACTTAGTAATATAATGGAAATTTGATAATTTCTTAGAAATTAATACTTCCTCCGTCTCAATTAATTTGTCCACCTTTAATTTTTTAGGTCAAAATTTTTAAATTTTGACCTTTAATTTATCAAATTCTATGTTGAATTATTATATAAGACTAATACTATTAGATTTGTGATGAAAATAGTTTAACTTAAACACAACATTATTAATTTTGCTTAAATAAAATGTGAAAAATTAATGGTCAAAGTGTTACATCGGAGACCGTAAAAAAGTAAAGTGGACAAATTAATTGGGACGGAGGGAGTAATATGAAATATTTACTTAAAGACATGAAACTTAATAATAATATAAAAATATTATAATAACAATAATAATAGGAAACTTACCAATAATAATAATAATAATAATAATAATAATAATAATAATAATAATAATGTCCTCACTAATGACATCACTCATGAACAAGGCTATAAAGCACCAATCATGTATATAAGTTATATAAACATCTAGACCAACATTTACTGAACAAAATACTTCAATACTTTACTCCAAAATAATATCATACATTCACAGAATAATAAGAAACAATACTATACAACAAAAAGAAAAGGAGAGAGAGTAAGTTAGAGTGTTATACCAGCAAGGACGACAACAAGGGGTTTGGTGGCGTTGGGTGGTGGTGCCAGTCGACGGCGGACGGCGGCAGCAGCACGGGGTCGTCGGAAAAAGGGCGGCAACGATGGTTGCCGTCGCGGCAGAAGCAGCTCGAAAGAAGAACTGGGGGTCGGGTTTCGTCTCGCCGGAAAAGGAGTGGCCGTTTCCGGTGGCTGGGAGTGTCGTCGGAGTTCTGGCCATCGACTGAGGAGTGTCATGGTACGGTGGTTGCCGGAAAAAGGCGTGGCGATACGGCGGTGGGAGTTCACGTTAAAGGGGTTTAGAAGTGTGTGTTTTGAGGGGGGTTCTGGGCGGTGGAACGGTGCGGTGACCGGCGTGTGGTGGTCGGAACAGAGAGGGGTGGCGGTCGGTGACGCAGAGGTGGAGGAAGGAGGTGGTTTGGTGGTGGTGCAAAGGTGGTGCGGTGGGCTCGGGTCTTGAAGGTGTAAGCAACAGAGGGGGAAAATGTTGGGGTTTCAAAGATATAATAAGTTAGTAACAATGGAGGAGATTAGAAGAAAGAAGAAGAAGAATGGAGGAAGAAGAAAATAGAATAAATGAAGACATGGAGGAAGAGGGTGTAATGGTGGTGGTGGCTGGGGAATGTCGAGCAGCAGCAGTATAGTATTGTACTATTAAAGAGAGAGAAGAAAGAGAGAGAAAGAGAGAAAGAGAGGGACACGTGTTGGGCGGGCAAGGGTGATATGTATTTTTGCATCACAACAAATCAGTAACGGTTTCAATTACTTGGGGGAGGGTTTTTTTTTTTTGATAAATCAGGAGAAAATAGGAAGAAATGGACGAGGGGGTGAGGTCATCAAGATGATGTCATCACAAAATTTCTACCAAAAATACCCCTAATGTTAACACTATATTCCCCAACAATTTTTTTACCCGAAAACATAATCAAATCAGATAAAATTTCCACAACTGATCCAAATAAAATCTACCCAAAGTCCTAAAAATTTATAACTGATATTTTTAATACTCTAAAAACTCCAACGAACTCACTCGCGGTCCTATTAGCTCCGTGTGATATCAACCCATATAAACAAACGGAAAGTAACGCACGTCAGAAATTTTAACGGTTAATAATCGAATTTTTCATACATACAGGGGTATAATATTTTAGTGACTATTTATGCATACAGGGGTGACTAATAATTTATGTAGGTCGACTCTTATAAAAGTCACCTATTGATAAACTATTAGTTAGATTCGTATTAAAAAGTTATTATAATATCACTTATGAGTCATAGTAAAATATTTGAAAGGTCACTCTATGGGAGTTCCGTCTTACGATAAGTTTACGTGAGACGGTCTTATACTAGAATTTGCGTTTTTTTTTGTGTTGCACATGTATGCCTTTTTATTCAAAAGTATAAGCTATCATTTGTTTTTATTTTTTTCATTTTTAAAAAAATTGAGTTTGAATTTTAATTATTATTTTTAAGTTAATTGAATTATAAGTATTACTTTTAGTTTGGTTGTGTTTAATGGGTGGAAAAGAATTTTAATGCTCCGATGCACCCATTCATATGTCAGTTTCCTTTTTTAAATTTTTTGTTTCCTTTTTTGTTTGTGGGCACGACACATGTATTTATGAGCCAATTTTTTAATTTTCTTTAAAATTTTCATTACATTCTTTTTTTCTGTATTCAGATTCAAGTTTATGAACATTCTAGTTCAGATTTATGAGCATTCTATTTTAGGGTTATGAGCATTCAAGTTCATGTTTGTGAACATTCAAATTCAGGTTTATAAGAGTCTAGGTTTATGAGCATTCAAATTCAGGTTTATAAGCATTCGAGTTAAATTTTATGAGCATTCAGGTTGAAGTTTATGAGCATTATATTCTAGTATATGGTTATAAGAATTCTATTTTAGTTTTATTAGCATTGTAGTTTAGCCCATGCGAATCAATGGATTAGTTCAAGTTTATGAGCTTTCAAGTTCAGGTTTTGGAGCATTCCAGTTCAGGTTTTGAGCATTCAAGTTCATATTTATGAGTATTCAAGTTTAATTCTATGAGCATTATCGTTTATGAGCATTCAGTGTTTATATTTCTCATAATAAATGTAGTTGACCTCACGTTCTATATTTCTATTGGTGGGCTACTTGAATTAAATATTTTGGGCCACAAGGAGCCAATGGTGCACTAATTAAAAAATTATTTTTTAAAAAAATTAAATACACGTCTTATACCCAAAAACAAAATAAGGAAATTGCCTGGATGAATGCACCAGAGCATCATCCTTCTGGGCACACGATGGTGTTTCATAAAACTAAACAATAAAATTAATAAATTGAATGTTTGTAAAAAGCATTACTTGAATTATTAACGTAATTTATTACTAACCATTAAATAAAACATTCAAAAAAAAGAGTTTCTTAAAAGGAATCAAAAATAAATATTAGTTAAAAATTATAGAAATAAATGCAAAATGAAACTCAAAATGAAAATAAAATGCAAAATGAAACTCAAAATGAAAATAAAAACAAAAGGAAAATGAAAAAAAGTTGGCCACTATGATTCTGTGAGCAAATAGAGTAGGAACTAGGACACGCCTCAGATGGAACAAAAATAAATGAAAAAAAAAGAAAATAGGCTGATTTTGCAAAATGGTTGGATGCATGTGGAGCATTGGGATTGGCTACCGGATTAGGCAACCTACTCCTGGGAGCACAATTATTTTTTTTTCACCATTTTTGTAGTGTGAGAACGATACCTATACCCATTTGTTATCATGAGTATTATCCACATGTTATTAGTTAAAAGGCCCCAGAATATTCACTTGTTAGGAAACATAATAATATATATTTCTTGATAACAAAGAGTACAAATTGCACTTACAACACTTTATGCAAGATTACTTTGTCAATCAGAATGACTGTGCCTCCTAAGGTGATCGTTTCGGTTTCGTCTTCAGGCATTGATGTATTTGGCGTGGGCCAAATTATAATGTATAATGGGATCAAAAGATTGTATCTTGATCAATTACATATCAAGGGAGACGTGCAACCAATCTCAACATGCGACGCTTCAAGTGAATTAGGGTAAAAGGTAGGGTGCTTCATGAGGGAAAGATGGAGTCTTGGAGAGAATTGAGATGGAGAAAGATGAGATCTTTGTGAAGTTTGAGAGATGAGAGATGGACGGAAAATAGGGGAGGACTTTGGGATTGACGTGAGGTCTTTTGTGAGGGAGGAGAGAGTATGGATGAGAGATTTGAGAGAAGGATGTTTGAGAGAGTAAGAGTGAGGGAGAGATTAGGGTGTGAGAGAGAAATTGGAGGAGACGTTTTGAGAGAGGGAAAGAGAGGATGAATGCATGAGAGATTTTTTGAGAGAGAGCGGCGTGAGATTGAGAGAAAGAGAGAACTAAGATATTTTGGGTTTTTTGGTTTTTATGAAAAGAAAAGACTTGTTTTTGGATTTTGATTTAATCAAACTAAAAAGAAAGAAAACGAAGAGAAAGATTTATCTTAACTATATTGATAGAAAGATAAAAGAAGTAATTATCTTAACTGTATTGACAGAAAGATAAGAACGGATAGTTCTAGGTTTCTAACTTGAATCCACAAGAAAGACAACCTAGGGCTAACTTGATCTAGACCGCAACCTAGGATCAAGCTCTTCCTAACCACTTAGGTGCCATGCCAAGATACAATAGAAGAAAGGGTGTGAGAGTTTATCCAAACACTCGAGAGAAAGCTAAAAGCTTAACTATTTTCATAATTCAAAGTTGGTTGCCTTTGAGAGGCTACAAGCCTAGATATTTATACTACTAAAGTCCTAAACCTCCTAGGACTCTCAAGATTGGCGTGCAAGCCATCTTCTCCTACTAGGACTCTATTACTTGGCATGCAAGCCAAGGACTCCTAATACTAGACGCCATCTACTCCATCTCCTCCTTGGATTAGGACCCCTTATCCTAAGGGGAGTTGGTTACAAGACATAATAATCCTTTTAGGACTTGGCTTTCCTAATCCAAGATGGATTAGTTACAAAATAAGCCATCCTTATCTAGGACTACATAGCTTGGCACCTAATCTAGCACACCACACGCCTATCACACACACACACACACACCTTCTAGATAATTCTAGAACATTCTATACTATTCTAGATTAATCTAGACTCCTACGACTTGGTGTCCAAGTTTATATATATTAAATTGGCACCTCACACAACTGGAAATGTAAATAAAACCCTAGAAATGTAAAGAAAACATCAAAAGGCCAAAACTGTGAACTTCTTCTTGAAATGGTCAGAAATGTGAAGTTCATCTCAAAATGATCAGAAATGTGAACTTCATCTTGAAATGGTCCAAACTGTGAAGTTCAACTTGGGCCTTTAGTTGTGGACTTGGACTTGCCATGGATAGGTTTCCATCATCTTCCATGAATCTTGGGTCTCCAAAAGTAAGCCCATGGCTATGTAAGCCTCCATCTCCTTCTATGAACCTATGGTCCCCAAAGGTGAGACCTAGGTTGAGTAGTTCACCATCATGGGCCTCCTTTGATGTATTTGGCGTGGGCCAAAATACATCAGGCATGGTAACATAAGTTGGTTTGACAAGATTGTTATTGTCAAAAAATAATGAAATGTCCTATATCATGTGGTCACATGCTCCCATCTCAACTATCCTAGTACACTCTTTTGGGCAAAAATAAACTTTGAACAACACAACTCAAACTAAAAGATCCAGTGGAATTAGAATTACTAGCAAGTTATGCAAAAGAGACTTTATTTTGCTCCTAATATTCTGCAGTTTCTTGAATCTTTGCAGTAAATTGAGCAAAATTTGGTCGAGTCTTGTCAACAAAATAAACAAAAATGTGGTCCACTAGCTTGACCTTTCTATCTGTTGTGTTCTTGCAAGTGGAGCAAAATGATTCATGTTGGAATCTTATTTATGGGTTTTGTTAAATTTCAAGACCTCTAATATAATTTATTGAATGCGATTGAGATCTATTTGCCAATCTTCTAAAAGGGGGTTGTCACTGGGGGTTTTTGCTTTTTGAATGACTTTGAGAGTATTTATTTTTGAATTCATATTTCAAAGTTATATTTTGGACTATACTTTGTCTCCTGAACAATAATGACTATACTTTGTCTCAAGAACAATATATGGACCCCCATATTTCAAAACCATTATCGAATTTTTCTTCTTTCGAAAATTTTCTAGCCGCAACAACTTCTTCTTCCTCTTCTTGCACGATTTCCAACCCCATATGAGCATAAATTTGTCAAAAAAGTTACTAAAATTTACTAAAAGTTACCAAAATTTAACTTTTACCCTACTGTTTTTTACCCATGAATTTTACACACCCTTAGCTATCAAAGTCTGGTCAATTTCAAAACAACAGTCAAAAGAAGGAAAAAATGATAAAAGGCCATATCGGGAAGTTTAGGCAACAATTAGGTGATCGCCGGGGTCAAACATAACTTTGGGCCACATTTTTTGGGTCCACAAAGTATAGGGTCCAAAATATAAATTTTGAATATGAGGGTCCAAAAAATAAATACCTCCAAGTTCGGGGTCCAAAAAGCAAAAAACCCGTTGTCACTGTCTTCAATAATGACATTAGCAGCTATAGTACGTTGGTGCCTTAGTTTTTTTATTCAAACCATCCTAATTATACAATTCTAGACACCCGATTAACTTAGAACCCTCTCATGTTCAGGCTTTGGCATGTTAGGTGGTAAGATGAGCATTAACAACATCTCCACTACTCATATAAAGCATTCCAGGCCATTGAAGTTTGAACACATGAATCCACATAAGAACTAAAACTCATCCTAGTAGAAGCCAAATTTTTACTTTTGGCTCTTTGAACTATGGAATAGGCATTGTGCACAGTGGGTAAGGGATCCAATAAAAAAATTTGCCTCCTTATTACTTCATGTTCATCGCTTAAATGCATCAGCAAGTCAGGAACTATGCCAACTTCCTTATATGCTCAAGATCAGTTATAGACTAGATACAAGGACATGTCACATGACAAATACATATAGTCATCTTCGACATATCAGTTTCATCCCAAAGCTTTTTATGTTTGGTGTAATAACCTGCAACTGAGTTGTTTCCTTGCCGTAGATTAGAAACTTCTTTTTCAAGTTTGAAAAATAAAGGGTCATTACTTTGACCAAATCTTTCACATAATTCATCCCACAATGCCTTAGCAGAACTACCATAGAAAAACCTCTTAAATAATCCAAAAGTCATTCATTTCAACATCCAGCTAATAACCATGTTATCACATTTAATCCGTTAAGTAAAGAATTATGAGTAGGAATTAATCACCTAGCTATAATAAACCTCAATTTCACCTTGGTCCTCAATGCGATTTTGATAGACCGACTTCATTTCTCGAAGTTTGAACCATTGAGCTTGATATTGACGATTTGCAATCCACAATAGTCTGAGATGTGGGGATACAACGAATCGTTGTTTAGATGTCTTCGACCAATATCGAGTCACCTATGGATTTTGTAGTATTCGTCGTTCTTGAATCAAGCAGTCAGGAATCTCCAATTCAGTATAATTTTGATTAGAGAAGAAAACCCTAGCAATCAATTGTTATGTAACAGTTATAGATTTCAACGAAATCAAGAAAGAATTCTAGAAATCACCCTTGACAGCTCTAATAGCAAGAGGAATTAGAGATATTGAGAGAAAAGAGAGTAACTCTCTTATTGAATGTATGTAAAAAAAAATTAGTTACAACAGAGAATGAGAAAGGGTACATATACAGACGAGAAGAAAAACTAACTAATAGGGAATTACTTGGGGTTAGGTTCCGAGTAATCAAGGATCAATAATCCTAAGCCCTACAACTTGATATATCTCACAAAATGTACTAATGAAGCACTAGGAGCGAGAGAAACATAGACTAAATTAGAAGCTAGATTAGCATACTCGCATTTACTTTGTGACTAACTAGCTATCCAGTCCGTTTTACGGAGGAGTTAAATTTCTATAATTTTGAAATTATAAATATTTACTTGCATCTGAAACACTCACGACTCGTAATTTGTAATGTCAAATTTGTTTCAATTTAAAACATATCTAACTTCTATTTGCCTTAACCAGACATACACTCGACTCGTATTTAACTCGTTCATCCAAATTGATAGGTCCAAGCCAATAACTTAATTTTCATTTGATAGGATCATTGGTTATTGTATTCGAAGATAACAGAGTAAATTCATGTGTGAATATAAGCTACAAGGTAAACTAGTGGTCATTTATTTGATGGTAAATGAATAAAGTCGCGGATAAACACAAACTACCGGGCAGACTTTACAATAA
Source organism: Portulaca oleracea (assembly GCA_029582165.1). NCBI lineage: Eukaryota > Viridiplantae > Streptophyta > Magnoliopsida > Caryophyllales > Portulacaceae > Portulaca > Portulaca oleracea. The sequence continues at coordinate 18,076,312 of CM055876.1, forward strand.
TAACAAAAACTCTTATTATATAAGTACATGATATTATTGGCAAGCCCGTTATAGCTTGATTAATAAACTTCAATAGATTGATTCAACTTCAAACAACCCCCCCCCCCCCAAAAAACACACACACACACAATAAAAGTCCAATACACACACGTTACAAACTTAAACAACAAGATGAACTAGAACACAAACATAGGATGCATAAGGCTGATGTTACACCCACCATTTATTATCATAATAGTTGTATTAGCAGTAAATCTTGATGGAGTAATTTTTAAGGAGAGATCAGCAGCGGTGGTAGCAAAAGCAGGCGAAGCCCCAACCATCAAGTTGACAGGATCCATAATCTCTACCTTCCACCCGACAGTAGGAAGTGCAAGTACCACTGCGTAGGCAAAAACCTGGAAACGACTGACTCCGTCTTCGGCATATCCTCGTACCTTCCACTGGACTTGCTGTACCATCAAATTCAAAATCGACCCAAAACAATTATGTACTCAGCAAAACTAAAACAAATTGATGTGATAAATGATGCAAAATTCAAAATGATAAGTACTCCTTGCAATACACACACTTCAAGAAACAAATTCTATGCAACATACTTTTTTTGAGTGTTGTTTAATACAAAAAAAAATAACTATATTATTATATATTAAACTGGAAAAATTCACATAATTGAACATTTGTAACTATAATTGAAGAAAGTAGGAGGTATGAGAGAAATCTTGGGGATGATAATTATCTCATCTAAATAAAAGGATACAAAGCAACCCTATATATAGGGGAAGCAAGGAAAAAAAAGAAAAGAAAGGTATCAAGATTAACAACAAGAACGAGAGCTAGGATAACAGAATAACAACCTATATCTCTAAAAACAACTCAGCAGAATCAATATATAACAACTCAAGTCTTCATAGCCCCCCCTCAAGGTGGACTGGGAGGTGATTCGAGCAGACCCAGCCTTGAAGATATAAGATTGTGCTGGAATTCTCCAAGACTTTTAGTCATGATATCTGCAAGTTGGTTTGAGCTAGAAACATGTGCGGTCTTGATGAAGCCTTCTTGAACTTTGTCCCTTACATAATGGCAGTCAATCCTAATGTGCTTAGTCCTTTCATGGAACACAGGATTTTCTGCTATGTATTGTGCAGCCTTATTATCACAATACATTACAATGGGATCTGTTGGTGGAATATGCAAGTCTGCTAATAGTTGATCAATCCATTCGATTCGAGACACGATTCATGGCCCTATACTCGGCTTCAGCTGTGGATTTTGAAACTGTCTTTTGTTTCTTTGTTTTCCATGAAACAAGACAGGAACCAATAAAGATGCAATAACCTGTTAATGATCTGGCAGTAAACTTGCAACTTCCCCAATCAGCATCAGTGTATGCTTGAACTTGAAAGGAGCTACTTGTAGGATAGAAAAGCCCTTTGTTGATGCTGTTTTTGAGATATCTTAGGACATGTAAAGCTGCTTCAAGATGTTGATCAGTAGGAATCTAGAGAAACTGAGATAGATGTTGGACTGCATAGCTAATGTCTGGCCTTGAAAGAGTTAGATATAGGAGCCTTCCTATCAACCTTCTGTATATGGTTGCATCTGTAAGAGGAGTCCCTGAATCAATAGATAACTTGAGTCCAGTAGGTAAAGGAAACTTTGCTGGTTTGCAACTGGTGAGACATGCATCAGATAAGATATCAATAATGAATTTTCTTTGATTTAAAAAAGTGCCTTGGTTGCATCTGCTTATTTCTAGGCCAAGAAAAAATCTTGCTAATCCAAGATCTTTAATAGTGAAAGTGAAATGTAGACTGTCTTTGAATGCTTTAATCCCTTCAGTGTCATCTCCAGTGATGAGAAAATCATCTACATAAACCAATACATAGATATACCCAGAATTAGAGGTTTTAATGAAGAGAGAATAATCACTTTTGGATTGAGAGAAACCTTGTTTAGACAGGAACTTAGTTAATTCAAAGTTCCACTGTCTTGAGGCCTGTTTCAATCCATAAAGTGATTTAATCAACTTACAAACTTGGCCTGGTGCAACTTTAGAATAGCCTTGAGGTGGAGCCATATAAATGTCCTCATCAATAAAACCATGCAAAAAAGCATTATTTATGTCTAATTGATGCAAATCCCACTGTTTTATGGTGGCCAAGGCAATAAAAATTCTTACAGTCCCAAGTTTAGCAACAGGGGAGAAAGTGTGTTTATAGTCTTTATCCTTTATCTGAAGAAAACCTCTTATGACAAGTCTAGCCTTGTATCTCTCAATACTGCCATCAGGTCTGAATTTCACCTTGTATACCCATTTTGATGACAGTGCCTTCTTATCTGGTGGTAAAGTGGTGAGAATCCAGGTTCCATTTGTTTCCAATGCACTTAACTCTCTTTCCATAGCTTCAACCCATCTTGGATGTTTAACAACTTGCTCATAAGTATTTGGTTCTGATGTAATCTTCTGTCATGTGACTAAATTGAGCTGGGGTAAAGAGAGGATAAGTAACATTGGTGTCTAAACTGTGAGATTGGGAAGGAGTATTCCTATGCTTTTGTTGGGTTTGAGCATAGTCTTTAAGCCATGCTGGAGGATTTCTGTGTCTGTTGGACCTTCTAGGTTGGTTTTGCTCTTGTGATGATGTTATATCATCTTCTGGATCATGAGTCTCATTGTTTGGATGATCAGTGCTGTTGTGCATTGCATTGTCAGAAGCTGGAATAGGCTCAGACTCTGAGACATGTTCAAGATTATCAGCAAAATTATCATTAGGTAAGACATCATCACAGTTAGTTTGTTTGTCATTAGAATTGTCCCAGCTAGCTAACTCAGAGTGAGTTGGATAAAATTCCCATAAGGCAGAATCATCACAAGCAGAAACATCAACATTATTTTTAAAAGGGAGAATTTCTTCCTTGAATGTAACATCCCTAGAATGAAAAACCCTTTTTGTTTGCAAATCATAAAGTTTGTATCCCTTATATCCAAAAGTATAGCCTAGAAGGATACATTTAGCAGCCCTAGGTTCCATTTTGTCTTTATTTTTTAGATCTACAGCAAAGCATAAGGATCCTATGGTTTTGAGGCTATTTAGGTCAGGTTTGACACCATGGAGAAGTTCATAAGGACTTTTCCAATTTAATTTGGCCATAGGAAGCATATTGATGATGTGAGTTGAAGCAAGAACACATTCCCCCCAAAATCTTTTGGGGAGAGAAGCATGAAACCTAAGAGCTCTAGCTGTGTCAAGCAAGTGTCTATGTTTCCTCTCAACCACCCCATTTTGTTGGGGGGGTGTAGGGGATAGATTTTTGATGAACAATCCCTAATTCTGAAAACAAAAGTTGGCAAGACTGGTTGAGGAATTCTGTACCATTATCCGTTCTCACCATGACAACATTGGTTTTGTACTGAGTTTTGACCATTGTCAAGAATTTTTGTATTACACTGCACACATGAGTTTTATCAGATAAAAGATGAGTCCAAGTGTTTCTTGAGTAGTCATCCACTAATGTCAAGAAATATGATGAACCATCAATGTTAGGAGTTCTATAAGGACCCCAAAGATCTATATGCAATAGTTGAAAAATGCAAGAAGTTTGAATAGAGCTCTTAGGAAAGGGTAATCTGTGAGCTTTTGCCAGAACACATGTTTCACAAAAGAAATCATTGTCTTTAACATTCTTACATTCTGGTATATGTATCATTTTAGAAACAGAAGCATGTCCAAGTCTGTTATGTAAAATGTGTAACAAGGATTTACTAGAAAACTCATGTGTCTTAAGTTCAGAAGTAGAGAGACAAAGCTTTTGAGATTGTCTGCTAGCATCAGGATAAATCTTGAACAATCCAGTAGAACTCCCAACTTTGGCAACCATCCTTTTAGTTGAAAGATCCTGAAAAATGCAATAGTTAGGATAGAAATGCAAAGACAAACCTTGATCATTTAAAAGCTTTGAAACAGATAAAAGGTTATATCTAAACTCAGGGAACAAAAAGAACTCCTTGTAACTTGACTTGGTCTGTTAAGTTGACATCACCAATCTTGGTAACTGACTTTAAAGAACCATCAGGAAGACCAACTTGTGTTAATTTAGTTAAATTTTGCACATTATGCAAGTTGGATAACTCAAAAGTCATATGATCACTAGCTCCTGTATCTATGACCCAAGGATGTCTTTCCTTTTGCAATTTACAATTAATTGTGTTACCTGCAAATTGAGGACTATCAGCAAATTGAGCATAGGCTTTACCAGCAGATTCTTTGTTAATTTTCGCCACTTCTTGTGCCAAAGCTTTCAAGAATTTGCTGTCAAACTTTGGTTGCTGTGAAGATTCATCTGCCTCAATATCCTCCAAGGGTGTATCCTCAATTTTCTTCACATTTCCAGCTAATTTCTGAGAGGTTTGGCCCTTTTGCTTGGTTTCCTTAGGTCCTGTATACCAATCTGGGTAACCAACAAGAAGGAAACACTGATCCTCAGTGTGTCCTGTCTTTTTGCAGTAATTACAGAACTTCTTACTCTTCTCCTTCTTGGCATCTTTATTGTATTTGTTGTTTCTAGCCAAGAAGGATGAAGATACTCCATCATTTTCTTGATTCTTTCTAGCAGAGGCAGCAAAATCATTCATCTGTCCAATCCCAGAAGTAATCTGCTTCTGTCTCTCCACTCTTTGAATAAGGCTGTAGGCTTTATTGATAGTGGGCAAGGGTTCTGTCATAAGAATTTGGCCTCTCATGTTAACATATCGATCATTAAGATGAAGCAAGAATTGCATCAGCTTCTTCCTTTGATCAATATCATAAGCATGCTTTATGGATGGGCAAGTTTTAACACGGGTGCAAGTTGGAAATTCTGAAATGTCAGCTAGTTCATCCCACAATCTCTTAAGCTTGGTGAAATATACAGCTACTGAGTCATCATTCTGATAGAGTTCATTTATTTCTTTCTCCAAGTGGAACATCAGAGGTCCATTGGACTGCCTAAAACGTTCAGACAAATCTTTCCAAAGGTTTTGAGCAGATTCAACATACATGAATGCATCAGACAAGTCGGGTGTCATGGAATTCAGAATCCAACTCACAACAAGGGAGTCACATTTGATCCACTGTTGATATGAAGTTGCATCAACTGCAGGTTTTGCACAACTTCCATCTATGAATCCGATCTTCACTTTGATCTTGAGGGCCATCTTGACTGCCTTGTTCCACCTTTGAAAGTTTGATCCATTAAACTTCAGAGTGGTGAGAGGTATGCCAGGGTGGTCAGAAGGATGAAGAAACAGTGGGTCATTGTTGTACTCCTCATGAGTTTGGATTGTTGTTTCTGCAGTTTCAGACACAGCTGCCATGACTTATTATGTAAACAGCAGCTTCTTGAACACCAATCAGTCCTTGATCAAAGGAGGTTTAGAGAGAAGGAAAGATCAAATCGAGCCTAGGTGTTTTGATACCATGAAGAAAGTAGGAGGTATGAGAGAAATCTTGGGGATGATAATTATCTCATCTAAATAAAAGGATACAAAGCAACCCTATATATAGGGGAAGCAAGGAAAAAAAAAAGAAAAGAAAGGTATCAAGATTAACAACAAGAACGAGAGCTAGGATAACAGAATAACAACCTATATCTCTAAAAACAACTCAGCAGAATCAATATATAACAGCTCAAGTCTTCATAATAATGTTACATATTAATCTTATAAAATTGTATTTTTATCTGTAATGTTTCAAATTTACAAAAAAAAAAAGTCTAAATGTCTAACTGAAATGGATGATTCAATTAATATGTTATTTGTATTAGTTGGCATAACCAACATATGCGAAGATTTTTATAATTGATAATTTGATAAATCATAAAAAAATATTAATTTAATGAAAAACAACACATTGTAAAATATACCTTGAGCAAAAGCAGAACTAGCATTATACTTTCAGGAATAGATATTCCCGGAAGTAGATACTCAATACTAAAAATATTGGTTGGAAAAAAATGGTTGGTAATATAGATGTTCTTAGTAGTGACTTCTGTACTAATAGTGCTATGTACTTTATGATCACCATATGTATACAATTTTATGACCACACATGCATGTATAAATTTATGAATATACTAATAAATTGACAAGTGTGCACATATACATATTCATACAATGAAAATTGTAAACTCATAAATTATAAATGCATGACCATGTATAAATTATGAATTCAAATTATAAATACGTATATGATCTAATAAAAAAATTATATGTTCTATATATGTTTACTCATAAAATTACACGTAAATTTATAAAATTCGTACATTAGCTACCACGGTCTCCCAAAAATATAATTCATCAATTCATTTCAAAAGTACATTAGCTAGCACGGTCTCCCAAAGATATAATTGATGGACACACATAATACATATACTTGAGTTGATTAATTCTACCTGTGTTAGCAACCAAGATGGCAGCAATGAGGACTATCACTAAGAGCTAGAGATGCCCAGTCATGTCACAACTAATTAGCTTGATTGTTGAATGTACTTTGAAGAATATTTTATCTTTACCCGTTTGCTTTTCATCGCCCCCTTTTTACTAATGTCGCCCACTTTTTCATAATAATTTCCAATATTGTCCTTGACCCTTCACTCTCTAACTTCTCTCTAGTTTTTCTCTCTTATAATAATAATAATAATAATAATAATAATAATAATAATAATCATAATAATAATAATAATATTAACAAAAAAATTATTAATAATAATAATATTTACAATTTATTTTTTTAAAAATAATGTAATTATTATTATTGTTATTGTTAATATTATTATTATTATTATTATTATTATCATTATTAATATTAAATTGCAATGTTATTATTAAATTTATGTTAATTTCAAAAACCGTTAATTTATTAATAATAACATTGTAATTTAATATTAATAATGATAATAATAATAATAATAATAATATTTACATATTTTTTTTAAAAAAAATCCGAAAATACGGTTGCCGCACTTAGGTCGCGGCAATACCACGGCCGTGCCGAGATCTAAGTGCGGCATCCACCGCGGTTTCGCCGCAGGTTTCGTGCGGCAACCGTATTTTCGGATTTTTTTTTAAAAAAAAATTTTGTAAATAATAATAATAATAATAATAATAATATTTACAATTTTTTTATAAAAAAAATCCGAAAATACGGTTGCCGCCGCGAAACGCGGCGGAACCGCGGTCGATGCCGCACATAGATCTCGGCACGGCCATGGTGTTGCCGCGACCTAAGTGCGGCACCGCCGCGGTGCCGCGGCACGTTTCGTGCGGCAACCGTATTTTCGAATTTTTAAAAATTTTTAAAATAAATATTATTATTAATATTATTATTATTATTATTATTATTATTATTATTAGAGAGAGAAATTAAAGAGGAGAGAGGAGTGAAAAAGGATAGGGGTAAAATAGTCATTTGGGGGGCGACATTAATAAAAAGGGGGGCGACGTTAAGCAATGCCCTGTCTTTGTTAGCTATTGCTTCAGCTTGAAGAAGGTGAAGTCAATTATAGGGGTATTTATACAGAAGAATTATCGTAAAATATGTTAATTGTCAAATAAAATCATTAGATATTATTAAAATTCATGGTTGCTACCCTTTATTTAGACTCTATCAAAGAATTCATTTAATTCATAGAAATTAATTTTGCGACTTGGTCAGATTAATATAATATTAGTATCAAAGGAATGTCAAAATATTAATATAATATTTAAATAAGCGGAGGTAACATCACATATTATCATCTGGATTATGATGGTTATACCTTTTTATTCGTCAAGTACATGAAGGAGAGCATATATTATGTAAAAAAAATTAGACCATGTTATTAGCAATCATTTCTGAAATCATGAGTAACTTTATTCTAACAAGGGGAGACTGTTATTGTAACATACGGTGACTAAAAGATTAACGAGGTAATATAATATCGTGTTATTACTCTTATGTGAGCATGAAATATGAATTGTTATAAGAATAGGGGTTGACTAACCAGTGATATGAATAAATGTTACAAATATATTCTGAACCGTGTCGGATTCGGGCCCGAGCTACCTTAGCCGGGTTTACGAAGAGAGATATGAAGGAAGAAATCCCGACCCAACATTTCCATACTAAACCCGCTCATCCGGACATGTTCAAGAACCGTTATACCTTTTTCAAGGGGTGGATTGATGAGCATCAGGTTGGCATGGTCAAGGCGAGCCGTCGGACGTTGGAGCTTGGAGAGGCTCGAGATCTTCCCCACCAACCCCATAGTACTCGGGGTCATACCGGCTCGTCTCGAAAACAAGAAACATCGAAGGATCAGGGTTCGGGTGTTAACCCGGAATCAAAAGTCGAGGAAGTAAGGAATCGCCAAGTACAGCAGCACGTTGCGCCCGCTATCCCCTTTGTAGCGCCCGGCACCACAGCAAAGAAGGGAATGGGCAGCCCAGTTGGTACCGCCCACTACCTCGTCGAGTAACGCCCGTTACACCGTTCGACATTATAGGGAAATTCTTTGGAAATTGGGTCACGCCCGTGACGATCCATCGTAGCGCCCTCTACGATCGCGCACATGTCAAATCGCCTGGAGTTTTAACTCTGGTAACACCCGCGACCTTCTGAGCTTGCGCCCATGACGATTTCTTCCCAGGTCATCACGCCCGCGACCAAGGGCGTAGCGCCCGCGACCAGGCTGTTTTATGCGTATTTTGTTTAATTAAAACGCTGTGTTTTGTTCCTTTTCTTTAATTAGTATAAATACCTTGTTTAGCACATTTTCCAAGGGAGCTTATGTTTATGAATGAATTGCTAAGGCATTGTTAGGGTTTACTCCCTTTTCTCTCAAAAATCTTGTTCTTACTTTATCCATTGTTAATGGTGGTGTTAGCAAGTCATTCCTTTATTGATCATTTGGTGGATGTTTCCTTTATGATGGTCATCGTGGGGTGTTAGATTTTGGTGGTGGATTCTCCTTTATCCAAAATCATATCCAATCCCTTTGGTGTTCAAGGTTCATGTCTTGGTTGATTTTGATTATTATTCAAGTTCTTGGTTAATATTGTGATGATTCAAGCATGGGTGTTTGAGGGTTGCTTCATTCTCTCTCTATTCTATTGATTATGGATGCTCAAGAGGTCTTCTCTCATCTCCTCTTCAAGAACTACTCAAGCTAAGTTTATTATTCAATCCACCATGCATCGGGAACCGCTCCATTTGGTATCAGAGCACAAGGTTTGCATTAGCTTGAGTTTTTGTTCATTCCTCTATTGTTCATTACTAGTAGAGTTGTCTATTGTTGGATTTGATTGAATATTGGTGTTCCCCATCCCTTGTGCCTCCAAGTGTGTTGGAGAAGTTGTTATTGCTATTGTGTTTGTTGATTGTGATGCATATTGGAGCTTTGAGGTGAAATTGGAAATTTGTGCCCGCAAGATGTTCGATAAAATGTCCAAGTGAGAAAAACACAAAGAACCCTTAGCCAAACACAAACCAACTACAAGAAAACTTCCAAACTCCACAAAATATTCCCAAACACATACCGTCCCTCACTTTTCCCTCGTTATGGACGGAGAAGTTAATTTCGAACGAGAGGAATCAAGCCCCCGGAGTAGCTCTCACATTCGGGCTCTCGAGAACCGTCTCACCACCGTCTTCAACAATCGGTTCTCCACCCTCGAGCGCAACATGGAAGCACTTATGGCGCGGTTTGACAACCTCGCCCTAGAGCGTCAAGGTCCACCCCGAGTTGAACATCAAAGGCGCGCACCGAGCCCTATCCGTCCTCCTCCCAACTTTGAGTCGAGTGACGATGCTAGAGGCTCCCCTCGACGCCGTCTACGTCGAGAAGTGTATGATCGGCCACCTCGTGACGACTTCCAAGACGTCAAGATCGACATTCCCAAGTTCAATGGTTTCAATGATCTGGATGATTACCTCGAATGGGTTCAATTGATGGATATGATCTTCGAGACCAAGGAGTATGATGATGAGAAAGCCTATAAAGTTGCGAGCTTGAAACTCACTAAGGCCGCCTCGCTTTGGTTTGAGAATATGAAGGCACAACGGGTCCGTGAAGGAAAGGCAAGGATTTCTACTTGGACACGGCTCAAACAAGTGATGAATCGCCGTTTCTTTCCCAACACCTACAAGCAAGACGTCTTGAGGATACTATACACTCTCACCCAAGGCAAACGATCCGCTGGTGATTACATCTCGGAATTCGAGCAACTTCTCATTAAAAGTGGCCTTCAAGAGCCGGAAGAGCAAACCGTGATACGATTCTTGAATAGGTTAGATCCTGCCGTTGCCAAGAAGGTTGAGGTTCAACCCTACTATTTGATGGACGATTTGTGCAGTTTGGCTCTCCGAGTTGAGCGAAGAAGAAAGGAAAGGGCCGATACCAAACCCTTGTCTAGACCCGTTCACTCACCTTCTAGCCGACCCCCATCGGATTCAAACACTCCGAAGTCTAGCGACACCCCCAAGTCCACACCGGTACCAAGACTTGACAAAGGAAAGGGACTTGCTACGGTGACTCCAATAGAACCTCCTCGACGGATGGAAGACCGGAAGTGCTTTAAGTGTCATGGTTATGGCCATTTTCAAGGCAATTGTCCAAACCGTCGGACTTTGACACTCCAAGAGGTCCATGACATCGATGATGAGCTTCGAAAGGCTCAAGAGGAACCCGAAGTGTTGGATGAAGATGCGGATACTAGTGATGAGGAGGATGATGCCGCCGTATCCCCCGTGCGTGGAGGCGCACTTGTTGTGAGGAGGGCTTTGCATACCCATGAGACTCCTCTCGACAAGGTCCAAAGGGAAATGTTGTTTCACACGCGGTGTTTCGTGGGTGGAAAGGTATGCACTCTTGTCATTGATGGAGGAAGTTGCACAAACGTCGCATCTACCACTATGGTTGAAAAACTGGGCTCGCCTCTATTACCGCACCCTCGACCCTATTCACTCCATTGGCTCAACGATCACAACGGTGTCAAGGTAACTAAGCAAGTCTTAGTGAATTTTTCTTTTGGATCTAACTATGATGATTCCCTTGTTTGTGATGTTGTCCCTATGAGTGCTTGTCACATTTTATTGGGTCGACGATGGCAATACGACAAGAAAATGGTGCACAATAGGTTGAATAACACTTACACATTCACCCATAAAGGCAAGAAGATCAAGCTACTTCCCATTTCTCCCCAAGAAACCGAAACTTCAAAAGCCGGGATGGGTAGTGAGTTGAGGAACCTTCTCATGATGAGCGAAACACGGGATGAGTGTGCTTTTGGCGAGGACGAGCTCCCTCTTGCTTTGTCTTTGCCTTGTAGCGAGCCTAGTGAGATTGAGAGTTCCCAAGCACCACACAAATTTCCTCTACCGTCCCTTAACTCCTCACCTCCACAAAACAAGCCTCATTCCACCTTCTTGCATTTGGACGATGGATACATTGTGGGATTTGAAGCTTGTTGGATGTCCGGCACGATGATTTGTGGTGATCGAGATGCTAGAAGTTCTATGGTGCCAATTGATGGAGAATACATCAGTTTTAACTCCCAAGAGTTGAGCACAACTCTTTTTCAAGAGGGGGAGTATGGACCGTGTCGGGTTCGGGCCCGAGCTACCTTAGACGGGTTTGCGAAAAGAGATACGAAGGAAGAAGTCCCGACCCAACATTTCCACACTAAACACGCTCATCCGGACATGTTCAAGAACTGTTATACCTTTTCAAAGGGTGGATTGATGAGCATCGGGTTGGCATGGTCAAGGCGAGTCGTCGGACGTTGGAGCTTGGAGAGGCTCGGGATCTTCCCCACCAACCCCATAGTACTCGGGGTCATATCGGCTCGTCTCGAAAACAAGAAACATCGAAGGATCGGGGTTCGGGTGTTAACCTGGAATCAAAAGTCGAGGAAGTAAGGAATCGCCAAGTACAGCAGCACGCCGCACCCGCTATCCCCTTTGTTGCGCCCGCGACGCACCACAACAAAGAAGGGAATGGGCAGCCCAGTTGGTACTGCCCGCTACCTCGTCGGGTAATGCCCGTTACGCCGTTCGGCATTTTAGGGAAATTCTTTGGAAATTGGGTCACGCTCGTGACGATCCATCGTAGCACGCGCTACGATCGCGCACATGTCAAATCGCCTGGAGTTTTCGCTCTGGTAACACCCGCAACCTTCTGAGCTCGCGCCCGTGACGATTTCTTCCCAGGTCGTCACGCCCGTGACCAAGGGCGTAGTACTCGCGACCAGGCTGTTTTATGCGTATTTTGTTTAATTAAAACACTGTGATTTGTTCATTTTCTTTAATGAGTATAAATACCTTGTATAGCACATTTTCCAAGGGAGCTTATGTTTATGAATGAATTGCTAAGGCATTGTTAGGGTTTGCTCCCTTTTCTCTCAAAAATCTTGTTCTTACTTTATCCATTGTTAATGGTGGTGTTAGCAAGTCATTCCTTTATTGATCATTTGGTGGATGTTTCCTTTATGATGGTCATAGTGGGGTGTTAGGTTTTGGTGGTGGATTCTCCTTTATCCAAAATCATATCCAATCCCTTTGGTGTTCAAGGTTCATGTCTTGGTTGATTTTGATTATTATTCAAGTTCTTAGTTAATATTGTGATAATTCAAGCATAGCTGTTTGAGGGTTGCTTCATTCTCTCTCTATTCTATTGATTATGGATGCTCAAGAAGTCTTCTCTCATCTCCTCTTCAAGAACTACTCAAGCTAAGTTTATTTTTCAATCCACCATGCATCGGTAACCGCTCCATATTCCCTCCATTTTTATTTATGCGCCACTCAGAAAATTGTATTAAAAACTATAATATTTAATATTTTAATTTATATAATGATTTATCATACAATATTAACGTTGTTAGATTCGTAATAAACAAATATGGTTTTGCTATACATCACCCGAAAGGCGACAAATAATAAATTTATTTTCAACAATAAATATTAGAATCTTTTCCTATTTATATTTTGTGGATAATATTTATAATCTCTATTATAGAATCCTAATCTATCATAACTTTATTACCTAATTAGATGATAATTTCATTATATATTCTTATGGTAATATTATTATGCTTTGACTAAAAAAAATTCATAATATTATTTTATTTCATTTGTGTGCCAAACTTATAAATTAGCTAAATGTTATTTGGCGGTTGATTTATACTATCATCAGTAATCTTTTTCTTGTTCTTTTTCCCACTACTAAAAATATTGGTATTATCAACCATTTTTTTTCCAATCAATTTAAAATGGTTGGAAAAACCAACCGTTTTAGCAACAATTTCCTTTTTTTAAATTTTTCAAATTTTATGTGGGAAAAAGGCTTGAAATTTCAACCACTTTTACTAAAAATGGTGAAATTTTTTCCTACTATCCTTTTTCCTATTATTTAAAAATAGTTGGAAAAACAGTCTGTTCTGGGTTTGATCATCATGATTTAGAAAAAAGGGTCTTGAAGCGATTTTGAAAGGGAGCCTTCATCAATGGCTTTTCTCGGTGGTATTCGCTGCGTCGCTAATTATATTTAGCCAAACAAGTGATAAATGTAGATTTAAGTGTTGCTATTTTTCATGTATTGAACGTTGACTTTGAGACAAACGGATAATACCATTTGCACCTCCAATAGGAAATAAGGTGATATATTATGAAATTTAGTTGATTTGTAGATTGCAGATTTTGCTTACAAAAAAAAACGATATTATGAATTTATTTTAGGAAAATCATGATAATACTCTCTGACACTTAAACTAACTTTTTTTTTATTTCAAAATAACTATCATTTTCCATTTTCCAATACCTAAATTATTTTAACTTTAATAATTTTGTTCACTTTTACTTTTTCAATTAATAAAAATTATTTTTACTCACATTCTCTCACTACCCATACCTCGATATGTGGAAAAACACCTTAGAAAATAGTGATACTTAATTACGTGGGTAGTTTTTTTAGTTAAGGATTATTGGACGATAATGCACTGAACTTTTTTTTTGGACTCTAATACACTGAACTTTAAGGGTATTAGACAATAAAGTACTCACAACAATTGTCATGGTGTTGGACGCAACCATCCTACTTTGAGGTGTCCTTCTTCTGTTTTTTTTTTCAAAAAAATAAAAATTTTACATGTAAGAAAGTGCACATAAGTAGGATGATTAATTTTTTTTTTGGAAAAAATGAAAAACGACACTTCAAAGTTGAACCGTCACCAAATCAACTACCACCGGAATTGTTCTGAGTGCATTATTGTCCAATACCATTAAAGCTCAATGTATTAGAGTAAAAAAAAAAAATGTTCAGTGCATTATTGTCTAATACCCATAAAGTTAAGTGTATTATCGTCCAATAATCCTTTAGTTAAACCTTGATATGTGTAAAATTATGAAATATGTCAATTAATTCAAAACGGCAGGAGTATTACGATAATAATATAATGAAAATAATCTAGCTAGGTAATAGAATTATACTAGATTAGGACTCTATTTTAAGAGTTAATATTATACATAAAATATACATAGGGAAAGATAATTAAATTCTAACTTTTATTGTTGAAATTTACTTTTTATTTGTCGCCCTTAGGGCAACATATAACAAAAATAGGCCTTCTTTGTGTTTTATGGTGTATTTGGTACTTTTCTGGGAAAAACTTTCTCGGGAAAGACTTTTCGTAGCCCCCTCTCCCTCGAAAAAATATTTACTGAGCTTGAGAGTGAGAGCATTGGGCCTATACTAAAATTTTCTCATGTATTTGTCACAACCAAACATGAGAAAATTTGTATACTTAAAAAAATTCATTAACTTTTCCGAGAAAGTTTGGGAACCAAACACAGTAATAATTATATATGTAGTTAACTAGTTTTAGTTTAATGTTTTGTCAGACAGTTTTTTAAAGCCATATAAGCAATGACTTTGAGATTGCTTCAAAGAAAGCTCCAATGAGATCATAGCAGATCCGAAAAGTACTGGTTATAAAGTCAAACTTCACGACCTTAACAATATGTACTCACGTACGATTCTACGTCTTAAGGAAAAGTCAACTGTGAAGAAATAAAATTACACAAAAGAGATAAGGTTGTGAAATGGATAGTGCTAAAAATTACACCTCACACCCAAACAAAGAGAGAAGGATTTGACATGGATGTTGCTAAAATCACCCCAAAATCCTAAAAGAATAGATGAAACAGTAATACAAATTAAATTTGGGGGATTTCTATGATAATAGTACAAAATAATTTTATAGTTTTACTCAGCAGTACAAACTTTTATGATTTTTGTTGGAAATCAGTAATTCACCAATGAGTAAAAATGTCCCACATCGGAAAAATAAAGAGAAAGAACATGACATATAAGTCAAGTGGACTACTCCTCTTAACACCAATTGATTTTAAGATAGAACCTCACTAAACTTGTGTATCATGGGCCTTGGTTGAAGTGAGCTCCCGCCTTAGATCCCCCAACAAGTGGTATTAGAATCAATTGTTTGTTCGGCTGGGCGCAAGGTGTGGGAAGGTGATCCCGTAAAAAAATCACCATGGACAATAGTAGGGAACATGGCGCGCATGCAGTTGGGTCTCCTGAATGTGCAGAGTGGTGATATGAGACTCAGGTAGAGTAGGGTGCGAATCTGTGGAGTAAGGTGCGGCTGGGACTCTTGCGGCAGAGTGGTGGCATGAGACTCAGGTAGAGTAGGGTGCGACGCTGTAGAGTAAGTTGCGGTTATGATGGGCTCCTGGTGATGACTTGAAACCTTGACAAAAAGAGGCTTCCGATTAAGGGGGAGAGACTCATGTGTGAAGGGTGAGATTGTTGGGATTCACTCATGAGTAAAAATGTCCCACATCGGAAAAGTAAAGAGAAAGGACATGGTACATGAGTCAAGTGGGCTGCTCCTTTTAACACCAATTGGTTTTAAGATGAAATCTCACTTAACTTGTGTATCATGGGTCTTGGTTGAAATGGGCTCACGCCTTGAATCCCTCCAACAATTTTGAATTTACAATACGTCACTGAATTATTAAGGGTGAGATTTGATGTTTTGCTGGCATGAATATTAGAATTAGATTTATTCTATTATCATCCAAAAGTATTAAATTAAAGTTCATATTATTTTATCCATTTTCTTGAAAAAAAATATGTATTATTATTATTATTTACTAGGCCTCAACCCGTGCGATGCACGGAGTGAACTAAATTAGTTACTTTTCAAATTATTATTATTATTATTATTATTATTATTATTATTATTATTATTATTATTAGGGTACAAACGTGTTATTCTGGTTTGAACCGGCTAACCCAAAAAGACTGGACCGAAAATTTGGCTGAGATTTACTCTTCTCACTTTCGTACCTAAACTTTCTCCCTACTGGATCCATTCCCATATTTATGTGTGACTACAAATTGTGTCATATTGCTAGATATTCTACCATAATATCATGAATATCTTTCTTAATTTAAAATTAAATTTTACAAATTAATGGATTATTAAAATTTATCAACCAAAAAAAAAATATTCTATCCTAATCTAATGATTTTACCCTTAAAATTTTGACATATAATCATCCTAGTCAAACTTTGCATAAATTCATGTACGTAATAATTAAATTTTATCCAATTTTGTATATATTTTCGTGTGACTACCTATGTAAATCCAATCTAAAATGAATGGGATGAATTTTCTTTTAAAAAAAATTAGAATCAAGTAATTGAAATACAAAACCTTCTATAAAAAAAAAACCCTAATTGAAAACTCACCAATTCAATCGAACATTGAAGAGCTGTAGAATTTCGAGAGAGAGAGTTAATGTGGATTCAAAATTTTTAGTGAAGAAAAAGAGAGAGGCGAGATGCATTATTTCAAAAAGAAAGAGAGAAATTAGAATCAAGTTTAATACAATGGGCAAATAAGTATTTGGGTGGGAAACTATTATCTGTGTATATTATTTATTTGAATTTTTATTTGCCAAAAAAAATAAACTATGTGCATTATGATTGATCGATATATCTATAATCACTCTCCTTTCAATATTTGGGGTTGACCCACAACTTTGTCATTATATATTATATAGATATAGATTCCAAAATAATTATAATTACTGATAGTTGCAACAAAATAATTTAATTTAGCATTTATCTACTTTCTAATTGTTAAAAATCCCTACAATTAATCTCATTTCTCCATTCACCGGGAACCACAAACTTTACTATTATTATTATTATTATTATTATTATTATTATTTGAAAGAACTCTAGAAGGGAGGTGAATAAGGTTATGAAAATTTCTGCACAATTTAAACATTAGTAAAGGATGTTAGATCTTAATCTATTTTAGATTAAGATTCAACTTTCAATAATTCAAAATAACTTAGAAACAAAGAACAATAAGTAAGAACTGAATAACCTCTTTTATTTCAATGGAACATAATGCGAATGAGCAAGCCTAAGGTAAACATCCTTAGGTTTACAGAAAGAAGAAGTGCTTTGTAGAAGGCACTTCGAATTTGTTCTTGAAAAACACTCACCAATCTCAAACTTGGTGTAAACACAAATCGATCCTAAGTCCTTCTAGGAATCGATTACAAGAGTATAAACCAAATCCTACTTCTATTAAGGATTCGATTACACTCAATCAAATTCTCACTCTAACACAGTTCTCTCAACTCGAAGAGAAAGCTCAATCAAAACACAAAACACTCTTCTTGTTTTGAACATCCGATTTCTTCCGTGGAATCGTTTGTTTATCTCGAATTCCAATTCTTCAATTTATAGAGTTATTATCTCCGATAGAAGGAGCCGTTGAGATTAGATCTCGGCCGGATTCTTTCCTTCTTTGCGCTTCTCAGTTTCCTTCCATATTTTGCTCCAATCTTCTTTCCTTTCCGCAAGATTTCCGGAGTTTGTTTTCATATTTCCTTTCCAATCTCTTGATCGATATATTGTTTCCTACAATTCATATAGTTGCAATCGATTTAGTCTGGTCAGAAAAAGGATAAAGAAATCAGATGAACTTATTTCCAAAAAACTTCCTTGTTCTTGCTCTTTTTAATTTATCTTTCACTTCAAAAAGCAGTCTCTCTGCTGAACGACCTTGAGATGCTGAATGGTGAACGTCCTTCAGATGTTGATGCAAGGTCCTTCTATCTATAGCAAGGAGGGTTCTACAATATTATTATTATTATTATTATTATTTCAAAATAATTATAATTACTAATAGTTGGAACAAAATAAATTAATTCAGCATTTATCTACTTTTTGATTGGTAGAAATACCTACAATTAATCTTCTTTCTCCATTAGCGGGACCCACAAACTTTACTATTAATATTATATAGATTATACATATTATTATTATTATTATTATTAATATTCCATAATAATTATAATTACTAATAATTGCAACAAAATAAATTAATTCAACATTTATCTACTTTCTGATTGGTAGAAATCCCTACAATTAATCTCATTTCTCCATTCAGCAAGACCCACAAACTTTACTATTAATATTATATAGATTATTAAGATTAGTGATACTTTCTGCTTTTTTAAAATAAAATCCGGATTGAAAATAAAAAAAAGAAAATAGAAAAAAATAATTTTGTACGTTGTGATTGGACAATTCCCCTACAGTTATTCCCATGGCTCTATTTCATGGGACCCACAATGATTTCTATTATAATATATAGATTATTATTATTATTATTATTATTATTATTATTATTATTATTATTTTGCCAAAATAATTACTGATATTTGAACCAAAATAATTTAATTTAGTATTTAACTATCTTCTGATTGGTCGAAATCTCTACAATTAATCTCCTTTCTCCATTTAGCGGGACCCACAAACTTAACTATTAATATTATATAGATTATTATTATTATTATTATTATTATTATTATTATTATTATTATTATTGGTTGTTATTGTCGTTGCAGTAATTCTTATGTAAGATCGTCTTATCATAAATTTATCGTAAGACATATAATTTTGTGTTTACTATTTAGTAATAGTGGGGTGACTAATAATTTATTTGTGTTGATTCATATAAAAGTCACCCCATAATAAACTATTAATCATATTCGTGTTAAAAAGTCATTATAATATCACTTATTAGTCATAGTCATACATTAAAAATGTCACTTTATGAGTAATCTGTCTCACGATAAGTTCACGCGAGACAGTTTTACACTAGAATTTGCGTTGTTATTGTCCCTCTTTTTCTTGACCTTATTAGAATATGGTTTGGACTATTGAAACAACATTCAAGCCAAAATTTCAGCTGAACCCTTGATATCAATGAAGGATTTTCGTGATCAAAACAATTAAGCTCCAACGTGGTTGATCAATGAATTTATATTCCCAAGTTTTATCATGAACGAACTGCTGCTGAATCCATGGGCAGGCAAGAGACAACCTACCAAAAATCATTGTTGTTTTGATCCATCGTAGAAATTCTTTGAAAAACAAGAATCAAAAAATTCTCTATGGTATTGATATAGGAGTCTAGTTGTTTGATAAAGAGAGTCCTCATGATTAAACAATTGAATATGTTCTTATTATTTATCTCATAAAAGAAACTCTTAATCCAATGTGACATAAGAGATGTGAGGGGAATTTTTATTCATTTTTTTTAGTAAGGATATAAGTTCAGGTCATGCAAACTGGTTCCTATCTTAGATATACACTACTTGGAACATAGTAACCTAAGGAAGGGGGTAATCTAAGCCTAAGTCCAAAAGCTCAATTTGTAGTTCTGCTTATTTTTAATTTACATGAGAAGACTTATAAGTCATGGAATGTATCTCATAACCTCTAAAATCAAAGGCTGCCAAGTCATTGGTCAAATTTTCTAAATTCACTTTGTTTATAACATTTTAACATTTTATTTTCCATTATACACACATGTACATAGTATCTATGTAGTAGCAACAACAACAATAATGATTAATAATATTAGTCATGTTAGGAATGTGTCCTAAAATCACCGAATCTCTTGATCTCACAATTATTTGTTTCCTAATTGTATTAGGATATTATTTAGGTTTCCTTATTATGTTGGGTTTCCTAATTGTATTAGATTCTAAATCTAATTAGAGTGGGAGTCAAGTTAGGTTTATAGGGAGTTTTTCCTATAAATAGGGTTTGGTATTCTCCACTTTATTTTACAGCCCGGCGTACGGTGCATGGCGCACGACACTCGTCTAGTACGGCGAACAATGATCGAGTTATGGAGAGTCAGAAAGGGAGAAAATATTGAGAGGGAAAAAGGTCTCACCAATATTTTCGATCCCAATTGTATCCCGAGAGAGAAAGATTGAGAGTTGTGAGGGAGAGAGATTTGTGTTGTAATCTCCTCAGTTGTGGATCGCATCACACCCTGTGATAGTGATCGGGTTGTACTCCTCCTTTCTCATAGTGGATTATTTTCTGGCTGTCGCCGTCCGTGGGTTTTTCTCCGAGTTCTTCGGTTTCCCACGTAAACCTTGTGGTTGTTTTCTTTTATCGCTTTTCTTATTTTGTTCCTGAATTTTGTCGTAATTTCCGTCATCTCGTTTTCGATTCTATTATTCGCTTCCGCTGTTACCTTGCTACTCACTTTTCTCTAACAAGTGGTATCAGAGCAAGGGGGAGATGTCTTCAATCATGAAGTGTGAAATTCCAAAATTCGAGGGAACAGGGAGACTGCAGTTGAAGGCGGTCCTTGATTCAGCATGGTGTAAGGGATGTTGAGTATCCCTATACGGAGACTGATGTAACGATGAGCGACGAGAACTTCAAAAAAAAAAAGGGTTAAAGAAAGAGAACCAGGGCAGTCTGAGTTCGAGGTGGAGCAGGTTGCTGCTCAAACAGTTTAGGTTGATGAGTCTGATGTTCCTCATGTGGAGGCAGAACCGCGCATGGCAAGGGATCGTCCCAAGAGGGAGATCAGGAGACCAGCACGGTATACTGAACATTGGGTGCACAAGAAGAGCCATGTAGAGAGTGACTGTTGGAGAAATCTGAAAGACCAGGAGTAGGGTAGTAAGGATAATCGCACCAAAACTGGTACAGCAAACTGTGTTGAGGTTAACGGTTGCAGGTACGAAACAGAAGATGGTGTCCCAAAAGCGCACAGGGGTTCCATGGTTCAGATGAAGAGAGCCAGGAAGGGCAGCCTATACACTTACAGGGTCTACTGATGTGAAGCTGCAGAGGTAGTCTCAAACAAAGACAGTGGTCTCAAACAGTATCCAGTGCGGTATGTGATGTTTACCGCTTGAGTGCCCTGCGGGGCTACGCCCTGTGGAGGGGCGTGTTGATGGTGACAGTCAAGATGTTTATCTGGACTGATGATTCGTTGATTTTAGTCCAAGGTGGAGTTTGTTAGGAATGTGTCCTAAAATCACCGAATCTCTTGATCTCACAATTATTTGTTTCCTAATTGTATTAGGATATTATTTAGGTTTCCTTATTATGTTGGGTTTCCTAATTGTATTAGATTCTAAATCTAATTAGAGTGGGAGTCAAGTTAGGTTTATAGGGAGTTTTTCCTATAAATAGGGTTTGGTATTCTCCACTTTATTTTACAGCCCGGCGTACGGTGCATGGCGCACGGCGCACGACGCTCGTCTAGTACGGCGAACAATGATCGAGTTATGGAGAGTCAGAGAGGGAGAAAATATTGAGAGGGAAAAAGGTCTCACCAATATTTTCGATCCCAATTGTATCCCGAGAGAGAAAGATTGAGAGTTGTGAGGGAGAGAGATTTGTGTTGTAATCTCCTCTGTTGTGGATCGCATCACACCCTGTGATAGTGATCGGGTTGTACTCCTCCTTTCTCATAGTGGATTATTTTCTGGCTGTCGCCGTCCGTGGGTTTTTCTCCGAGTTCTTTGGTTTCCCACGTAAACCTTGTGGTTGTTTTCTTTTATCGCTTTTCTTATTTTGTTCCTGAATTTTGTCGTAATTTCTGTCATCTCGTTTTCGATTCTATTATTCGCTTCCGCTGTTACCTTGCTACTCACTTTTCTCTAACAAGTCATAATACAAGTATAGTAGTACTATTGTTAAGAGAATTTATTTATTGGATACAAATAATGTGAATTTTAACATATTTAGATGATAATAGTCCCTAAGGGTGGATCCCCGTTGATGTTAAGGGTGTTCCTGGACACCCCAAGCTTCGAAAAAAATTTAAGAAACTTATTATATTTTAGGAGGTTATTGTATATTTGTGTTAAGTGGACACTCTAGAAAAAACTGAAAAAAATATTAATAAGGATGTCCAGTTCAACACAACAGTCCAACTATCCAAAATATCATTAAGTGGACGCCGTTTATTTCGTAGTCTAGATCCGCCACTAAGTCCCTCCATTATACACACGTACACATGTAGCTCCAGCGGCTGGTCAACAAAAAAATGATGCTCAGCCTGGATAATCAGAGGCGGACCGTTAACGGAAAACATGATATGTATACTCCCTCCGTTTCATATTAATTAATACTTTAACTAATTTATTTTTTTCAAAATAATTGTTACTTTCTTATTTCCAATTTCTAATTCAATTATTTTATATTATTTATTGGAGAGAGAAAAATTAAATGCAATTGAAATTTGGTAGTTATTATAGTTATATATTGATACGTGTAAAAACTCCAATTCCGTCAATTAATTTGGAACAAAGGGAGTACTGTAGAAATCCAATTAAGTAACAAGATTGAACTGTTATCATCCAAACGCAAAACTCATCAATTGGATATCCTGATTTGTTAGTTGAATTATTTGGTATCATATCATATCATTGAATCATTTTATCCCCTAAACTATCTTTAATTACCACTCAAAATTAGCCCTATTGATTGAGAAATGAAAATTTAAAAACCCATATAAATATCTCATGCTTTATATGTAACACAGATTAGATATACGAGACATCATTCAACCATGATAGAATGTATAGCTTGATAGCCTTGATTCAAATTAATACATCCATACCCATAACATACAATCGTACATACATACTTTTGGCTCACATTGCAAACTTAACAAACAAAGGTGAAATAAAACACAGACAAACATATTATGCATGAAGTACGTTGGTGTTGGACACCATTTATTAGTAATAGAAGTAGGTAACAAGAACATGAGTAATGGTAAATCTTATTGGGAAGATTATATTTTGGAGGTGTCTATCTGCAGCGGTAGTAGCAAAAGCAGGCGAAGCCGAAGCCGAGCCAGCCTTGTTGGTGACAAGAGCCATAGTCTTTACCTTCGTCTCGGCAGTAGCTAGTGCAGGTTGAATCCCTAAGGCAAAACCCTGGAAACGATCGGCTGCGTCTTTGGCATACCCTAAACCCTTCCACTGGACTTGCTGCACCATCCATCCACGCATTAATTCACATATTTCACATTAAAATCAATATCAACTAAATATATTTCATCTTCTTAACAAGGATAAATTACTCTCAACATTCTGCTATCTACTTCTAGTCAATTTTATGTTTTTGCTAATTCTACCTCCGGCTACATAATTCTTTTATTTTTAAAATAACTCATTAACTACATAGACTACCTAAATTTACTCAAACATACTCAACTTTACTTATTAGTACACACTCATCCAAAGAATAACAAAACTCCGAGTGAATTAAATTTATTTAAATCTTTTAACATTGAAGTACTCAATTAAATAGATAATACAACCACAAGATAGGGTCTGGTTGGCAAATTTAGTGGATTATATAGTGGATAACTATTTAGATAGTTGTTGCATTTCAGCTGATAGCTATTTATGTAGATGATTGTGAAAAATGTGTTCGGTAAAATTAGCTGCTTGACTAGTTGATGAACATGAAATGATAAAAAAAGGACATACCTATAATTATTATAAGTATTCTTATTTGTATTCTTACACATTCTTAGTACTATTTTATCATAATATGGAAAAATAATTAATTGTTATTAACATGTAAAGTAAAATTTAAATAAATGTCTTATTATCACATAATAAATTACTATCTAAGTAACATTTACAATTATTAAGAAGAAAAAGAAAGATTTACAAATTTGTTGAAATAGGGAATTTAATAAAATATAGTTTGATAGTATTTAAAATGATTAAAAAAATCACATAATGACAATGATGAAAGAGAGAGGGTAACATATGGACTTGCATGGAGAGTGGAAATTAATCACCATATGTGGTAAAATTTTATAGGATGATTGTTGTATATGAAATGAAAGAGGTCAGAAGTGTGATATTGGAAGGAAAAAACAAAACGTTAAAAGCTAATGTTTAGACTAGAGTATGTTGTTTTTGATGATATTTGGTGGAATGATAAGCTATTTTACTGACTATATAAATTTTGATAAAATAGTGTTTTGACTGGTCAAAATGTTAAACTATCTTAAGCGTTGTTGTCGAATAGGGCTTAAGAGAGTATTTAGTATATTCCTAGGTAAATTTTTCATTGAAAATTTTTAATGAAAGTGTGTATTTATAGTGTTTGATTGAAGTTGTATGTATGAAATGTCTAAACCATCCATATTTATAAATGTTGGGTTTGTTATATGAGGAGTATTTAAAAAAATTTTACACTTTATATTTCATGTCATGAAACTTTTTCCTTTACCTCCGAAAAAATACCCCCAATAATGATTGTAAATTACATGTCCCGCGTAAAATACGTTTTCATTAACAAATATTTTCCCGAAATTTTATATAACCAATTATGCTCTATAAGAAGGCAAATTCAATGGTAGGCCTTGTTGATACAAATGCTTCAGTATGGTACAAAATTGGACTAGGTGAAAAACTTACAGTCTTACTCACCTAATATGTTTTGTTTCTTTATTTTTTGCATGCGTTTTATCATGCATGAGCTTGTGAGGCATTTGAAATTTTTTTCCCTGTTTTTGTTAGGAGTAGAAGCAAAATTATAAATTAATTGATATAATAACAATAAATTTCAATATAAATCCGTTCAAATGAGGTACAAATTATCAAATGTATTTCTTATATATAATCACCATTTTTCATGCTACTAGCTAGTGGACTTATTAATTTGGGGCCGATGGATTAAATAGGGGTCAAGTATATAACAAGTTTGGGCATATTTCAAGTTTAGATAATTATTAATTAATTAATGATAAGTGTATTTTAATTTCAGGTCAATTGTTTTTGACTAATTTAATATAACCGTAATTTTGTTTTTCCATTTTTGTTGGAAAAATTTGTGTTAAGTTAATATGTATAATATATAGCGTAGATTATTATGGCTATTTTGACATAAATTTGAGAAATGGTGCATGATTAGATTGCACTTTTAGTCTCTAATAGTTAGATATCACAATTCAAAACTATAAATTTAAGTAGATCGAAGATACTAAAAATAAATGAAATTTTCGATTTTGGACATGATTTTCTCAACCTAGACCTAGAAAATCTATAAATTAGTTGGTTAAATTAGACCGAGCCAAAATTCATATTTGGCCTTTTCTAGTATATTCCATTGTATTATAAAGTTACGATCCAAACCGTTGAAATTAAATTTCGCTCTTAACACTCAGTTAAATTTAGCTGTCAATTAGTTTAGTGGCAGAAAGTGACGATATATGTGATTAGAAGAAAATATGTGGGGCTTAAGATTCATGCTCGAACTTTGTTTAGTTTATTCTATCATATTATAAAGTTTTCATCAAGATCATTAAAGTTGAATTTTGTTTTTAAGTTTCAGTTTTAGTTGGATTTGAAAATATTGACATAAGTGGCGATACATGTTACGTACAAATAAAAATATTTGGAGCTCAAAAATTCATACTTGAGCTTTTTAGTTCTATCATATTATATATTATAAAGTTTTGAACCAAACCGTCCAAATTGATTTAACTTTTATCATTCAGTTAGTTACGTTTTAGAAGGAAAAAAAAATTTCAAAATGAACTTACCATTATTTTATGCGTTAACGCACCCAAACGCAACGCAACTTAACGCAACATAACGCAAATTATTATTACTTTTTAACTATTTCCAACGCAACTAAACGTAACGCAACGCAACGCAACGTAAACGCAACGCACAAAAGAACGGTGCCTAATTAATTGTTGTTAAAATAACTCGATGTGCTCATGGTTTCACTTGAAAACAAAAGTGGCTAGAAGAGTCTTTTAGTATATAGGTAAGTAGTAATATATGTTATTAGATAAATATATTTAGAGCAGCAACTAATTTTGATTATTTCAATCTTTATCATATTACAAAGTTTCAATTCAAATCATTAAAATTGAATTTTCTTCTTCAATTTCTGTTAGTTTTAAAAGTGAAAAATAAGGTGTCTTTTGTACAAGGAAAGTCAATTTCCATTCTTTGAAGGAATTGAAAATGATTTTACTTTGAAATTATTTTCCCAATTTTTTCTACCAAACACTAGCAAATTTGAAAAGTATTTTTCACGACAGAAAACTAAATGCAGAAAACTATAGTATTTAGTTGATCGACTTGATTATATTCTACATATTAGAAACCTCGTCAACTGAAAAGCGTAATCATCTCACCTGTGTTAGCAACCATGATGGCAGCAATGAGGAGGATTGTCAAGAGCTTGAGAAACTTGGCCATGTTATTTGCGTATTTGACTCAAGATTTTAAAGTGGGTGTACTGAATATGTAACCCTTGTTAGCAGCTATTTGAGCTTAATGAACGTGAAGTGAATTGGCGGGGTATTTATAGAAACACTTTTGGTTTGAAAATTCTAAATTGTCAAATGAAAATCATTAGAGAATATTAATAGTTGTTATCACCGCCCTTTCTCTAAAGTCAAAGAATTAATTTGATAGCAATCGAACTTCGTGACTTGGTCTGGCTAACTTATCTTTTCTTAGCAAAACAAAACAGTTTTGTTATTTCATTCGTTTTCTTGTTAATTTTTATTTTGTATTATCAATCACTTTAAAATTTTAACGAAATACTATCTCCATCTCTTATTGAGTGTCACTATAACTACCTTTAGGATTCCAATGAACTTAGAAAATTGGGTAAAAATATTAAACTTGGACAAATATATCCTTTGACTTAGTAGAAAAATAAAGAGGATAAATTCACCTAGAAAATATCTCATTTATTAATTAAGGGTAACATGAGTATTTTAATTATTGGAATTGTAAAATTGACAAATAGAAAGGCACAAGGTAGTTAGGAAATTTGACACTTATTTAGTGACGGGGGTAATATTAGTTATTACATCTGTCCCAAAATATTTGTCATTTGACTAAATTTTGACTGTTGATTAATACAAATTATAATGAGTTATAATATAAAATTGTTGTCATTGAAAAATTTAGTCAATTCTCTTTCTAATGGCAGTAATTTCATATTTTAGCTTATTATAATTTGTGAGTAATTAACGGCTAAAATTTAGTCAATGGATAAATATTTTCGAACGGAGGTAGTATTTCTTATTTTCCCTCACCATTCATTAAATAAAACTTAAATTTTAATTTTAATTAAAAATACTTAAATCAATTTTTTCACTAAATATCCCATAATTTTTCGTGATATTGATTTTTTTTACCACTCCAAAGATCAAATAAAAAAGGAAGATGATAAATGATAATAATAATAGTAATAATAATAATAATATTTTCTCAAAAAAAAATTAAAAAATAGTACCAATAATAATAAAAGGTATTATCTTTAATACTGTCAAAGTAAGAGAGGGAATATTACATGACATCATTTTAATATTTCATCAGATTATGACCCCTTTATACCTTTTCAATATTTGTAAATTACCAGAAACGTATATATAAACTAAAAGTAAACATAGACCCTCTAGTAATAATTTCTGGATTTTTGTCAATAGGCAAAATAAATTCTTGTTATTCAGGAGTGACGAATTCACAAAAACATTTCCTATTTTTCAGTCCCGTTCTTTTTTATGGTTGGTGGTTTGCGGTTCCACATAGCACTACAGCTTTCAAATTTCCACCACAACTCACCATAACCTACAATTTCCCTTTTATTAAAACTTTCATTTTATTAATTTTTCCAATTAAAATATACCAACCCATCTTTCATTATTTCCATCACAATTTTCCACATTCCATCACACTTTTCAAATTTCCACCACACCGCAACCAACCGCATAGCAACCGTACCATAAAAAAGAACGGGGATAATCTTCAAATTAAACTCATCAATTTTTCGACCATATCCAAGACTATAAAAGAGTGACTATAGTACCACAATTAAATAAAACAATGATAATATACAAAAGAAGGGAGAATGTACTGGTGACCACATTAGGAGTGTTGTTAATCTCATCCTTTCTCATCACGTAGATTGGTCTTCTTGAGTAGTGAAGTGTTGGGTTGACCAAACGCTACTGAGGTTGGTGAGGTGGCCCAGGCGGATTCGCCTCGTTTCCCTAGCAACCTCCTGGATTATTATTCTGGTTGGCTTGGTTCCCTTAATAACTTCTGTTAGGATATATGCTTCGTCTTCGAATGATACGAATCATTTTTGGTCAATTGTATAGCACTTTGACTATCAGAATAGAAACAAGTAATGCCTTGTGCAACACCAAGCTCAATAAGAAGACCACGAAGCCACGAAACCATCAAGCTTCCTTCACAACTTTCGTTGTTGCGATGTATTCAACTTCAATAGCAGATAGAGCTGCAATAGGCTGTTAAAGATGCCTTCCAAGATATAACACCACCGCATAAGGTGAAAATATAACTACATATAGACCTTCGTATATCAAAGTCTCATGCGTAATCAGAATTGACATGCCAACTACATCATTAGAAGCCAAAATACTTCTACCAAAGACCAACATACGATCAATGGTACCCTTCACATACTGAAGGATCCATTTAATCATATTCCAATGTTCCTTCCCTGAACAATTCATATATCGGCTCATCAAGCTAACTGCATGAGCTATGTCCGGTCTAGTCCACACCATAGCATACATAAGACTCCCAATAGTACTAGAATCATGAATGTTAGACATTGCATCAGATTCCTCCTCATATCGACGACTACAAGCTGCACTGAGTTTGAAATGAGCACTAGAAGGAGTAGAGACAAACTTACAATTGCTAATATTGAATCGAGATAGGACTTTCTCAAGGTATTTCTTTTGAGATTAGTAGAGCTTAACAGCCTTTTGATCTCCCTTAATCTCCATACCTAGGATCTTCTTAACAACACCGAGTTCCTTCATCTCAAACTCATTTCTAAGTTGGGGTTTCAATTTGTCAATCAAAGACTTATCCTTGGAGGCAATAAGCATGTCATCAACATATAATAATAAGTAGATAGTTGAATCACCAATCTTCTGAAAATACACACAAGAGTCATATCTGAATCGTGTGTGGCCATGGCTCAACATAAAAAAAGTCAAACATCTTATACCATTGGTGTGGAGCTTGCTTGAGGCCATCAAGGGATTCCTCAAACGACATACAATATGCTCCTTCTCTTGAACCACATAACCCTCAGTTGTCTCATATAGATTTCTTCCTCCAAGTCACCATGTAGGAAAGCCGTTTTCACATACATTTGTTCTAACTCCACATCATCAAGAGCAACCAAAGACAATAGAACACGAATGGATGTGTGACGAACAATAAGACAGAATACCTCATTGTAATCAACTCCCTCTTTTTGGTTGCAAACATGAACAACCAAACAAGCTTTCCATCTAGCTTCTTCAACCCTGGGATATATTCCTTTCTTCTTCTTGTATACCCACTTAGTTGTCAAGGCTCAACGTCCTTTTGGAAGCTCACATAGCTCGCAAGTCTGATTCTTGTCGAGGCTCTCTCTCTTCTTGCATAGCCAAGACCTAATTAAAAGCATAAGTGCATGAGATTTCTTTGTTGTAGCATGATGGCTTGAAATTCACCAGCATTTCTTCGGCGATAGAGAGAGCATAGGCAACCAGCCCTAAATCTTTATCTCCTGTCCATCGAGCGGAAGGTCTATTTTTTCTATCTCCTCAGTATACTTCTCGCAATAAAGCGGTCCTTCGCCTGAAGCTCAATAAGAGGAATATTATTCTCTTCATTTTCATCTTCATGATCCTCATCGTGCATATGAGGTGTGGGCGAGGGAGGTATATCATTCCATGCTTCATCAGTAGGTGTAACAGCTCTACCTTGAGTTGTAATCATTGAAGTATCCAACTCCATCTCCTTGCTAGCGCCATAAGAGGAATCTGTATTATCAGGTGAAGAAACAATACACTTCTTTCAAGAAAAGTACAAAACCTTCTCATTAAAGGTAATATCCCTCCTTTGAATGATCTTCCTTGAGCTAGGATTCCATAAGCGATAGCCTTTAGATTCAATTTCATAACCATGAAACATGCATTTAATAGCTCAAAAAGATAATTTGCCTTAATTAACATGAGCAAAAACAATACATCCAAAGGTCCTTAGGAGGGAGTAGTTAGTAGGTTTACCTGACCAAACTACTTTTGAGATTTTGAAGTCAAGAGATCAATGAGGAGACCAGTTAATAAGATAACATATTGTTAAACATGCTTTTGCCCATAATTCACATTGTTGCCATAAGTTAGCATGAGACAACATACAATGGGATCTCTCTAAGATGGTTCAGTTGATGCGCTCTACAACACCATTCTATTGAGGTTTATCTACTAATGTTTTAAGCCTAGAAATTTCCTCAGCTGCACAAAACTCATTAAAGTCATGCTCATCAAACTCAAAAAAATTATCAATTCGAAGTGTCTTGATCTTCCTCCCAGTTTGATTTCAATCAGGGCCTTGAACTTTTTGAATGGGGGGAATTTTCATCACATCGCTCATCGCTACTCCTACTACTACTCCTACTACTCATCGCATCGCCATCACATCGCTACTACTACTACTACTACTACTACTATCGCTACTATCGCTACTACTACTACTCCATCGCATCACTGCTCATCGCTCATCGCTCGCTGCTCTGCTGCTCATCGCTCACATCATCGCATCGCTATCAAGCATCGCTGCATCGCTATCGCTCTGCATCGCTCTCTACTACTACTACTACTACTACTACTACTGCTACTACTACTGCTACTACTACTACTCCCATCGCTACTCCCATCGCTACTCCCATCACATCGCTCATCGCTCATCGCTACTACTACTCCCATCGCTACTCTCATCGCATCACATCGCTCATCGCTTCCCGCTCCTATCGCTGCTGCTGCCATCGCTCATCGCCATCGCTGCATCGCTACGCTATCGCATCGCTATCTCATACCTACTCTCCTACTACTACTACTACTACTACTACTACTACTCCCATCACATCTGCATCGCTACTCCTGCTCATCGCCATCGCCATCACATCTGCATCTGCTATCACATCGCTATCGCTACTCTGCATCGCTCATCGCTCATCGCATCGCTCATCGCTCTTACTACTGCTACTACTACTACTACTACTACTACTACTACTACTACTACTACTACTACTACTACTACTACTGCTACTACTACTACTACTACTACTACTGCTACTACTACTACTACTACTACTACTGCTACTGCTACTACTACTACTACTACTACTACTACTGCTACTACTGCTACTACATCCTTGATACCAAAGCTCTGATACCACTTGTTATGAAATATGCAGAAATTCGGTATAGGATCGAGTTACAAGGATATAATGAAAGCTAAAATAAGGGGAAACAATTTACGTGGAAAACCAGAGAATGAAGAAAAACCCACGGACGGCGACAACCATAAAAATTCCACTGTAAGAAAAGATGAGTACAAAGGTGATAACAATCACAATGAGTGATTTGATCAATATTAGAGGACAAAACAATCTCTCTCTATCTCTCTCTCTCTCTCTCTCTCTCTCTCTCTCTCTCTCTCTCTCTATATATATATATATATATATATATATATATATATATATATATATATATATATATGTGGGTATATAAAGATGGACTAATTAGGGATGAAATCCTAACAAAGCTCTTAAAGGGAATACAAAAGCTCTCGCAAATACACAATATGTGTTAAACTCTCTCTTTGATTTGTGATGATAGTACCCATGGTAGCTACCTCTATTTATACCCAAAGATTGATGAAAAATATGGAAAGAATTGTTGATAGAGTAATATGTAAAGTCTTGGTGAACAATTCCTACCGTAACATTATAAAAAGACTTAGAGAATAATTTAGAGAGATTAAGAAATATGGAAAGGATCCAATGGGACATATTCCAAACAACCTCCTCGATTGTGCTCGGCATGGGGTGGTTACCCTTGTTGTCAAAATATTCCCGGTTGCCTCCCTAATAACTGCTTGGGCCAATCCCTCACAAGGTGCTAGAAAATACAACACTTATAGCACCCCCTTGTCCTGTTTCGCCAATCTTGGCGACATGAGTCTGGAGGATGTGTTCTAAGGGGCTCCTCGATTTTGACCACCTTGCCAGTTGTTAGTACGAGCCCTCCTATATCATTCGGTTGGGGTTTGGACTCCTGTGATGTGGCTCTTTCCTTTTTCCCCTATTGCATGTTGTGGTAGGTTTTCCGTTCATTGGCTTCCATCTCAACATTTATCGCCACGCATCCAACATATCTTGATATGAGGTGAAGATATGTGCAGAGATATGCTTGATCTTGAATTTCAAGCCGTCCTTGAATCAATTCGTTCCCGAAGTTTCATTCGCCATATACACCAGCGCTAAAGGGGAGATCTCCATAAACTTCTAGGCATACTGTAGCACTATCAAGCCTTCTTGGTGTAAGTCCAGGAACTCTCTTTCCTTAGCATTTTTGGAGGGACATAGGGCAGAATCGATTTTTCAACATCTACTTGAACGCACCTCATCTAAACTCTTGTTCGTGTTGCTTTTCCTTAACACTTGTCCACCATAGGTCTGCCTCTTTCTTGAGGTTGATTATAGAGAACTCTATCGTTAGCCTATCGGGGTGTTAGAGTGTGTCAAAAAGTTTCTCTGTACCCACTCTTTGAAGTTCTTGGGTCAACTGCCCCAGTGAGGTCATTGAGCGGAGGTTATTAAACCTTTGAAATGAGGCAGAGCTATCATCCTCATTCTTAGTCGACCTTTGAAGATTTTTGTTCTGCTGCGTCAGCAACTCCAACATAAGCATGCTACTCAGCTCATTCAATTCCCACATAGAACTAAGTTTTCCCCAGTGGTTTGGATGATGAGGCCTCGTTTCATGGAACCATGGTTCCCATTATCCCTTTCATCTCGGTAGCGGAGAATGTGCGCCCATTGTTAGTTTCAGTCAAAGGAACACCGTTGGTTTCCGACATCCTGGAGTTAAGAAAGATTTAATATGCATGTCACTTAGTATGTTTTCAATCCTAATAGTCTGAGGAAAAAGAAGATACGAACAACATCATATAACATTCAATATTGAAACATATTACCATAAGGCATCAACCATATTACTCATCACTTTTCATCGTTGCACCATAATCTACGAGGTCAACACATTATTCTTTGGCACTATCAAATGGGGGATAGCCCTTTATATTATAGACCAACCATAGGAAAAAGAAGATACGAACAACATCATATAGCATTCAATATTGAAACATATTACCATAAGACATCAACCATATTACTCAACACTTTTCATCGTTGCACCATAATCTACGAGGTCAACACATCATTCTTTGGCACTATCAAATGGGGGATACCCCCTTATATTATAGACCAACCATATCATAGAGCCACGCAAGATCACATACATATGCATATAAAAGAGTACTCACATAAATTGAAAAGAACTCACAGCCAAACATACGGATATATAGATGTAGGTACAAGTATAAGATATGGACTGCATGTTGGTCCATACATACGCTTACGCCAACAATACACTAGTACATACATAGTTCTAGGACCCCAAAAAGTCCATTTAGAAGAAAAAAAAGTGATCCCTCGCAAGTGTACTTAAATTGTTGGACAAGTTGAAAATGGTTGCTTAATTTTCAAATATGCGACTAAAGAATAATTAACAATAACCTAAGAATCATAAAATTGTAAATTCAATCCATAACTTCATGGAAATTTGTACATAGAATCAAACTAAGCAATCAGAAAGATAATAAAAGAAATAAAGGGTCATTCCTTTTTGTTATTGCTATCATGATTTTTTCGATTTAATTAATAAGATTATAAATGTGAATTATTAGAATAAATACGAATTCAATTATGCGAATTATGATTACAAGAGTCATTAGTCATATTTCAAAGTGTAAACTTACGTTGATTAGCTTTGTGAGGGCATTGCTCATTACTAGTATTTTTCAAATGTATGAGGATACATTTGTTGTTTTTAATTTGTTATGTTTTAGATTTCAAGCAATTGCTTGCCATGACTCAATATTGCCAACGAAGTTCTATCAAGATAGTGGAAATCCTAAGTAGCACAAAAGTGTATACTATTACTAAGTACTAGTTTTACACCCATGTGATGCATGGATGTATTAAAAAGTATATATTTCATGATAAAACAAACTACCTTGATGCCTAAAGCAAACAACAAAATGATATACATACCGATATTAAAACAAACAATGAACGTCACTCTGTCTCATAGCCTAAAGGTAGAGGGGCCAAAACCGTAGCCAAATTACTTTGATGCCTCGAACCCACCATACTATTGATGTTGATCGCCATTCGACACTAACTTATCGCAAAACCTGTGCGATGCACATGCTATTCAAAAATAAATATTTCATTAAAAACAACTAAAATATAAATGTACATACAAATTTTTGATAGTAATGACTATCATCAAATAAAAGGATAACATATTAAGTTCCATTTAAAAAAAAATGTTGATGGCTTAACTGCTTTTATAAGGAAAAGGATGGGGGGAGAGAGGGAGGAGAGAGAGGGTGAAGAGGGAGTATGGAGGGGAGTTCCATCAAAAATTTTCATTGGCAATCTGCCGAAGGATTTGGACAAGTTTGGGCTTGGAGGCATCTTCAAGAAACATGCAACTATCAAGTCTGCCATTATCATCAAGAGATGGAGTGCTGAATCTAATTTTGGGTTCATAGAAGTTGTGAGGCGTCAGGAAGCTCTGAATTGCATCAACCATCTCAATGGAACGATCATCCGGGGAAGAAGAATTATTGTGGACTGGGCAAAGAAGATGAATAAAGGGAAGAAAAGCAAACAGATACGGAAGCCAAAACCTTCTAGCAACACTCCTGTGGAGGTTGCTAAATGCAGAGTAATAGCATTTATCAATGAAGACTTCATGGAGTGGCTGTCAAGAAGTTTAATTTGCTCTTCAAGTGCTCCTAGGGACCTTGATGCTCTGGCATATTTGATCAAAGATAATTATGGTCCGATTTCAAAGATCACGTCACTTAGCGGTGTCAAATACATTCTCACTTTTCCTACGGTTCAAGAGATAAAGATGTTTTAGCCAATCTTATGGAGCTGTGTGACTGGTTTTCTGAGATCAAGCCTTGGTCGGTTTATGAGTCTTCGGAATCAAGGTGTGTTTGGGTCGATATATTCAGAGTCCCTCCTCATGGTTGGGTTTGGGAGAATTTTGAAAGATGTGCTCAACCGTGGGACAAATTGGTATCCCTAGCCAGATGTATATCATTGACTAATCAATTTGAAACAATGAGAGCTTTGATCGAGACTGATTTTTTTTAGGAGAATTGATGGCGAGGTGGTTTTAGATATCCAAGACTGTGCTTTCAGAGTGTTCATCAGGGAGGTTAGTTCTCATTTAATCCCTCCTACTTTGATTCGGGAGTGTGATTCGTGGAGTGTTGATATGAATTATTCAAGTAGCAGTGACGACAGTAAAAATGAGGAAGATCTTGAGTGCCATGGCAGTAATCTGAACAGTCCAGAGCCTCCATTAGCTGATGCTGCGCAAAATCATTCCGGCATACTGAGGCTTCAGTCTCGATTTAGTGGCGAAGGAAGACAGAGGGATGGCTCATTAACTTAAACCGATCAATTAATGAGCAGTGGGTGTATCGAGGAGTGTAGAAGTCCTAAGGATCATTTTGTGAATCCGCGAAATGAGTTGGTTAAAGACCAAGAGGTTTCCATTCTTGATGAGTTTGGGAATGGGCATGTAGTTGTTGATGTGCTTGGGAATACAAATATTTTGTCTCTTACCATTGTTCCAGTTACCAATGATCAACAACTCATTAACATGACTGCAGCTTTGGGAGTTGAAAAATCTGTTGAAATTTTGAATGACTCTATTCTTCAACGGGATCCAGAATCGTCTAATCACACTGTTCGTCCCTCTTCTCAGCATTCAGAAGATGATCGCTCTATTTCATCTGATTGTGACTCGATTGTGAATGCTAAAGCTTACATTGCAAAAAAAAAAAAAAACAATCTAGTTTGGTGAAGCCACTGGATTTATGAGAGCTTAGAGGAATACCAATCCCAGAAAATATCTAGAATCTAAGCTCTCTCCAAGACGAAGGAAGAAGGTAAAAGAAAGTGGAAGGAGAAAAAAGGACATTCTCAATGTCTTCGGCTTCACTTTCCTTCTGCTGCTACTATCATTAACTAATTATGAGGGCATGTTGAGCGGTCTGTTAGTCTCTGTGTGGGTTCATCAAGATTCTCAGGCGGCAGATTGTGTATGCTATTCTTGTTGTTGGTGCTGATGCATTCTCTAGATGTGGTTCAAAGAGGATGACAGTTTTTTTTTTTTTGTTCTGAAACCTGGCATTGGAAGATCGCTTTGGTGCTAAGGATTGAGTATAACAAATTGGTTCAGAGTCATGTGCTGTTCATGGTTGTGTTTTGTGTTGTCTTGGGTTGGTTTGGTTGATGTCTGTGCAGCTTGTTCATGCCCCTGGAACTTCTTTTCCAGCAGATAACATTTATGAAGTGAGTGAGGTTCAAGGAATGGTTCTGTTAAGTGGCTTGCTGGTTCTATTGTTTTTTATCGATATGTAAGGGTGGGCCTTTTGGTATGTTGCTGCTGTTTTATTTGGGTCTAATGTCGATTGTCGTGGCAGTTCAATTTTGAGAAATTGGGAGAAGGTGGGTGCAGTTCAGTTGGTTGGTAGTAGGTTTATGCAGTTGCTGTAGTTTGTTGTGGAATTGGGAGAAGGTGGGTGATGTTCCTTTTAGGTCTAAGGTCTTGATATGAGTGCAAGTCAAGTTTCATATCTCTAGTGTGCTAATTTCTGGGCAGTGTTTTGATGCATCTGAAGTCTTCAAAGGTGTGCTGATGGCTCTCTGATTGTAAGAATCCATTTATTGTACTGATGGATTTTGCTCCATGCTACAAGCTCCTATTATTGTTCACTAATTAGCTCTCTTCTTGTGGTATTGGCTTCTACCGAGGTTTGATGTGCCTATGGGTCTCAATTGTTCAACAATGTCTGTGATTGTAACAGTTGAGGGTTTGGTGGGCCAATTCTCATGTGATTCTTCATGTGATATGGGCTTCTTTTGGTTATTTGGCTCTATTCAAGAGTTGTATGCTCCTTTGTGCTTTGTGGCACTTTCCTTATTTGAATAAAAAGGTCGTATGATCGTTACTTATCAAAAAAAAAATTTAAAAAATGCAATAGGAAATAGTAATGACTATCATTCTTCACTTCTACATTTGTTTTATTTTTCTAACACATAATCATATTTTCTTGTGAAAATTTATGGAAAACAATAATTCAATCATGTATATATGGATGTATCAAATTTTGGGATTCTCGTTGTAGTCCAAAATGCGAATGTTTCACTCATAACTTGTGGGTAGGAGCTTTTGTATAAGTAACGACCATTTGGATTATGAACCACTAGTGTTTTACCCGTTCTTCCGAACCAATGTCCAATTTAAACGGATAAATGTAAATACCAATAATAAAGAGGAATAATGATAAACATATAAAAAGATATGATAAAAGCGAAATGCCAACCATGAATCTTGATCCATGAAGAATTGGGAACTCAATAAATGCAAGAAAAATCAACCCAAAGCACTACAAACACTAACATCATCCATGTCCACAAGTAGAACTCACAACACCTTCCAAACCCTAACAATGGAGAATGGAGTAGATCTAGATCTCAAATATACCAAATCAACAAAATCTTGACAAGATATGGACAATCTATAAAGAATACTCACCAAGATTGAACTTAGAATTCAAAAGATGCATAAAGGCTTGGCCACCAACACCCATTGAAACTCTATTGAAACCCTCACCAAGCTTGAAGAAGGTAGTCCAAACCACAAGTTCTAAAGGGGGCACTCCAACCTACCACCAAGAACATTCAAAGATAGAAAGAGTTTGCAAATACCCAAAGTTTTTCATTCAAAGTTGTTTAAGTTTTTCCAAGAGAGCCAATACAATCTATGTGGGGAGGGGAAAAACAACAGCCAAAGAAACTGAAAAAAAAAATGCCGGCAGGGTTAGATGCTGGTAGCGTCTCTGGAGGCACTGCCAGTGCCTAACCCAGAAAGGAACGATAAAGCAATGACATAAGGCGCCGGTATCATATAGGCGTGCCGGCATCCGGAGACCACGAGGTCTGCCGACTTCCAATGCGCATAACTTCTTCATTTTAACTTTTATTTAGTCATATGATATATCGATGGAAAGCAATCGATGTGTACTATAAGCTCATCAAATTTCATAGCCATCAGAGTTATATAGAAGGAGTTATAATCAAAAGAGTGAAGATGTGTCATTTCTTATCCAAATTTGCCCAAAAACATGATATTCTTCAACTTGCTTCTCTTGGCTTAATCTTGTTCCTCATGACTTCTTCCTAGACTTCGATCTTCTATGCCCAATACCGAGTCCTTTAGCTGAAAATGGATCTGAGCTCAAGCCGGGGATTATTGGTGCCCATGTCGACCCGACCCGAGGTCTTCAAGTGGGCTCGGGGATGGCCCGAGACACCACAGAGGTTTGGGAAGGACCCTCATTGAACACCGGGAAGAATTTGAGGATGATGTGGAGATCGGTCGTCCATGACTTCACCCAATGCTCTTCCAACGAGGTTGGGAAACTCACCTCAAGGTTGAGGAGAGCTCGGGAGGGGACTGGATCATCCTCCCCTTCTTGAGAAAGACTTGTCCTCAAGTTCGCATTATCTTCTTCACCCAAGTAAGGTTTAAGGTCTCCTACATTTAAGGTAAAGGAGATGCCGCCCACATCATCCGGCAATTCAAGTTTGTAGGTATTCTCTTTGATCTTGGCAACAACTTTAAAGGGACCCTCGCTTCTCGGCATTAGCATGTTTCTTATCTTGGAAGGAAACCGTTCCTGTCGGAGGTGCAGCCACACTAGATCCCCGGGATTGAAGGAGTAAGCCTTGCGGCTCTTGTTGAAATGAGCCTTATAGAGCTCGTTTATCTTCTCAATACGTGCCCTCATCATTCGGTGGAGCTTCTTCATCTCGCTTGCCTTAGCATCCGCTTCAACACTCACACATGCCTCAATGGGGAGCGGGACGAGGTCGATGGGAGCAAGAGGGTTCACCCCATACAAGGCTTCAAATGGAGACACCCCGGTAGCATTGGATGGAGCCTTGTTGTAAGCAAACTCGACCAATGGGAGCCTGAAGTCCCATTCTCGCACATTGGATTTAATGACGCTCCTCAACAAATTTCTCACCATCCTATTAACCACCTCGGTTTGGCCATCAGTTTGGGGGTGGCAATCGGTGCTAAAGAGTAGCTTCGTGCCCATAAGTTTTAACAAAACCGGCCAAAAATGTCCCATAAACTTCGAGTCGCGATCCGACACAATGCTTCGGGGGATGTCGTGAAGACGCACAACCTCCCGAAATAAAGATGAGCAACATAATCGGCATCGTCGGATTTGGTGCACGGGATGAAATGGCATCCTTGCCTCGGGCAGTCCTTGGCAATGCTACAATAAAGTCCATACTCACATCCTCCGAAGGTGCTTGTGGGATGGGGAGGGGAGTATACAAGCCTTGATGGAATTGGCTGTTGGCTCGGTGACAGGCCGCACACCGGGACACCACATCATGCACATCCCCGACCATACCGGTCCAATAAAAATGCTCTTTCAACATGTCCACCGTCTTGTTCATGCCAAAGTGACCCACCAAACCACCTCCATGCACTTCTTTCACAAGAAAGTTCTTCATAGGACTCTTGGGTACACACAATTTGTTTCCGCGAAAATGAAAACCTTCTTGCATAACATAAGTGGATCTCGAAGGAGGGTCCTCTCCAAAGTAAGGGGCAAAGTCCGGATCTTCTTTGTAGTATTCCTGGAAGCAAAAAAAAACCCAAGACTCTAGCCTCGATCAACGACAACAAGGCATGCCTCCTAGATAAAGCGTCGGCCACCACATTAGAGCTTCCCTTTTTGTGTTTTGCCATGAAGTTGAAGGATTGGAGGAATTCTACCCACTTTGCATGCCTTACGCTCAACTTGTGTTGCCCGCTCAAGTACCTCAACACCTCATGGTCTGAGTGTAGCACAAACTCCTAGGGTCTCAAATAGTGTGACCAATGATCAAGGGTGCGCACCATAGCATAGAACTCCTTGTCATAAGTACTATAGTTTAGTCGGGACCCATTGAGCTTTTCGCTAAAGTAAGTGATAGGCCTCTTGTCTTGCATCAACACCGCCCCGATGCCAACGCCGCTAGCATCGCTTTCAACCTCAAAAAGTTGATCAAAGTTGGGGAGTGCCAATACCGGAGTGCTAGACAACCTCTCCTTAAGGGCCTCAAAAGCCGCTTGAGCCTTGGGAGTCCAAGCGAAGACTCCCTTCTTCATGCATTCCGTAATGGGGGCCGTCAAGGTGGAGAAGTTCCGAATGAAGCGATGGTAGAAAGAGGCGCGCCCATAAAAACTCCGCATTTCGGTGAGTGTAGTCGGTGATGGCCAAGACCGAATCACCTCTACCTTTTCTTCTTCCATCGAAATGCCATCCTTAGAAACAACATACCCAAGGAAAGTGACCCTCGGGGTGAAAAACGCACACTTCTCCAATTTTCCATAAAGTTTTTGCTCTCGGAGCACCTTGAACACTTCATAAAGATGGTGGACATGATCCGCCTCATTCGTGGAGTACACCAATATGTCATTAAAATACACAACCACAAATTTTCCAATGAAGGGTCGAAGTACTTCATTCATCAATCTCATAAAAGTACTCGGGGCATTAGAAAGCCCAAATGGCATCACGAGCCATTCATATAGCCCTCCCTTGGTCTTGAACGTCGTCTTCCATTCATCCCCTTCCTTCATCCGGATTTGGTGATACCCGCTCCGGAGATCGATCTTGGAGAACGTCGAAGAGCCGTGGAGCTCATCCAAGAGATCATCGAGCTGAGAGATGGGGTAGCGGTATTTGATGGTGATATTATTTATGACACGACTATCGAGACACATGCGGTATGTCCCATCTTTCTTGGGGACAAGTAGGGCCGGTACGGAGCACGGGCTCATGCTATCACGCACATAATTACAAGCCACTAACTCATTGACTTGTCGTTGGAACTCCTTCATTCCTCCGGGTTGCAACGATATGCCGGCTTGTTAGGAAGAACCGAACCCGGAACCAAGTCTATTTGGTGCTCAACGCCCGTAATTAGTGGAAGGTCGGGAGGAAGATCCTCGAGAAAGATTTCGGGGTATTGGGAGAGGAGGGGTTTAATTTGTCGAGCTATGGGTGTCACTACCTCACCTTCATTACTTGCAAGCAAGAGCAAAGTGAGAACTTGCTTGCCCTTACTCAAAGCTCGCTCGACACGTGTTTCACTCATAAGGTGGTTTCTTTTCTCACTTCCCGCCCTGGGTGTTTTTTTGTGGAGTTGGGTAGGGGAAAAGGGTTTGAGCATAATTCGCTTCTTGTTCATAAGAAAAGAGTATGTGTTCTTCGTTCCATCATGAACCACCCCTCGATCATATTGCTATGGGCGACCCAATAAAAGGTGACAAGGATCCATTGGTACCACATCACATAAAACAACATTACGGTAAGTACCAATTGAAAATGAAATATTAGCTTGTTCGGTTACCTTT
This sequence comes from Portulaca oleracea, assembly GCA_029582165.1. Classification (NCBI taxonomy): domain Eukaryota; kingdom Viridiplantae; phylum Streptophyta; class Magnoliopsida; order Caryophyllales; family Portulacaceae; genus Portulaca; species Portulaca oleracea. The sequence continues at coordinate 18,118,370 of CM055876.1, forward strand.
ATCTCACCAGAGTCATTCAACCATTTGAAAACATAAGGACGAGGATGGGAAATCACCGGAAGGTGGAGCTTCTCAATCATGGTGGTGGACGCTACGTTAGTAAAACTCCCGCTATCAACAATCATGCTACACACCCGATCATGAACCGTGCACCAGGTTTGGAAGATCAACTCCCATTGGGTTCTCTCTTGGGGCACCTCTTTAAGGTGAAGGGTCCGCCTCACGACTAAGAGATGTCCCGTATCCGGGCCAAAATTTACTTCCTCTTCCTCATCTTCAACTCGAATTTCTTCCTCTTCTTGCACTACATCTACTTCTTCTTGCACAACCTCTTCGATTTCCTCAATTTCTTACATGGTCATAACCCTCTTGGTAGGGCAATCCGATTGAAAGTGGCCATAGCCATGGCACTTGAAGCATTTCCTCCCTTCGAGCCTCTTGGAGGGTTCTTTTGGAGCCGTCGGTGTTGGTAGGAGAGGCCTAGGGAATCTTGGAGGTAGAGGAGGGTTCTTGACCACGGATGAGTTTCCTTTGGCATAAGATCCACCCTTCTCAAAGGGTTTGACCACACCCCTCTTCTTCTTCCCTCTCTCCTCAATGAGGGTAGCAAGCTTGTAGAGATCGTCGATGGAGGCATATTCATAGAGTTTCACCTTTGATGCGATTTTGTAATCGAGGCCGTTGAGAAACCTCGCCATCATTTGCTCCGATGTTTCATTCACATCACAACGCATCATAACCAACTCAAATTCCCGGATATACTCTCCAACACTTTTAGAGCCTTGCTTGAGGGAGAACAACTTGTTGTATAGATCTTGCTTGTAGTTGGCGGGTATTGTAGACACCGGGATTTGCACCGACACAATCCCGACCCGTCAAAATTCGACGAATCAGTTGGGCTGGATACCAAATTGTGACATTGGTCCCATGCAGTTGACGAAGTAGGCCCAACAAAGCAAAACAGGCCACAACCTAGAATAAAACTCGTAGGTGTTTTAATAAATGGAAGCGGCCCAAAACAAAACCGGCCCAGGAGCAGCCCCTGATGTATAATGAGACCAAAGATTATCAAATTGTACAAAAGCTAAGGATCTTTAACATGGTTCTTTAAGTTTGAATGAATGAATGAATGAAATGGATGGATAAACGATTCAAATGGATGAATGGATGGATGAATTGGACGAACGAATGAATGGAAATGAATGTAAAAATGGTTAGGATGTAAGTTTCTTTGAATGATAGAATGATGTTCAAATGAATCTTGAGATTGAAGCAAAACAAGATCAATGAAACACAAGAGAAACTCACGAATGAATGATGAACTTTGATTGAAACTTGATAATGGCGAGAAGGATCTTGGAGGATATAGTCACACCACCTTCAAGAACTCTTCAATGCTACCTATCACCACCAAGGATGCCAACCCAAGGCTAGAAGTAGTCGATTCTCCCTAAAGAGAAACAAAACTAGCACAAAAGCTAGAGAGAAAACAACAACATGTTGAATTTGATTTGTATTTGTATTATTGAATAATGTGTGATTACAAGGCACCCAAGGGGTCTATTTATACTAAATGAGGGACCCCTTTGGCATGTACAAATCAAGAAAAAAGGGGTGTATCTAGCTTACATCATCTAATACAAGTATGACATCATAAAGAAACAAATGTACATAAGCTAGATTAAAACAATGATAACTTGCTCTATTCTTGTCCAAATTCAAAGATTCAAAAGCCATTGTGAAGCTCCTTTGATGTAAATCATTTGATCTAGGATGACTTTCACAACATATCCATGGATCTTGAGTTATTAAGAAAATTACCAAACCACCCTTGATGAAGCTAGTTGGACGTTTGATTAGCATGAGTGATTGAAGCTCCTTTTGTATGAAATCAACCATTTGGCTCCCATGATGTATATTTGGGACCAAATCTACATCATTCCCCCCTAGTTGAAAAGAGTTTGTCCTCAAACTAGGAAGTTCTTCATTATCTCCATAATAGGACTTGAGATCACTCACATTGAAAGTACAACTCCCTTCATAGTCTTCACCAAGTTGTAACTTATAAGCATTGTCACCAATCCTTTCCAAAACTTCATAAGGACCATCTCCTCTTGGTGCAAGCTTACCTTTTCTCTTAGAAAGAATTATTTCTTTCTTCAAGTGAATCCAAACAAGGTCTCCCGGTTCAAATACAACCTTCTTCCTTGATTTATTCACTCTACTAGCTACATCTTGTGTATACTTCAAGATTTTCTCACGAACTTCTTCATGTAGCTTCTTAATCTCTTCCACTCTTTTGTTAGCTTCAAAGCTAAACTTTGTTGAAGTAGAAATAGGTGTAAGATCCATAGATTGGAGAGGGTTCCTTCCATAAACCACTTGAAAAGGTGTATATCCCGTGGCTTTACTTGGACTTCTATTAAAAGCAAATTCAGCATGACATGAAAGAGTATCCCACCCTTTCTTATCCTTGCTCACTAAGATTCGAAGTAGAGCTCCCAAAGTACGATTGGTTACTTCGGTTTGTCCATCCGTTTGTGGATGACAAGCGGGTTGTAAACTTCAATTTTGTACAAAGCTTTTTCGACAATGTTAGCCAGAAATGACTAAGGAACTTTGAATCTATATCACTTACCATGGTCTTGGGGATACCATGTAACTTCACTACTTCTTCAAAATATAGATTTGCAACTTTAGTAGCATCATAGGTGGTGTGGCATGGAATGAAATGTGTCATCTTTGAAAACCTATCAACGACCACCATAATAGAATCTTTGCCTCTTTGAGTTCTTGGTAGACCAACAACGAAGTCTAAACTCACATCTTCCCATGGACTATGTGGAATGGGCAAAGTTGTATATAAGCCTTGTGGTAAAGCATGTGCTTTTGAAATATTGCAAGTATTACACATCTTTACCATATGCTCAACATCTTTGATCATGCTTGGCCAAAAATAATGCTCCTTCATCATAAGATATGTCTTTTAAATGCCAAAGTGACTCGCCAAAGATCCTCCATGGACCTCCATGATCAATAATTCTAGAATGCTACTCTTTGGAATACAAAGTTGATTTCCCTTAAAAAGAAATCCATGCTCAATATGAAAGAATTGGTGGGGATGCTTCTTACATAGCTCATAAACCTCCTTAATCAACTCGAAAGCTTCATTAGCACCTTTACTCCATGAAAACTCCTTCTTTTTCAATAACTCGGTCATAGGTGCAAGAATGGAGCTAAAATTCCTTATAAACCTTCTATAAAACGAAGCTAAACCATGAAAACTTCGTACCTCATGTATAAATGTTGGTGTAGGCCATTCTTGAATAGCTTTCACCTTCTCCTTATCAACTTGAATGCCATCTTTTGAGAGAACATATCCAAGGAACACGATCTTGGATGAGAAAAAGTGGCATTTCTCCATGTTGGCGTAGAGTTGCTCCTTTTCCAAGATGTACATAACCAACTCTAGATGCTTTACATGCTCATGCTCACTTCTACTATACACAAGAATATCATGAAAGTAAACTACAACACATTTGCCAATAAGAGGCTTCAATACATGATTCATTAAACGCATGAAAGTAGATGGTGCATTTGTAAGACCAAATGGCATCACAAGCCACTCATATAACCCTTCTTTCATTTTGAATGCCGTTTTCCACTCATCTCCTTCATGAATCCTTATTTGATGATATCCACTTAGCAAATCGACATTGGAGAACACAACACTCCCATGTAACTCATCAAGTAGATCCTCAAGGCGTGGAATTGGGAATCTATACTTGATTGTGATCTTGTTTATAGCTCGGCAATCCATACACATTCTTTGAGATCCATCTTTCTTTGGAACAAGTAAGACTGGAACGACACATGGACTCAAACTTTCACGAACCAAGCCTTTAGATAGAAGTTCATCCACTTACATTTGAACTTCTTGAGCATCTTTTGGATTCATTCGATAGGCCAGCTTGTTGGGGAGCATAGAACCCGGAACAAGATTAATTTTTTGCTCAATATCTCTTCTTGGTGGCAACCCATTCGGCATCTCTTTTGGGAACAAATGTTTGAAACGTTCCAAAAGAGGTTTGAGACGTGCATGCTCATGTGTTGGGGTCGCTTCTTCTTCCTCCAGATTTGCTAGAATAAGATCTTTATGCTCTTGGAATTCATGATATTCGGCCTTCATGAATGTCTCAATGTTAGTTTCCTCCTTTTGTGATTGTTGTTGGGGACGTATGATCGATGATGGTGAGAGAGGAGCCAATGTGATCTTTTTTTTGTTGAGAACAAACGTATAGGTGTTCATTCTGCCATCATGCGTGACATGCCTATTAAAAAGCCAAGGTCTCCCAAGCAAAATATGGCAAGCATCTATTGGAATTACATCACACCAAATAGAATCTTTGTAGTTTTTACCAATGGAAAGACTTACTAGTACACGGTGAACCACACGAATTCCCTTCCCATGACTCAACCATTGAATTGTGTAGGGGGATGGGTGTAGACTAACCTCCAATTATAGCTTATTCACCATGGTTGTTGAAGTGGCATCAGTGCAACTTCCTCCATCAATTTAAATAACACACCTTGCCTTGAATGGTACACCTTGTGTGAAAGATGTTCTCCTTTTGTTCTTGCTCGTTTGGAATACAAGCAACACTTAAGGCTCTTCTTACTACTAGCATTTCACCTTCATCCGCCTCCTCTACTTCTTCCTCATTCACGTCAATGGTGCCATTTTCCTCCTCTTCATTCTCACTTTCATGAGACTCCGGTTCAACATACAAAGCACTTTGATATTCCACCAAAGATACAACTCTTTTATTAGGACACTCCGAGGCATAATGTCCTAAGCCATGACAACGAAAACACCTTCTTGGGGCTAAGGGTTTTGGGTCTTGGACGTGGGGTTTGGGAATGGATGGGGGTTGGATTTTGTGGTGCTTTTGTGTTTGGTTGTTTTGTGGGGAATGTGGGTTTTTGTTGTTGAATGTAGGATCGTGTGTTTTGTGGGGGTTTCTAGGATGTTTGGTACTTTATGGTCTCTTTTCCTCTTTCTTTTCTTTGCCTTTCTACTTTTAAGGCCAAAGAACTCAACTCATCCAAAGATTGGTAAGAATGTAACTCAACAATATTGCGAATCCAATCATTAAGACCATATAAGAAACGTACCAAAGTTTGTGGTTCATCTTCTTGGAGATCACAACGCCAAAGGAGATGTTCAAATTCCTTTGTGTACTCCTCAACACTTTTGCTTCCTTGAACCAAACGTTGCAATTTGTAATAGTTATCTTGGAGATAACTTGGTGGTAGGAACTTTTCTTGCAACTTTTTCTTCATCTTAATCCACGTTTTGATCTTGTCCTTGCCTTTAGTTTGCCTCTTCGTTTGCAAATTGGTCCACCAAATGGACGCATGTTTTCGCAACTTAAGGGCCACATACTTCACTTTCTTCTCATCATGAACTTCTTTAAGATCAAAAACACGTTCAATAGTTTGCATCCAATCTAAGAAGTTTTCGGGATCAAGATTACCATTAAATTCGGGGATTTCCACTTTGAAGTCAAAACGTTCCTCCCTCCTTGGACGTGCACTTCGTTCACTTTGAGCAACCTCCTCATATTCTTGAGGTTTTCTCACAAAAGAATCATCACGCATCTCTCTATGTTGAAGATGCATATACTTCTTTAATTGATCGGAGAGGTAAACGATCCTTTGTTTCATGTACTCTACATCTTCTTCTTGGGAAGTCGTGGGTGGATCCGATGGATTACTTCCACTAGCCATAAATCTTGTTTCAAAAAGATCACAAAGAAACTCACGGTTTGGGTTAGGGGTTACGGACGAGAGTTTGGATGTGTTTAGGCTAGATTGTGTTTGGGTTTAGGGGGTTCTTTGTGGAGTTTATATGGGGGACGAGAATGGAGATGATGGGGAATGGATTTGTGATGAAAACGATTGTAAAAGATTATATCAAGAACCACAAGATTCAAAATCCTTGGCTCTGATACCAATTTTGATGTATAATGACACCAAAGATGATCAAATTATACAAAAGCTAAGGATCTTTAACATGGTTCTTTAAGTTTGAATGAATGAATGAATGAAATGGATGGATAAACGATTCAAATGGATGAATGGATGGATGAATTGGACGAACGAATGAATGGAAATGAATGTAAAAATGGTTGGGATGTATGTTTCTTTGAATGATAGAATGATATTCAAATGAATCTTGAGATTGAAGCAAAACAAGATCAATGAAACACAAGAGAAACTCACGAATGAATGATGAACTTTGATTGAAACTTGATAATGGCGAGAAGGATCTTGGAGGATATAGTCACACCACCTTCAAGAACTCTTCAATGCTACCTATCACCACCAAGGATGCCAACCCAAGGCTAGAAGTAGTCGATTCTCCCTAAAGAGAAACAAAACTAGCACAAAAGCTAGAGAGAAAACAACAACATGTTGAATTTGATTTGTATTTGTATTATTGAATAATGTGTGATTACAAGGCACCCAAGGGGTCTATTTAAACTAAATGAGGGACCCCCTTCGCGTGTAAAAATCAAGAAAAAGGGGTGTATCTAGCTTACATCATCTAATACAAGTATGACATCATAAAGAAACAAATGTACATAAGCTAGATTAAAACTATGATAACTTGCTCTATTCTTGTCCAAATTCAAAGATTCAAAAGCCATTGTGAAGCTCCTTTGATGTAGATCATTTGATGCTAGGATGACTTTCACAACATCTTCATGGATCTTAAGTTATTGAGCAAATTACCAAACCACCCTTGATGAAGCTAGTTAGACGTTTGATTAGCATGAGTGATTGAAGCTCCTTTTGTATGAAATCAACTATTTGGCTCCCATGATGTATATTTGGGACCAAATCTACATCAGCCCCGGCCTAGGCGACTATAAAACTTGCGGGGGTTTTCTCCTTCCCAGAGTGCGTCGTTTTGATCAGTCCACGTCAGCGATCCGTGTGAAGGATATAAAACCCGTGGGGGTTTTCTCTTCAAATGCTGGCGCCAAAATTTTGATCACCACCCCTTGATATTAGCCCCATGTGTGTTGACTTTTTTCCTTGACCCTCTAAAGCCCCCGAGGGTTTTGATTTTGCATGGATTGGAGGCATGATCATGGGGATGTGTCTCCCTCCATTTCCCTCCAAATCCCTCACCTCTTCACCTATAAATACCCCCTCCATTTCACCTTCACTCCATCAACTAATACCATTATTTTACCCAAATCATCATCAACTACCACAACCCATTTCATACCAAAACTCTCTCAAAACCCCATCTCTAATACTCTCATAAAACCCACCTCTCTTGTATTATCCTCCCACCATCCTCACACTCATTATTCCAAATCTCCAAGTCAAGGCAAAGTCAAAAAATTCGATCGGTGCATATGGGCTTCCAAAATCAAAAGAGATTCGCTTTAATTATCATTATCATTGTTTAATCATGTAATTTGTACATTAATTCCTTTGCTTGTACACATTTTGTAAACAAAAACCTCATTTTATATTGCATGATGGGAATATAATTCCGCAAAATTAATTAAACTTCTCCCCGCTCTTTTTCATTTCAATGTCGATTTTAGTAGAGTCTGTTTTCTAACAGGCGAACTCGAGAGTTCTTATAATTCTCAGATTTGTAACCTTACCCCCGGACTTAGAATCGGGTTTTGTAGACAGAAGGCATTTTTATTATTTTCACAGTTTGTCGATTTCCTTAAATCGGCTGGCGACTCTTTACCACTTGTACAAACTCTTTTAATTATTTAAAATATACGATATTGTACAAAACATAATGATAAATGATTTAATACTACTCTTCTTTAGCAATCCAAGGCCGTCCTAGAGAAAATGGGCCACAAAATTAATAAAACCCCCGCGGGTTTTATTAATTTTAACCCATCTTCTCTGGGCCAAGGAAGCGCAAGGCTCAGTCCAAAGTACACTAAAACCCCCGCGGGTTTTGGTGTCCTCTGGCGGCCCTTTTGCTTCCTTTCGGGCCTGGATTCGGTAGTGGGCCGGTATTAAATTATTAATAAACTATTTTGGTGCAATTTCGTATATTTTAATAATATAAAAAGAATTTGTAAAATAAATAATGTTTCATCACCTCGAAAATGAATTTCGAAAATAAAAATATTCTTATTTAAGGATTAAGCAACCTTAATCGGCTCCCAATCACTTAAGTAGCGCATCACGGGAAAAGTGGTCACTTTTTCCAGGGTCCTACAGATGGGCAACTACACTGGGGACTTAAACTTAAAAGAGGGTAAGACTTGAAAGAATCGAATTGAATTGAAATTGTAAAAGAGGGAAGTTGATTTATTTCGTGATTTTATTATTCTTTTTTAGGCATCCTTTGCATACCGGGCCACTAATCGGGTCTTTTGACACGTTAGCACAAAGTCGACGGTTTAGGTAATAACTAGGATTCTTCCCGAGAGCGGGCGACCACTACTTGTGTGATGCACCCTACATCGCCAAGCATTTGGTCTCTCTTCTCCCCATGTTATACTCGAAGGGCTTCCTTGAAGTTCGTTAAGCAACACCTCACACTCCTTGCCCACAATTTTTAAGGGTAAGGTGAGCCGAGGCGAAAACGTGCGGTAGGTCATGTAACCCAACCATAGAAATAAATCCATGAATATAGAACCTTGGTTTAGGGTAACCCTTCATGTTGTATGCTATGTGCTATGTGAACCCCTTCCCCTTTTCTTCTTTATAAAGAGTCGACCCTAGTTTGGAGGTTTTGTTGTAGTCCATATAAAATTCATTGGATTGAGAAAATAATTATTATTTAATTGATATAATTAACTCAAAGGCATTATGGTTAGCCTAAGTAGAAGGGCCCATTTATGTTTGAAAGTTGATTATTTTAATTAATAAATAAAAATTGACTCACCTTTGATGATATTATATGGCCCTCTACGAAATTCTCTTGACAAAGGTCCAAAAAATTAATTAAAAGTCCAACAAAGTTAATGGATAGCGTCTTAGACTGCATAATAGTCACTAGGCTTGAGTAAATTAATTTATCGATTTTAATTAATAAACCCATCACATTTATGGTCGGCCCGTTCTTAGGCCCAACCATATTGGATTTGTCAATTAAGCCCATAAATTAATTATGACTTGCTTATTATTGGCTTTGTTCAGTCCTGTACAATATCTATTTTCCTTGAGTAATAATAATAAAAAAAAATGGGGCGTCAGTCTTGTCGAACATTGTTCTAGTCAGCATAATAGCCAACAAAGCTTGAGTTGTCTGAGTTGTTGGGCCAAGTTACGGATTCTCCTTAAAATGGCCGGCCTGTGGATTGGGCCCATCCGAATTGAGAAACATTGACTTGTACTTTGCAATTTATGATCAGCTCGCTATGTCTGACTTTATTCGGCCCTTTACAATGTTCTGTTGTTAAGTCCATATAGAGTTAGGTCATGCACTCCCAAAAAGTGGGGGAGTCCCTTGTGTCAGCATATATGTGTCGAGTCTGTTAGGATCATATAGGTTCCTTAGAGCATGCATGCATCGGGTAGTATGTGTCGGAGTATGTCGTCGAGTGTCTAACTTTGAATTTCCATGCAGGAATCATTGGTGACCGACTCCGAGCCCGCATTCGAGATCCGCGAACTGGTTGTTTGATTCCAAACCCGCATTACGATCCATCTACAACTAGTGACATCATCATGTCTAGAGAGCAATTCCAAGAGATCCCGATTCAAAGCACCGAAGTCAACATCATGAAGCATTTGGATGAGCTCTACACCAAAATGCAAGGTCTTGTGTTCGCCAGCACCTTAAAACAAGAGCAGAAAATGGGAAAAAGACTTAATGAACAACAATAAGTGATGGATGGTATGCTGCAGGCCATTACCAAGATCAATACCAAATTGGGGCTGAATATTGAGGAGGATGATGAAAAGATGCATGGATACGAATCTGAACTTGAGATCATTCAGACATCATCAGATTCTGGAGGAATAGGACTATCCAAAACAAAGGCTAATACTCCTGAAGTATCAAAACCTACAAAGGACCCTGCTGTTAAGGCTCTTGAACAGAAGTTAGAAAGCCTTACCAAAGCAATGAGCACCGTGTCGGCCTTTGCTGACAAGTACCTGGAGGTGCCATTGCCTGTTCAACCAATTTTGAAGATAGTTGACAAAGTTGAGGTACCAAACATCAGGTTCAAACCCTCTGAGAATCCTGTTCACCACATTGAAGAATTCATGAGATTGGCGCCCTTGAATCGGATCGATGTCGGGTTACACTCCACGGTCTTCCCATCCACCCTGGATGGTGAAGCCAAAGTATGGTATCATGCGTTGTCGCCCAAATCAAGGCTGATTGGAATGAGTTATTCAAAGCTTTCATTAACCATTACAGTTGTATCCAGAAGAAGCAAGCTACGGTGGACGACCTAGCCACCATGAAGCAGCGGGATGACGAATCCTTCCTGGATTACTTCGAAAGATTGCACACCAAGTTGTCTCATATCAATGAGACAATCCCTCTCAGTCTACAATCTCTACCTTCAAGCAAGGGCTCAAGAGTAGTCTATCCAAGCACTTGGGGTACCATGTTGTCAAAGACTTCGATTACTTGAAGGACATTTTTGTCCAGCTGGAGGCGATGCATAATGATAAGACCACTTCGCTTGGATGGAAGGGGTCTAGATCCAACAGGAGGGCCATTAGTGCGGTTAGCCACCCTCCTAAGATTATGGAGACTAACTCTATCCAGCGCAAGGGGCCTTATGTACCAAAATACGAGACTTACACACTGTTGGACGTTCCTTACTCTCAAGCCCTCTACCGTTTAGGCAAGAAGGGCATCCTGATTTTGCCCTTACCAAAAGAGGAGCCATAAATCAAAGGCAGAAATTGGGATGCCAACCAATTTTGCCGCTATCACCGCTGCCGAGGGCAAGACACTGAGAAACGCTTGACTCTCAAGAACAAGAGAGAAGATATGATAAGGGCAAGGACACTGCCAATGCCAAAAGCTTCCAAGAAACCAAACAATCAAAGTAATCCAATGCCAGAGCATACAAATGCCATTTTTTGTGGAGGTTTCAGCTTTGACCCTTCCACTCTAATTGTGGAAGTGGGCCAACCTATGCCAGAAATATTTGAATTTCATGAAGGTCTGTTCATCCACGATATTTGGGACAGTGATGAGGATGACGAGCATGAGCACCCCGAGGGAGAGTGGATGGAGGTGGATGAACCGACACCAGATGATGTGGCATTTCTCACTCGGTCCGGTCGCGACAATAACCGGAACACCACTACCCTAGTGGTTGTCCCTAACCCTGCGCCAATAGTAGGCAACGACAATCAAGTTCCTCCTGAAGATCCTCTTCTTGCTCAACTCAAAAGGACCAGAGCGGAGGTCACCATGGGGCAGCTCATATGCGCATCGCATGCTCATAGACAAAAGATGTTGGATGCCCTTACTGCACTTACAGTACCTCCTACGACGACTCGTGAATCCTTGGTTACTCATGTGACCACCCACCAAGAGATGATTACTTTCGGGATTGAGGATCTACCTCAAGGAGGAGCAACCCACAACAAAGCCCTGTACATTACAGTGCAATGCTCCAACAAGACTATTCAGTTAGTTCTGGTGGACAATGGTTCAGCTGTAAACGTGTACCCTTGGAGGACGACACAAAAGTTGGGAGTTCAACAACAACATTTGGCTCAAAATGGCGTACAACTCAGGGCTTATGACAATTTACCCGGAGATCAGTCGGATCCGTAATATTGCCCATCACTACTGGCAATATCACTCGGAATGTGGAGTTTGTGGTGCTAGACATTCCAACCTCCTTCAATTTGCTCCTAGGGAGGCCATGGCTTCATGAGTGTAATGCTATAGCATCCACCTTGCATCAAAAGGTAAAAATGCTGGTTCAAGGCTAGGTGATCACCATGTCGGGAGAGTATATCAATGCTGTTTTTACTCCCAAGCAATCAACTCTTGAAGTGGAGCACAGTTCAATGGATGAAGAACTCCACAACTTCGATATTGTGGCGATGTTGAACATGGGTGAAGTTCCTTTTGATTTTGATCCTTATTGAAATCCCAAGGTACGCGCTATACTCAAGAGACAAGGACACTTCCTTGGAATGCCGCTGGGAAAGAGCCCAAAAAATAAGATTCCTCCTCTCTTCAAGACATTTAAGCAGAAGGGAAGGTTTGGCTTAGGCTACAAGCTAACTGATAAAGTGGTCAGGCTCGCAAAAATGGCCATGGCTGAGCAGAAAAGGATGGACAATCCTCCTATCTTGATCCAAATAAAGCCCTACTCACTTACTCTGAATAGGCAGTTTGTTAGGGAAGGTGATGACTTCCCTTACTGTGGATTCCATGAGCCATTCTATCTGAAGAACAAAGGAATTCAAGTCACTAGGCTAGAAGTCTTCAATGATTGCTCCATTAATATGGCTACTGTCTTTGTTCTTGCTCGGGACAAGCAACCACCATTAGAATTGACTCATTTTGCTAGGAGCAACATTTTTGGCATGTTGTTTGGACAAGAAGCTATCCAAGAGAAGTCTGAGGCTGACGCTGTTATTGCTGCATTATCCAACCCAAGGTTTGACCCAAGTTCCATGATTACTGAAGACGGAGGAATTAAGGCGGTCTCGTGGGTCGATGCTGAAGAGCATAACTTTGTTTTATCTGTAGGAGAGTCTGTTCCTAAGGGCATAGAGTCAGGCCCTAAGAGTCTAGAGTCTAACGAGTCTAGTCTTGATTGAGTCTGCTGGCGATGTATTCCTTTTCGCATTCAATAAGATAAACCTTTTTGCTTACTCTGATTCTTCTTTCCCCTCTTCCCTGAACTGCTGCACCAATAATAATATGGAATTTAATGAACCCTTAAAAGAATTTTCTAATGACCATAAATGTGGGCACAGAAGAGCAACCTCGGGAGTTGAAGTTAGGCAGTTCGCTCATAGTAGAAGAACGGGTAGCATTTACAGAGCTTCTCAAGGAGTTTGTGGATGTATTTGCATGGTCCTACGAGGACATGCCGGGGATTGGCAGGGAGATCGCGGAGCACACTATACCTTTGCTCCCTAATACAAAGCCGGTTCGACAAAAGGCTTGGAGGATTAAGCCCGAATGGGCTAAGAAGATTGAAGAAGAAGTGATCAAGCAGCTTAATGCTAAATTTATCAAAGCAGTTCAATATCCCGAATGGATTGCTAATATTGTCCTAGTGCCGAAGAAAGATGGGAAAGTGCGCATGTGTGTAGACTTCCGAGACCTCAACAAAGCAAGTCCCAAGGATAGTTTCCCGTTACCTGACATCGATGTATTGGTGGATAACACTTGCGGACATGAGCTCTTGTCCTTTATGGAAGGATATGCTGGGTATAATCAAATAAAAATGGTAGAAGAAGATATGGAGAAAACCTCCTTCACAACACCATGGGGAAGGTACTATTACGTGGTCATGCCTTTCGGTCTCAAAAATGCCGGAGCAACAAATCAAAGCACTGCCAACACTCTACTTCATGGCATGATGCACATAGAAGTAGAAGTTTATGTGGATGACATGATTGTTAAGCCCAAAACAAGGGAAGAGCATATCCCTAACCTCCGGAAGTTCTTTCTGCGAGTTCGCAAATACAAGATGCAGCTTAATCCAGCAAAGTGCACCTTTAGTGTTACCTTTAGAAATCTGCTAGGCTATGTAGTTAACCAATGGGGTATAGAAGTTGACCCTTCAAAGATAATGGCTATCCAAGAGTTGCAACCACCCAGGACAGAAAAAGAGATAAGAGGTTTCCTAGGGCGAGTCTAATATATCAGTAGATTCATCTCAAAGCTCACCTTGGCCTGTGAACCTTTGCTCAAGAAGTTGAAGAAGGGAAGTAAAATAGAATGGGACGACCAATGTCAAGCTGCCTTTGATAAAATCAAGGAGTATATGCAACATCCTTCGGTCCTCATACTGCCAGTACTAGATGAGCCTCTACTCCTTTACCTTAAAGTGACCAGCTCCACAATAGGGGCTATGTTGGCTCAAAAGGTAAAAGGTCAAGAGAGCGCCATCTACTACATGAGCAAGAAGTTTCTAGAATATGAAAGTCGATACGATGATATGGAGAAAATGGATCTTGCATTAGTATGGGCCACGAAAAAGCTAAGACATTATATGCTTTCACATACAGTATATGTTATAGCTGAGAATAATCCCATCAAATTCATCATGGAGTAACCCACCATCAACAACCGCACCGCTCGATCGGTGGTCATGCTTTCAGAGTTCAATCTTCAGTACCAACCCTTGAAATCCATCAAAGGACGAGTTGTTTCAGATTTCTTGGTTAGTTCACCATCACAGGAATCTCCAAGCACTCACTTGAAATTCCCAGACGAAGATGTATTCTTCACTGATGAAACTACATGGGAAATGTATTTCCTTCAGAAGGGGCACATGTCCTTGTTTCTGTAAAGTTGGATTTTGATGCTACTAACAACGCTGCCGAATCTGAAGCATGCATCAAGGGTTTACAAGCTGCATTGACCTTAGGTATACGCCATATAAAGGTCTTTGGAGATTCTAGCCTCATCATCAATTAAGCCAAGAATACGTGGAAGGTCCAGAATGAATGCCTTATGGCCTACCTGCAGAAGCTCTTAGGACTTGCTGATCAATTTGAACAAATCAGCTTCCAAGACCTTCCTAGGGATCACAATGAGTTGGTCGACGGTCTAGCCAAGTTGTCTTCAATGATATCAATCCCATCAGGCACGCTCCAACTACCAGTAGTATTAGAGCGACAGCTTGAACCAGCATATGTCTGCAATATGGAGACACAAGAAGAGGAAACTGAGGAACGGTTTCACGACATATACAATTTTCTTCGGAAATAAGAATATCCAGTTGAGCTAGATGCTCGAGGACAACGGGAAATTAGATCTCTAGCAGCACAATAATGCTTGATCCAAGATCGCCTTTACAAGAAATCACCTACACGTATAAATTTATTATGCATCGATGCTAAAATTGCAAAGGAGATCAGGGCTACTGTACATGGAGGAGAGTGTGGGCCTCACATGAATGGGCGCATGCTGGTGAAGAAGATTCAAAGGGCCGATTATTATTGGTCCACTATGGAGGCGGATTGCTTGGAATTCGTTCGAAGATGTCATAAATGCCAGGAGTATGCCAATTTACAGCATTAACCCCCCTCGTATTTGACTACTTTAACATCTCCATGGCCATTTTCAGTATGGGGTATCGACATCATTGGCAAGATACACCCAACAGGAATTGGAGGACATGAATACATCTTGGTCGCTATCGATTACTTTACTAAGTGGGTGGAGGCAGCCTCTTATGCCAAGCTCACATCTAAACAAGAGGCCAAGTTTATCCTCCAAAACATTATATGCCGATATGGAGTGCCTCATGAGATCATCAGCGATAATGGAAGCCATTTTCCGGAAGAGGTGGAGACTTTGCTCACCACTTACAATATTTAGCACCATCAGTCTTCACCATACCGGCCTCAAGCTAATGGAGCTGTAGAAGTGGCCAATAAAATAGTGGCAGGAATCATCAAGAAATTGGTTGTCACTTACAAAGATTGCCCTGACAAGTTGGCATTTTCCTTATGGGGATACCGAACCTCTATACGAACTGCTACACGTGCAACACCATATTCATTGGTGTATGGGATGGAAGCAGTCTTGCCGATTGAAGTAGCAATCCCTTCATTACGAAGAGTAGCCGAAAGTCAATTGCCAGAAGCTGAACGGGCTAGGGCAAGGTTCGAGGAGTTAATGTTAATGGATAAAAGGCGATTAAGGGCATTGCATAATGTGCAAGTGTACCAAAGTAGGATCATCCGAGCTTTTAATAAGAAGGTGAAAAGTCATTCACTTCAAGTGGGTGATTTGGTGCTTAAGGAGATGAGGGCACCTATAAAAGACCCAAGGGGGAAATTTGCACCCATTTGGAAGGGTCATTATACGATTAAGGACATTTTACCAGGAGGAGTGGCTCGTTTAGCCACTATGGATGGGGAAGATGTGATTCAACCCACGAATTCAGATAAGCTCAGGCGATTTTATGCTTGACACAACCAAGCAACTGGAAAACCAATTTTTAGACACTTCGTGTATATTCGATAAATGCTCATGTATATAATAAAAATAAAGTTTGCAAGAATACAATAACCGTGAACAATATTTCTTCTTTTACTAATTTATAATGCAAGTACACTGCTTATTAATAAGAAAATTCAAACGACATAATTAAATAAAAGATTATTCTGGCAAAGCAGTTTCTGTTCCTTCACTCTCATCCATCTCCTAATCTTGCTTCACCTTGTCCACTTCGCCCGTGGGCTCATGATGAATCTCCATGTCTCTAGGCCCATTTGGATCTACCTCATTGTCTTTGGGTTTATAGACCCACCTACTTGGTTTTCCCATCTCCACTCTCGGACCAAGCCGGTCTTTCGCCGTGACTCTTGCACCAAGACGGTCCTCTACCGATGAACGAGGACCCAATCTTTCCTTCACGGATGTCTGTCTCCTTCTCCCCTCTCCATCGTGACGAGATTCGACGATCGAGATTAGCCATCCGTGATAGCCAGCATCGGCAAACTGTGATACATGCGCCTTTGATGAAGCTTTTAGAGTCGGTCTTCTCTCCCAATATTTCAGCCATGACTCTATCACAGAGCCACGAAGCTTCAGCTGCTCGGGGGCTTCACACAACAGCTTAGGGATGTTCTGTTTATGGCCTATTTGCCGCCGTACCCGCTCCGACAAATAAAAGGTCATATGTGTCAAGCCGGCAATGCACACATAGGCATTGCGTGCATCACGGGTCACGTACTCGAAAATGTGCCACCATTCGATCCACCATGTAATGTCGCGAGGTTCCTTTAGGAATGCAATCCATTCCGTTATTGAGCAAAGATCGGTATACTTCCTCTTCCATTGACAATAGTTCGCTAATGTCGAAGAGGTTCGAGGCTCCTCGATGAGACCAAATGCTCCATCAGCTATATCTGCCCATAAAGTTAGCAAGGGTACAAATTGCATGCCAATTATCCCAAACTAACAAAAAAAAATGTCAAACCCCCGCGGGTTTTACAGATAGTAGAGAAGAAAAAAAGGAAGAGGGAAGAATTACCTGAAGTAGTAGGGGGCTCCCATGAAATTCATGTTCCCGATTTGGGTCGTCCAAGCCCATTATGGTCTGCACTAGCACCAACGGCACCGGATTGGAGCCCTAGGTCATGTCTTCCACAATCTGGATACGGTTTGCCGGCCCAATTCTTTGCCGCCATGATAGAAGCAGAATTCCTCGAGGAGATATAATACGAGCGCTCGCACTCGTATCACCGGGCCATATTCCAAAGTATCAGGAGATTGGAAATATTCAACTACAGTTTGGAAGTGTACCTTTTCACCAAGTATTACACTTCCGATGACCCGAGAGGGAAGGCACAACAGCTCTTTGTATAGTTTGGTGACGTCAGTCGATGTTGGAGGTGATGTCGGCCGCGCAAAGTGATTTGTCCCGAGAATAGAGGACCACTCTTCCGGAAGCGGACATAACTCCTTCAAAGTGAATCGGAAAAACGTGCATCTTCGGGTCCCAAAAAGTCTCTGCCGCTCGGAGAAAGTCATGGTTGACCCTCACTTGTCGAAGGCTCAACAAGCTCGTCAGCTTGTATCTCCCGAGCTCTTTCTTCTCTTCCTTGGATAAGGTGCTCATCCACGTAGCAAGTTTCTTCTCAAAAGCCATGCGAATTTGGGGGATTTTTGTGTTTTTTGGAGAATATTTGATGAAGACTTTCAAGTAAAGATGATGAATGAAGATGACATGCATAAAGGGAGGTATTTATACACCTTCATCTAAGGTTAAAATGGAGCATAATCACAAGGAAACGGTCATATGGTTGTTGCCACCCAAATCCCTTGATTTTAGCCCAATTATCAACGGTAAACAAAAAAAAAATAAAAACCCACGGGGATTTTGATTCTCCCAAACCCACACGCGCACGCCTGGCCAAGCCCAGGCCCAATGCCATCTGAAGAGAAAACCCGCAGGGGTTTTAAGAAGAGTTGGGCTCGCCCTCAACATTCAACCCGTTTATCATTTGCTTCTAGTTTGGGCTTCACCTCTTGCAAATTAAAACCAGCCCATTTGTGTATCTTTTATGTTCTGGGTTTTGTTGTTGGCCCAATGATGCTCAGTTCTGAAATATTTGCTCGAGTTTACTCCAACACTTAGGTTTTATGTTTTTTTTAAAATTTTAGTTTTCTTGTTGGGGAAGTGAGATTAATTTGGGATTAATCCCATCATGTAAAAAATCATTAGAAAGTGCATTAATAAAGCGTGTAGTTGTGTATTCATCGAGTCTTGCATAAAGAAAATGAAATACATAAAGAATCTTGCATTAAATTAAAAAAAATAAAAGTACAAAATAGTCTTGCATACAAAATACATTAAAGTGCATAGAGTCTTGCTTGGCATCAGTGTGGTCACCACAGGGAGCCCGAATCACCGCTATCCTCAATCGAATTGTTACCGGCATGTGAAGTTCCAGCATTGGAAGTGCTAGTCGTGCCAAAATAAGTATCCCAGGCATAGTAATATGGACTAGGAGCAGTCTGCACAGGAGGCGATGGTTCAGACAGGGGCACTCCCGAAGCAGGCCCGGTCCTGACATTTTTGGGGCCCCGAGCAACATAGTAGATCAAGTTGTAGATTGGGCCCTTTTTTACTATGAAATTTATACAAAATGTGGCTATTTTATGCATACATGCGGAATGCTAGTTTTTTTTACTATGAAATTTATACAAAATGTGGCTATTTTATGCCCAATCATCATAGAGAAAATTTATCATTTGAGTCTCCATAAATGAATGAATGAAAATATAGTCACACTCCTATCTGAATTTTTTTTTTTGAATATTCCATAGTATCAATTAAATAAAAAGAAAACAAGAAATATTCGTAACTACCATGATACTACCCAAACAAAACATCATTTTTCATTATTGATAAAATACAAATATAATATCAAAATTCACAATTTAGAATAAGTATGATTACAATAATTATAGATTTTTTTAAAACATAAACTAGCAATAACTCTTACACTATATCATTTAGTATAAAAACTTGAGAAAAATCGTAAAAAAATGTATTCTATGAGCATTTCTAGAAGCAAAATCATTAATGAGTATATCAACATCCATATTTTCCAAAAACTCTTTCATGAGTACATCAACACATTGAAAACAAATGGCTAGATTGAATTATCTTTAATTTAACGTTTAAATTCTAGCATATTGTAAACAATTAAACAAATACCTATATGGAACTATCTTTTACCCGTTATTTTGCGGCATCAAAACTTTTCACAAATCACAATGGCTACACACAATACACCGTGTGCTTAAAAATCAATAAGTGAATAGGAAAATCAATACAAGTCCAGAGACTTTAAATTACCCCCCCCCCCCCCAAGTGTCTATCTTTTCCAGTCTGTAACCAAAATAATTAAGCAAAAGTCTCCAACTATAAGACTATGATGCTAATTTAGAGATAATAGAGAAGAAAATCGGCTTAATGTTAATCACAAGTAATGGCTACATTCCCCTCCATTTCCCTTCATGAATATATTCAAAGCAGATTAATATTAATCACCTCCCTTCCCTTTGTTCCTCTACCCTCCTCACTCTAAATTAAATCCAACAGACTGTTAAATGTCAACGAGTAGATTCATAAATAATATACTGAAAGTAATCTATTCAAGCTAATAGTAATAGATATATATAATCTCACAATTAAATAGTTTATGGTCAAATATATATGAGTTATTTTTCTAAACCAATGGAGACTATAAAGAGCATATGAAAATAATGGGAGCTTAAATTCTGCTTATTTAAAATCAGAAAAACTACTCCACATTCATAAATCTCAACAACTTGGAAACAATACATGCGTAAATCATGTAGATTATACAAATTGGAGTTAAATAAAGAATGAAAGGAAAGAAAGAGGGGAGGAAATTAAAGGAACAAACCCTTTGAGGGAGGGTCATGGGGTAGATATGGCTATAACTAACCTCCTTAATTGACTCCAACAAATGAAACTATTTGACCATTTCACACTCATCTTAATCTATTCTTATTTAATCACAACTAAATAATGTTGTGTTTGCCATTAACCTAATGAATTGAGGAAGACCAAGGGACTGAAGCGTGAAGCGCTGAAGTGAATGGAGGAGGAAGACGGACGGCGAAGTGGACCAAGGAACTGAAGCGTGAGGCGCTGGAGGAGGAATTGAGGCCCCGTGTTTTATTGTTATTGGGCCTTATCAAAATGGCCACCTTGGGTCCTTACTAAGGCTGAGTTTTTGGGGGCCCTAAATGCAAGCCATTTTTTTTTAAAGCGATGGGCCCTGGGCGGTGGCCCCTCAGGCCTACCCCCAGGGCCGGGCCTGCCCGAAGGATATATACTCTGCGGTGAAGACATGGAACACTCCTGTGAAGCGGCTAACTATGAATGATAGGGAACCTGCCACTCATCAGATAGAGTAGGCCATACAGGACCGGTTCCGTAACCGGGGGCTTGCCAACCAGAAGAGGCGAATCCTCCTAACCAAGAGTGCTGAGGCGCAGACCACTCTTGTGAACCCATGGGCCACGACGGACCCATCCTAGGAGCAGGGACAAGCCACCCTGCGGAACCAGAATTGAAGGAAGAAGTAGTATAGGGTGCAGGGCGTGAAGTTGTGTTATCCGCTAGGGCCTGACTGCCAGGATACCCTACAGATGCACCTGAGTCGCGTTCCCTCACCACTATCTCCCGACCACGACGAGCAGAGCGCACTGAAGCTGGAGTACGACGAGATTGAGAGGGCCAGTAGGTGGCGCTTGACTCTGAAGCATCCTCCACCCAATATGAATGAAGTTGAGTATTACCACCATACCCAGCACTGTGATACGACCCTCCCTGACCAAGTGGCTCCTCCAAAGACATTTGAGCCATATCCTCTTCCATACTCGGAGGACAACGACCTTTACTGCCGGACCTGCTACGATGAGACCCGGATGAGTGCTGACCCTCGACCAGAATGCCTTTGCCACAACCCTCTAGTACAGCTGCTAAGGGAGGATGAGAAGACCCACCAACTTCTTCCCGAGATTGGGCTTGAGAAGAATATTCCCCTACCGAAGAACGCCGTGGGGGCTCTGTGCGAGGAGCACCTGCGGTGGAATGTCGGGGCGGTTCCCTAAGGACAGACTCCGCATCGGCCTCCATATCGACCGTTTCAGCTATGTTGCCTTGGTATCTCCCCGAGCCTGTGAACATCCTATCGAGATGTTTCTTCATGGTGCTCCATTCCTTAGTTATTTGCCGAAGGAAGGCCCAACTTGGTTGAAAGAAGGTAAAATCGGGGTTATCCACAAGTGAAGCAAAGAATAACAAAAGAAGCGACATAAATGAAGGTTACCGGTTTCCGTCCGAACGCTTGAAGTGTGGAACACACGCTGCTGTTCTCCACGTCCAAGAAGCCACCGATATTTTTCCTCTCTAGTGGAATCTCCACCTCAGTCGCCTTGGCATAAGGCCCCAGCTGTAGATTCTCTGGTCAGAAAATCAGCCAAAACATAATAAGGTTAAAGGAAGAAGATACGTACCACTCGGGGAGCCAAACGGCTAAGCTAACGCTGGAACTCTTCATTGAATTGTTCATGCGGAACATCATGCACGAAGTTGTCAAAATCCTGACCTCAAATCAGATCCCTCAGAACACCCGGGTCAACGTGCCACGGCTCAAACATATGCTCCGGAGGATCCCGGGGAATAAGTCCAGGATATTCCCCCAAGATCTGCCTCGAAGCTCTTTCTCCCAGGTACCACACGAAGCCTGAAGGTCCCTCCATCAGAAGGCAGAGGCGAGTGTCATGTTCTACCAAGTGTAAAGGGGTGGGCAGTCCTTCTATGTTGAATTCAACCCCAGTACGCCAATTCACTTGATTCTGCGAAAGGAAGAGAGTTATTCAAGAATTGAGGAAAATGAAAGAAAGATATATAAGGCATAAAGAAACACCGGTGCAAGGTCATCCAGTACACGACGAATGAGGTCAAGGCTGCCTGGCTGGAATTTCTTCCCACGAATGCCCTCAGTAGTCCATGAACTTTCGTTTACGGGGGTAAGGCTACCTACATTAGGGTCCCCCATACTGCGTTCAAACGTGTCACATGGGAGGTTGTTGTTGTTGTTGAATGCCCTCAGTAGTCCAGCGTTCAGCAGTCGGAACTGTCTTATCCTTCTTTAATCGAATACCCAAAGGCAGAATATTCACATATGCCCATGACTGCATAAACGTAAAGTCAAAGAAAGAGGAAAATACAATCACTATTACAAAAAGAAGAGTCTAAGGTACGTACCTCGAGCACCTTCCACAGAGCAGGGTCATACTGGTAACGAGTCTGAGCCGCATGGAGATAGACTGGATCATCATCCTGTGAAAGTCTGACACCTCGGTGAAGCCAGAGAATGAAGTTTGCATTGGCCGCTTTACCCCAATTCATGTTCTGAACATTGTTAAAATCCAGAAGATTTCGAAACCACGTCGAGGTCATGTTATCCCCATAGTTGGCGAAAAAGGTTGCAGATATGATGTACGCCAGGAAAATAAAGCGACGTTGCTCCCTAGGCAAATTTTGGAAGTTCGCATAACGGATGGCAGCTTCGAAATGTGCATAGGAAAGGTTCGAAAGGCCTTGCATCTGGCCTAAGTGTGCTAACACCGGACCTAACCTATCCAAGATCATCGGCGGAATCTCCGTATCAAAGATTACGTCTTGGCCATCCCAAGGAAGGCCGGTGATCATAACGAAATCTGTGGGGTAACAGTCATCTCACCCACAGGCAAGTGAAAGGAATTGGTAGTATCCGAAAACTTTTCAGCAATAGCTCGACCGATGATACGGAACGTTCGACCCGTCCAGGCTACCAACCATTTCCAATATGGCATAAGACCCGCCGCGGTCAATGTGTCACTCACAAAATCTCCAAAAATCGATTCAGCTACCTTATGAGGGTCTTTTAAGGCACTGGGAGTCTTTAAGTTATCCTCCTAAAGGCAAACAAATTTTCAGGAAGCTACTTAAAATGGGGGCTCATCTAACACTTTGGACCTAAGCATAATCTTTTGGGCCCTAGCTGGACCCAGCACACGTACTGGGCTCACAGCCACGACCCAGAGATAATGTCCATAATCAATTGGGTAAACGACCCAAATATCCTGGCCCAATAGAACTAAAACCCGCAGGGGTTTTATTTTGTAGATGGGCCGCGCCTCTGGCCCAATGCAGTTTCGAACAGCCCATGGAGCAACAAAAACCCGCGGGGGGTTTTATTTTTCAAGCGGGCTGCCTCCTTTGTCAACTGGGCCGAAAGTGCATGGGCCAAATAAAAGAAAATCCGTAGGGGCTTTCATCTAAACTATAGGCCAGATTTGTTCAGTTCAGACTCATTTTGCAAGTCGGGTCCTCGGTCGGGATACATAAATAAAAAAGGCCATTTAACATCATGAAGCTATAAATATGCATCAATTTAAAGCATGCTTAAAATAGTGAAAATCGACAAGACATGAAAAATAAATTTGTGCTTGCTCATTTTTACATTAAACTAAGCATAAAAAAAAGAGGGTTCGGAAATTACCTTGCCATGAGAACGGTAGAACCAAGCATGGTTCCAAGATTGAATGGTGAGATCCGAAGGGTCAGCATCCACACCAGGAATGAAGGTGCGCCGTGAAGACATCTTATGGGGCCATGTCGCCGCATGAGGGAGAGGAGGATTCCTATGGTTTCGGGGATGCATTTTCTAAAAAAATCAAACTTTCATCAAAGAGGAAAATTTTCTAGAGAGAAGAAGAAGCTAGAGAGATGTAAAGGAGTTGAAGATGTGAATGAATGAAATGAATGAGAGGCATGGTATTTATAGAAATGTTGAGTGAATATGAGCAGCTTGTTTCTAGGACCCGCCTCGAGATGGCAAACGAGTTTCATTAGTCAAAAATCCAAAGGTCATCACTTTGTCACCCAAAAGAAGGACATGGCGACGTGGCATGCTCTCACCCACAGAAAGGTTGGGCCCACATTGATTCCATTCGCGAGGAAAGGAAAATAAAAGAAAAATAAAAAAGAAGAAAACCCGTGGGGGTTTTGTGGTGTCCATGGCCTAGTTTCGCGACCCAGCGCCCCTCATCAGCACAAGAAAGGTCATAAAACCCGCGGGGTTTTTTTCTTGACCAAGGCTCAATTCCACGGTCCAAGCTCCCTTCGACCCATTCGAAGTGAATTATGCAACCTAAAACTGACGGCCCAAAGACTGCGGCCCAAGGGTTTCCATAATTCAGGTAAAAATCTGAACCCGTTTGCGTTTCCGAAAAAATTAACACTTTGCTTTTTTTTTTTTTGTGATTTCCAGATCACCGCTAGAAAGGAACCAACACACCATCCGGTTGCAACATAAAAGAGCACCATTATCAGCAGCAGTCGTCCAACGATTGCCACTTAAAGGTCTCCGACAGCATTATCAGCGTTTGTCGTCTAACGGTTGCCACCTAAAGGTCTCCGACGACATCATCAACAGCAGTCGTCCAACGGTCGCCATTTAAAGGTCTCCGACGACATCACCAGCACCAGTCGTCCAACGATTGCCACCTAAAAGGACTCCGACGACACCATCAGCATCATCCGGTCACCATACAAAAAAGCACCGACAGCATCCATCTTCGAGTCAGACGTCAAACAGACAATATCTCAAGCTACTTTGACCTTCGTCCTATTCGGACTCGATTAAAGTGGGGGCTCTGTGTAGACATCGGGATTTACATCGACACAATCCTGACCCGTCAAAATTCGACCAATCAGTTGGGTTGGATACCAAATTGTGACATTCGGCCCATGCAGTTGACGAAGTAGGCCCATCAAAGCAACACAGGCCACAACCTGGAATAAAACCCGCAGGGGTTTTAATAAATGGAACCGACCCAAAACAAAAGCGACCCAGGAGCAGCCCCGACCCAGGTGACTACAAAACCCGTGGGGGTTTTCTCCTGCCCAGAGCGCGTCGTTTTGATCAGTCCACATTAGCGATCCGTGTGAAGGATATAAAACCCACGAGGGTTTTCTCTTCAAATGCTGGCGCAAAAATCTTGATCACCACCCCTTGATGTTAGCCCCATGTGTGTTGACTTTCTACCTTGACCCTCTAAAACTCCCAGGGGTTTTGATTTTGCATGGATTGGAGGCATGATCATGGGGATGTGTCTCCCTCCATTTCCCTCCACATCTTTCACCTCTTCACCTATAAATACCCCCTCCATTTCACCTTCACTCCATCAACTAATACCATTATTCTACCCAAATCATCATCAACTACCACCACCCATTTCATACCAAAACTCTCTCAAAACTCCATCTCTAATACTCTCATGAAACCACCTCTCTTATATTATCCTCCCACCATCCTCACACTCATTATTCCAAACCTCCAAGTCAAGGCAAAGTCAAGAAATTCGACCGATGCATTTGGGCTTCCAAAATCAAAAGAGGTTCGCTTTCATTATCATTATCGTTGTTTAATCATGTAATTTGTACATTAATTCCTTTGCTTGTACACATTTTGTAAACAAAAACCTCATTTTATATTGCAAGATGAGAATATAATTCCGCGAAATTAATTAAACTTCTCCCCGCTCTTTTTCATTTCAATGTCGATTTTAGTAGAGTCTGTTTTCTAACAGGCGATTAGAGAGTTCTTATAATTTTCGGATTCATAACCTTACCCCCGGACTTAGAATTAGGTTTCGTAGACCGGAGTCATTTTTATTATTTGCACGGTTTGTCGATTTTCTTAAATCGGATGACGACTCTTTACCACTTTTACAAACTCTTTTGATTATTTAAAATATACGATATTGTACAAAAATAATTATAAATGATTTAATACTACTCTTCTTCACCAATCCAAGCCCATCAGAGAGAAAATGAGCCATAAAACTAATTAAACCCCCATGGCTTTTATTAATTTTAACCCATCTTCTCTGGGCCAAGGAAGCGCAAGGCCCAGTCCAAAGTACACTAAAATCCCCGTGGGTTTTGGTGTCCTCTAGCGGCCCTTTTGCTTCCTTTTGGGCCTGGATTCGGTAGTGGGCCGGTATTAAATTATTAATAAACTATTTTGGTGCAATGTCGGATATTTTAATAATATAAAAAAAATTTTGTAAAATAAATAAAGTTTCTTCACCCCGAAAATGAATTTCGAAAATAAAAATATCCTTATTTAAGGATTAAGCAACCTTAGTCGACTCCCGATCAATTAAGTAGCACATCACGGGAAAAGTGGTCACTTTTTCCAGGGTCCTACAGATTGCCGACTCCACTGGGGACTGAAACTTAAAAAGAGGGTAAGACTTGATAGAATCAAATTGAATTGAAATTGTAAAAGGGAGAAGTTGATTTATTTCTGTAGACACCGGGATTTTGACGCATAAAACAATATAAAAAGATGAGCGGAAGAAATAAAAGTGATTCGATAAATGCATGCATTTTACATGTATTTGTTCACCTAAAGTCACATGCATGATCACATGTGGTCCATCCTAGCCACATGTACATTTTTATATATAAAATGGAGCCATGCAAACCCTAAAAGCAAGCGCCAGAGATCGCAATATCGAATCCTCACAAAAGCACTCAAAAACACTCTCAAAATCCAAATAATAATGTGCTCATTTCGTCCAGTGTTAATGGTAGCTTCCCTAGGTTGGTTGACTTCACACTCCACTGTCCATGCATGCATGGACGAAGCTGGTGCCCCCCCTGGCGTATTGGCCGACCGGCCTACACACACTGTCACACATGGTCAATTGACCACGTGCTGCTATCCATCATCATGCATCTCCCCCAACTGCCTAGTGAAGTGTAGAGCTACGGAGATTACCATGTGTATGTGTATGTATGCATGTATCTCCTATCCTCCATCCTCCTATAAATACTACTCCTCTCCAAGTCATTTTCACCAATTCATCATTCACTCACTCATCAACCAACCAACTCATCATTCATTCACTCATCAACCTACCAACTCATCAATTCATTCCCTCATCATCCAAACCTACCATCATTTGTCCTCTCTATTCATCTCTCTTATAATCTCCCTATCTCTTATTATCTTCTTCATCTCACGTCCATCTCCTATCCTATCCATCATCTTCTATTCTATCTTCCATGTATAATCTTCATCCTCTGTCATTACAAATATCCTAAACACACATCCCATTCTATCCATCCAAAACTACACAAAAAACCCTAGCCTAAACACATCCTAGAAACTACAAAAAAGCCTTTTTTACCATCCTTTTTTTTATCATCTTTTCACCACTTTTTCTATCATTATCTTGGCACTTGGATCGGAGAGGAAGGTTTTAAGGCATCAAACAGGATCCAACAAGCATCTAAAGGCTAGGCAAGGCTTTTTCCCACAAAGTAGCAATGTTAGCTCTTAAGTGTTCTTCTTTTCTTGTAAATAAGTGTATATTTGTACTTTTTTTATCTTATATATTCCATTCTTGTTGCATGATTCAATGAAGTAATTTTATAAAGTATTCCTTCATTTCCCTTCCAAACTTTATTAAAAGCACATTCTTAAACTTTTAGTAGAGTCTTTCCTTTTGTGAGAGGCCAACTCTTAAAGTTTACTTTTCGAGTTCGTAGCCTTACCCCCGAATCCATTCTTGGGTTTCGCAGGCGGAGTCTTTCTTTATTTTCTTTTTGGTTTTGTCTTGACTTTTCCCTTAAAAATTCGGGTGGCGACTCCCATTTCGAACCAAAACACATCGAGGATTGTATAAACTACGGTTTTACAATGTATCGATACAACTTTAGGGTTTTACTTTCTTATATTTCTAAATAATATTTGCATAAATTACTTTCTTCCGAGCCTAACATTTAAATGAGCAAATTGGGTTAAATTTAGAAGAGTTTAGAACAAGTGGATGTTCACTCTTAAAGGTTTAATTCATTGACTCATAAAATTCATAAGGGAACTTGATTTTACAAAATATTTTTTATGAAATTATGATTGATTTCCTTAAAGCGTTTCCAAAAGGTTAAACCCCAGCACAAATCACCAAATCACACCCCAATCCAAACGTGGACGTTCGAAGCCCGAATGGCGAGGAAAAATGTCCACAATTTCGTGATTTTATTATTTTTTTAGGCATCCTTTGCATACCGGGGCACTAATCGGGTCTTTTGACACGTTAGCACAAAGGCGACGGTTTAAGTAATAACTAGGATTCTCCACCGAGAACGGGCGACCACTACTTGTGTGATGCACCCTACATCGCCAAGCATTTGGTCTCTCCTCTCCCAATGTTATACTCAAAGGGCTTCCTTGAAGTTCGTTGAGCAAAACCTCACACTCCTTACCAACAATTTTTAAGGGTAAGGTGAACCAAGGCGAGAACGTGCGGTAGGCCATGTAACCCAACCATAGAAATCCATGAATATAGAACCTTGATTTAGGGTAACCCTTCATGTTGTATGCTATGTGCTATGTGAACCCCTTCCCCTTTTATTCTTTATAAAGAGTCGACCCTAGTTTGGAGGTTTTGTTGTAGTCCATATAAAATTCATTGGGTTGAGAAAATGATTATTATTTAATTGATATAATTAACTCAAAGGCATTATGGTTAGCCTAAGTAGAGGGGCCCATTTATGTTTAAAAGTTGATTATTTTAATTAATAAATAAAAATTGACTCACCTTTGATGATATTATATGGCCCTTTACGAAATTCTCTTAACAAAAGTCCAAAAAATTAATTAAAAGTCCAACAAAGTTAATGGATAGCGTCTTAGACTGTACAATAGTCACTAGGCTTGAGTAAATTAATTTATCGATTTTAATTAATAAATCCATCACATTTATGTTCGTCCCGTTGTTAGGTCCAACCATATTGGATTTATCAATTAAGCCCATAAATTAATTATGACTCGCTTATTGTTGGCTTTGTTTAGTCCTTTACAATATCTATTTTCCTTGAGTACTAACAAAAAATAAATAAATAAAAAAGTGGGTCGTCGGTCTTGTCGAACATTATTCAAGTCTGCATCATAGCCAACAAAGCTTGAGTTGTCTGGGTTGTTGGGTCAAGTTACAGATTCTCCTTAAAATGGTCGGCCTGTGGATAGGGCCCATCCGAATTGAGAAACACTGACTTGTGCTTTCCAATTTATGATCAGCTCACTATGTCTGACTTTATTCGGCCCTTTATAATGTTCTGTTGTTAAGTCCATATAGAGTTAGGTCATGCACTCCCAAAAAGTGAGGGAGTCCCTTGTGTCAGCATTTATGTGTCGAGTCCGTTAGGATCATAAATAAGGGTTCTAAAGCCCCCTTTCTCTTTCTTGAGACTCTTTTTTTTAAAATCTTTGAACAAGGGCGAGCAACTCTATAAGAATCAGCCAGTCATTCGTCAGGGGAGGACTTCGACCCTGCGAAAAAAATAGAAAAGAAAGGTGGGTTTTGGAAGAAAAAAAGTAGATTCCCTTTTGCGCTGGGTTTTGGCACGTCGGGATTGTGTCAATGCAAATCCCGGAGTTTACAGAGAGCCCCCACTTTGGTCGAGTCCGAATAGGACGAAGGTCAAAGTATCCTGATATGTTGTCTACTGTATGCCGGACTTGAAGATGGATGTTTTCGGTGATATCTTCGAAGACCTTTAGGTAGCCACCGCTGGACGATTGATACTGATGATGTCGTCGGAGGCCTTTAGGTGGCAACCGTTGGACGATTGTTGTTGATGATGTCGGTGATGTCGTCGGAGGCCTTTAGATGGCAACTGTTGGACGACTGAAGATGTCGGTGATGTCGTCGGAGG
Organism: Portulaca oleracea; assembly: GCA_029582165.1. NCBI lineage: Eukaryota > Viridiplantae > Streptophyta > Magnoliopsida > Caryophyllales > Portulacaceae > Portulaca > Portulaca oleracea. Next base: position 18,148,381 of record CM055876.1, read on the forward strand.
CCTTTAGATGGCAACCGTTGGATGACTGATGATATCGGTGATGGTGTCGGAGACCGTTAGGATGCAACCGTTGGACGACTGAAGATGTCTGCTGTCAGTGCTCCTTTATGTGGCAACCTGAAGATGGGCGCTGTCGACGCTTTTTTATGTGGCGACCGGATGATGGATGGAGGTCAGCACTCTTTTAACGGCAGCTAGAGGATGATGGCGCCTTCTAGCGCGACCTGATGTCAGTGGTGGCTCCTTGCAAAGAAACCAAAGTAGGATGTCAGATCATTTTGAATAATCATTAGAGATACAGAGATTTACCTATCTGGCAGATTGATCGCAGTTGATCTGCAATGTCGACGATACCCAATGGATTTTCCCGAGGCGGATCGGATTTTCCCAATGTTGATATGCCCAAGGGATTTTCCCGAGGCGGATGGGATTTTCCCGATGTTAACGATGCCCAACGACGTTTCCCGAGGCGGATCGGATTTTCCCCATGTTTATGATGCCCAACGAATTTTCCCGAGGTAAATCGGATTTTCCCGATGTTGATGATGCCCAACGGCTTTTCCCGAGGCGAATCGGATTTTCCCGAGGCGAATCGGTTTTTCCCGATGTTGATGATTGTGTCAGTGGCGTCCATGGCAGACTAGAAGATCGTCACGAGGATGAGCTTCGGATGATAGATAGAAGTCATCTAGAGTTTAATTATAGATTTCTCTAATCTTGCTCTTATTGATTTGCGGTCGAGCTTGAGTCTCTGTGCGAGATGACATTATTTGATTCTTTTCTCGATGAGTATGCGTGCACTTGGTCTTCTAAACTCTAGAATCTTATGGATGATGCACTTATGCATGACTGTTGACTTTATGCATGACCTCCTGATGTAATACAATGACAAGGAGAATATGTATATGAATAGTATTTTACAATGCATATGACTCAATATGCAGACAACCCCCACTACTATGACTAGAACGATGATTCCCTAAGTGTCAAAGCAACTTGACATACAATTTCAGGACAGGGCAGGATAGATGAGGCTTATGACGAGGCCTGCTGATGAAGGTATTTCCCTGGATGACTTGTCTTGTCCTCTTACTTCCTCAGATCACTCCGGAGATAGGTAAAGCCCCCTATGGCAGGTTATGTCAGGGTTAGGGGAGCTCCCAGTTCAAATGAACTCTTCTCTTGAGTCGGATGTTGTTTGCAATTAGCCATTGATATAGTTGATTTCTTGTCCCTGATGGATGTGCCTCACTCAGGTATTTTAGAACGGGCCTCGAAATATCGAACCTCGCACTTACACTGATGACTAAGTCAAAAAGCTCTGGTGGTATGGGAGGATTAAGAAGGTTGGCAAAAGAAAGGGCAAGTCTGATGATGACCAGACATGTTCATGAGGCATTTGGTGAAAAGTGAGATGATGGTAGGTCGATGGTTGAATCTAGGCTTGTCATGATTGACAAATGACTATGTTTTAGCTAAGGCTTGATTGGTTAGCAAGGGTCAAGTCACCTCATAGGAGAAGAGGTGAGGGAATGGTCGAGATAGGTCATAGGGAGAGAGGTGGTTGGCTTTGTGAAGGTGATCCAAGTCTGACGCAAAGAAGGTTAGGAAATTAAGATGGTGGGGACGTGAAAGAACTTCAAAATCCAAGGTTTACTCTCCTTTTGCCTAACCTGCCCTGACGGGTTTTCAGGCTAGCCTCTCTTATTCTCTCACTCTCCTTTTGCCTTACCTAGCCTGCCTTGACGCGTTTTCAGGCTAGCCTCTCTTATTCTCTCACTCTCCTTTTGCCTAGCCTGGGATTCCAAGCTAGCCTCTCTTGTTCTCTCTCTCTCCTTTTGCCTAACTCGGGGTCGAGCTAGCCTCTCTATATTTTTTTTTCTCTCAAAGACTAAAATTTTGAGGACAAAAGATGCTCCTTATAGCGGTCGGGCCTCAAAGAGATTCTCCTACGTATCCGAAGTGGAATCAGGCCAGTCGTAGTTCATAAGGTGCAGCTTCAAAGGATGGGTGCCTCGAGGAGGGCTTGGTGAGGAAGGCTTGTGGATGATTATGGATGCGAAGGTGTGATGACGATGTGAAGACTTGGGGTGCAAGGCTTGAGCGCAACTCGGAAAGTTTATGAAGGCTTAAAGGTTTAAAGGTGTGATGACGATGTGAAGGCTTGGGCGCAGGGCTTGAGAACAAATTCGGTGGTTTATGAATGGTTTTTCGGTGTGCGTGACTATTAGTTCCGTCTCCAGTTTCTCAATCTTTCTTTTTTCTTCTCTCTTTCTATTCTCTTTTTCTTTTCTTTTTTTTAATTTTTTTCTCATTTTTCTCATTTTTTCTTTTTCTCATTTTTTTTCTTTTTTTTTTACTTTCTTCTCTTTTTTCGACTTTCTTCTCCATGGGATTGACTTCTGTTCTCATTTTGACGATATTAGTCACAACACACCTTTTGGCTTTGGGGTAGATATGGAGTGGTCACGAAGAGAATGATTGGGTTGGTCAATGGTAAGGGTTTTTGAACGATGCATGTTATGAATGATGCAAAGAGGGATGATTTGGTGAATGGGAACTTGGGATAGAGATGTAGATGATAAGTAAGGATATATGTTGGGGCGAATGGGAAGGTAACAGGTTACACAGATGGTGATGTAGGTGGTGAGGCGGTAGCCCCCCTATCTTAGTCACGTTTTGTTCAAGCTACTGGTTTAGGAGCATATAGATGTCAATTTTCAAGAAACTGGTGATTTTGATCTTCTCTTTTCTTTTCTTTTTTCTCTCTCTCTCTTTCTTTTTGTAATTGAACCCTGGATTTGTAGGATGATAAACTTGATGAAGGGAAGAGAATAATATGAGAAGATGATAGATGGATATGTCAGACTTGGATGTTAAGGCCAATGAGTGGGTGAAAGGGCTTTTTAACTCAAGTTAAGAATGCAAGCACGAGATTCTCAAAATCAAATAATGCATCTAATTGAATTCAAAAGACAAGCATATCAAGGACCGACTCAATGCCACCCCTAATTGACTCTGAAAATAGGACCCCTGACATAATTGGGACCCTAGCTAACTTCAAAGTCCTCTTCGTGTAGTATTGCCTTGCCTTATTGACTGCTCCTATAGGCTTTCTGTGCTGCTTTTGGCTGAGGCAATTTTCGTGACCGGGTCGTACCCTCAATCTTATTCTTCAAGGTCCAGTACTTCTCGGTGTCATGTCCCTTACACCTGTGATAGTTGTAGAATGCATTGTCGTCCCAGCTTGGGTACTTCGTTTCTAGCTCTGGTCTTGGTAAAGGGAACTCAATCAGGTTTTTCCTTAAGAGATGAGCCAAAGCATCGACGTAGGTGGTGTCAAGTGGGGTGTAATGGTCGTACTTTGGTTGGATTCCTGACTGTATTACATTAGTCTCAGCGCTCTTAGAAGGATGGCTGGGTGAACCAATGGCCCTTCTATTAGGACTCGAATTCCTCCACCCTTGGGCAGCGACCTTCTCATTGTTCATGGTTTCAAGTTGGACGCAACGGTCCTTCAAGTAATCAAAGTCTTTGATCACATGGTATCCCAAGTGCCGAGCCAGGCTACTATTGAGTCCCTGCTTGAATGTAGTCAGTTGCAAGCACAAAGGTATGGTCTTATTGATGTGAGACAGCTTGGTGTGCCACCTTTCGAAAAAGTCCAGGAAAGGCTCGTCTTCCCTTTGCTTCATGGTAGTCAGGTCATCTACGGTTACATGCTTCTTCTGGATGTGGCTGTAGTGACTGATAAAGGCCTTAAACAGCTCGCTCCAATCAGCCTTGACTTGAAGGTGACAGGGCATGGTACGATACTTTGGCTTCTCCATCTAGAATGGATGGGAAGACTATAGAGTACAAGTCAACATCAATCTTGTTGAGAGGTGCCAATCGCATGAACTCCTCAATGTGGTGAGTAGGATTCTCAAATGGTTTGAATTTAATGTAAGGCACCTCAATCTTGTCAGCGATTTTCATGACAGGGTGGATAGGCAAAGGCACATCTATGTACTTATCAGCAAAGGCTCTCACAGTGCTCATTACCTTGGTGAAGCTCTCCAATTTTTTCTCTACGACTTTAACAGTTGGGTCTTCCATGAGCTTAGGAATCTCCGAAGTAGTTTTGGGCTTCCCTTTGAATGATCTTAAGCCCCCTGTCTTATCCTCTACAGGTGTCTTGACAAGTTTGTGCTCAAATTCATGGAGTTCCAACACATCATCATCTCCTTCAGCACTTAGACCCAACTTCTCATTGATCTTGCTGATGGCTTGTAACATACCATCCATCACCTGTTGTTGCTCATGGAGCCTCTTCTCGATCTTTTGCTCCTGTTCGAAGGACTTTACAAAGACTAAGCCTTGCATTTTAGTGAAAAGATCCTCCAGTTGTTTCGAGATGTTGGCTTCGGCGCCTTGGACAGGGATCCTTTGAAATTGTTCCTCAGCCATAATTCGAGCTCTGGGTTGAATGACAAATGGGCCGCAGCTTGGATTTAAAACCAACCGGTCGGTATGTGGATCTCTGATGCAGGCTCGGAGTCGACCTCCTATCGTGCCTGTATGGAAATTTGTTAGTGACTCGATAATTACTTTGACACCTACTACCCGATGCATGCATGCTCTAAAGGACCTATATGACCCTAACAGACTCGACATCTACATGCTGACACAAGAGACTCACCCACTTTTTGGGAATGCATGACCTAACTCTATATGGACCTAAAGATAAGACATTACAAAGAGCCAAATAAAGTTAAACATAATGAGTGGATCATAATTTGAAAGGCGTAAGTCATTGTTTCTCGATTCGGATGAACCTAATCTACAGGCCGACCGTTTTAAGGAGAATCCGTAACTTGGCCCAACTCAGACAGCTCAAGCTATGTTGGCTATTATGCAGAACAGAATAATATGCGACGAGACTGACGACCCGTTTTTCTTTTTTTCTTTTTTTAGCTCAAGGAAAATGGACATTGTAAATGACTTAATAAAGTCAACAATAAGCGAGTTATAATTAATTTATGGGCTTAATTGACAAATCTAATATGGTTTGGCGTAACAACGGGTCGACCATAAATATGATGATTTATTAATTAAATCGATAAATTAATTTACTCAAACCTAGTGACTATTATGCAATCTAAAACGTTATCCATTAACTTTGGACTTATAATTAATTTTTTTTGGACTTTTGTTAAGAGAATTTCATAAAGGGTCATATAATATCATCAAAGGTGAGTCAAGTTTTATTCATTAATTAAAATAATCAACTTTCAAACATAAATGGGCCCTTCCACTTGGGCTAACCATAATGTTTTATGGGTTAATTATATTAATTAATAAAAAATCATTTTCTCAACCCGATGAATTTTATATGGACTAGAATGAAACCTCCAAACTAGGGTCGACTCTTTAAAAAAAAAGAAAGGGGAAGCGGTACACGTAGCACATAGCACACAACATGAAGGGTACCCTAAACCAAGGCTCTCAATTCATGGATTACTATTGTTGGGTTAACATGGCCTACCGCATGTTCTCGCCTCGGTTCACCTTACCCCTAAAATTGTTGGTAAGGAGTGTTGCTCATCGGACTTCAAGGAAGCCCTTTGAGTATAACATGCGGAGAGGAGAGATCAAATGCTTGGTGATGTAGGGTGCATCACACAATTAGTGGCCGCCCGCTATCGGGGGAGAGCTCTAGTTATTACTTAAACCGCCGCCTTTGTGCTAACGTGTCGAAAGTCCCGGTTAGTGGCCCGGTATGCAAATGATGCCTAAAATGAATAATAAAATTGTGAAAATAAACAACTTCTGCCTTTTACAATTTCAAATCAATTCGATTTGTTCAAGTTTTACCCTTTTTTTAAGTTTAAGTACCCAGTGGAGTCGCCAATCTGTAGGACCCGGAAAATTCTCGTTTAGGAAATTGTTTCGGATGCGATACTTAATGATCGGGAGCCGGCTAAGGTTGCTTAATCCTGGAATAAGGATATTTTTATTTTCGAATTTCGTTTTCAGGGTGATGAAACTTTATTTATTTACAAATCCATTTTTTATTATTCAAATACTTGAAATTGCACCGAAATATTTTCATAATGACTCGATGCCGGCCTAAACACCAAATCCAGTCATCCAGGCCCAAGAAGAAGCAAACGTGCTGCCAGAAATTGTCAAAACCCGCAGGGGTTTTGACAGTCCCTGGACTGGGCCGTGTATTTCCTCGGCCTAGAGAAATTTGGGTAGCAATTGATAAATCCCGCGGAGGTTTTATCAATTTCCGACCCATTTTCTCATGTTTGGCCTTAGATTGGTGAGAAGAATGTATTAAATCATTTTTAATTATTTTGATGCAAATTAGTGTATTTTAAATAATTAAACGGGTTGTAAAAAGAATTAAAGAGTCGCCAGCCGATTTAAGGAAATCAACGAACCATAAAATCAAATAAATAACTCCGGTCAAAGAAACTCTCGAATCCGTCTATTTGAAAACAGACTCCTAAAATTGAACTTGAAATGAGAAAGAGCGGGGAGAAGTTAAATGAATTTCACGATGTTATTATTCCGAACATGCAAGATTAAAACATGATGTTTTCTTTACAAACTATATACAAGTAAGGGAATTAAAGCATAAATTACATGGTGAAATACAATAATAATAATGAAAAACAAACCTTGTTTAAAGGTGATGGATGAGATGAAAGTTGATCCCTTGAATTGACCTTGGCTTTGAGCTTGAATGGAAGGATGTATATGAGAATGGTTAGAAGGGTGGTGTAAGAATGATGATATGATAAGAATGATTATAAGAGAATTAGAGAGGGAGTATGGATAATGAAATTTTGAGAGAGTTTAGGTGGAATGATGATAATAGTTGATGAAATGAGGGTGGAATGGAGGGGGTATTTATAGGTGAAGGGATGGATGTTTTGGAGGGAAATGGTGGGAGACATATCCCAACAATCATGCCCTCCCATGCAATCACAAAACTCAGGCGAGTTTTGGAAGGTCAAGGTAAGTCAAACTACGTGGGGCTATGATCAAGGGATCTGCATGGGAAGAAAATTGGCGCCAGAAATCATAAAACCCTGGAGGGTTTTAAACCTTGTCACCAAATCGCTCACGTGGTGAGAGTTGGCGAGCCACTGTTTGAAATCAAAACCCATGCAGGTTTTATATTTATTAGGTGGGCTGGAGGCGCGTCTTGGGCCCGCTTGCGTTTTTTGAGCTGGTTTTGAGAATTAAAGCCCATATGGGTTTTATTATAAATAGGCGGGCCGTTTTGATCCGCTGGGCCCCCATTGCTGATTTTATGGGCCCAATGACCCATTTTGGTGTTCGGCCCAAGTGACATGCTAAGTTTTGGCAGGTCGGGATTGTGTGGATGTAAATCCCAGTGTTTACAGAGAGCCCCCACTTTGTCGAGTCCGAATAGGACGAAGGTCAAAGTAGCCTGAGATGTTGTCTACTTAATGCCTGACTTGAAGATGGATGTTGTCGGTGATATCGTCGGAGAACTTTAGGTGCCCATCGCTGGACGATTGTTGCTGATGATGTCAGTGATGTTGTCGGAGGCCTTTAGATGGCAACCGTTAAACAACTGAAGATGTCGGTGATGTCGTCAGAGGCCTTTAGGTGGCAACCGTTGGACGACTAAAGATGTTGGTGATGTCGTCGGAGACCTTTAGGTGGCAATCGCTTGACGACTGATGATATCAGTGATGTCGTCGGAGGCAATATATGGCAATCGTTGGACCACTGAAGATGTCGGTGATGTTGTCGGAGGCCTTTAGATGGCAACCGTTGGACGACTGATGATATCGGTGATGTCGTCGGAGACCTTTAGGTGGCAACCGTTGGACGACTGAAGATGTCTGCTGTCAGTGCTCCTTTATGTGGCAATCTGAAGATGGGCGCTATCGATGCTTTTTTATGTGGCGACCGAATGATGGATGGAGGTCAGCGCTCTTTTAACGACATCTGGAGGATGATAGTGCCTTTTAGCGGCGACCTGGTGTCAGTGGTGACTCCCTGCACAGAAACCAAAGTAGAATGTCAGATTATTTTGAACAATCACTGGAGATACAGAGATTTACCTGTCTGGCAGATTGATCGTAGATGATCTGCAATGTCGACGATGCTCGATGGATTTTCCCGAGGCAGATCGGATTTTCCCGATGTTGATGATGCCCTACGGATTTTCCCGAGAATTTCCCAATGTTGATGATGCCCAATGTTGATGATGCCCTACAGAATTTCCCGAGGCGAATTGGATTTTCCCGATGTTAATGATGCCCAACGGCTTTTCTCGAGGTGGGTCGGATTTTCCCGATGTTAATGATGCCTAATTGCTTTTCCCGAGGCGAATCGGATTTTCCCCATGTTGACGATGCCCAACGGATTTTCCCGAGGCGGATTGGATTTTCCCGATGTTGATGATTGTGTGAGTGGCGTCCATGGCAGACTAGAAGATCGTCACGAGGATGAGCTTCGGATGATAGATAGAAGTCATCTAGACTGTAATTATAGATTTCTCTAATCTTGCTCTTAATGATTTGCGGTCGAGCTTGTGTCTCTATGCGAGATGACATTATTTGATTGCCTTTCTTTTCTCAAATAGTATGAATGCACTTGGTCTTTCTAAGAGGAAAGGTAAGCTTGCACCGAGAGGAGATGGTCCTTATGAAGTTTTGGAAAGGATTGGTGACAATGCTTATAAGTTACAACGTGGTGAAGACTATGAAGGGAGTTGTACTTTCAATGTGAGTGATCTCAAGCCCTATTATGGAGATAATGAAAAACTTCTTAGTTTGAGGACAAACTCTTTTCAACTAGAGGGGAATGATGTAGATTTGGTCCCAAATTATACATCATGGGAGCTAAATGCTTGATTTCATACAAAAGGAGCTTCAATCACTCATGCTTATCACTCGTCCAACTAGCTTCATCAAGGATGGTTTGGTAATTTTCTCAATAACTCAAGATCCATGAAGATGTTGTGAAAGTCATCCTACCACCAAATGATCTACATCAAAGGATCTTCACAATGGCTTTTGAATCTTGGAATTTGGACAAGAAACGAGCAAGTTATCAAGGTTTTTAATCTAGCTTATGTACATTTGTATCTTTATGATGTCATACTTGTTTAGAATGATGTAAGCTAGATGCACCCCATTTTCTTGATTGTACACGCCAAGGGGGCCTCTCATTTAGTATAAATAGACCCTTTGGGTGCCTTGTAATCACACATTCATTCAATAATACAAATACAAATCAAATTCAACATGATGTTGTTTTCTCTATAGCTTTTGTGCTAGTTCTGTTTCTCTTGAGGGAGAATCGACTACTTCTAGCCTTGGGTTGGCATCCTTGGTGGTGAAAAGTAGCATTGAAGAGTTCTTGAAGGTGGTATGACTATATCCTCCAAGATCCTTCTCGCCATTATTAAAATTCCAATCGTTCATCAATTCATTCGTGAGTTTCTATTTGAGTTTCAATGATCTTGTTTTGTTTCAATCTCAAGATTCATTTGAATATCATTCTATCATTCAAGAGACTTACATTTCATCCATTCCCACATTCATTTCATTCATCCATTTCGTCCATTCCATTCATTTATCCATTCATTCATTCATTCATTCAAACTTAAAGAACCACATTAAAGATCCTTGACTTTTGTATAATTTGATCATCCTTGGTCTCATTATACATCAAAATTGGTATCAGAGCCAAGGATATTGAATCTTGTGGTTCTTGATATAATCTTTTACAATCTTTTTCATCACAAATCCATTCCCCATCATCTCCCACATTCTCGTTCATCATTAGCTCCACAAAGAACCCCTTAAACCCAAACCCACTTGGATGTCTTCCTTGACACTTGGATGTCTTCCTTGATGTCCTTGATGTATATGGCCATCAAATAAACATCATACTCCCCCGGTTGAAAAAAGTTTGTCCTCAAACTTTGAACATCAACTCTCTTTTGTTCGCCTTCTTCACAAGAGATTTACAAGCTTTCTTCTTAAAGGCTTTGAAGTTATCATAGATGCCTTTACAAAACTTCTTCAACTTCTTCCAAAATAACCCAAAGACATTATTGGACTTTGATTTTCGATACTCCATCATGGATGTAGGAATTCCATATAGCTCCAAAATTTCAAAGTCTACAATTTGGCCTTCATCATTTAGTATGAAGCGATTCATTCATCAATGATCACCCGCGACTATAGTCTCTTGTCTTCTTCGAATCCTTGGCACTTCAACCATAAGATTCAAGTGGATATCTCTAGGGTGCACATGAAAGATACGTTTCATTGGAGAATTCAAAATTGGATGGTTGCTTGTTTTTCTCTCCTCCAAGTTTGCAAGAACAAGACCCTTATGCTCTTCATACCCATGATATTCCTCCTTCATAATCGTCACAATGTTGCTTTCATTGTCCTTAGGCCGTGTGGTATAAGATGGAAGTAGAGATGTCTCTTGATGCATGATATTCCTATCAAGCAACTTTGGTCTTTCCAATAAAGTATGACAAGTATCCATAGAAGTAATATCACACCATACTGAATCTCTACAATTCTTGTAAATGGAAAGACTTACTAAACTTCTTGGATCCACATGAATGTCTTTGTCATGGCTTAGCCATTGTGTAGGGTGTGAATAGTTCTCCAAGTTTGACGTGTGGATCATTGTTGTAGGGGTGTCAATGTCACCATAAGAGGCACAACTTTCTCCTTCTTTAATCAATGAACATACTTCTCCTTTGTTGGTACAACGAGAGATCTTGCACTCTCTTTGTTGATGTTTATTCAGCACATATACTTCTTTCAAGGCTCTCATTGCCACAAGCAATTCTTCTACATACTCCTCTTCTACTACACTTTCCTCCTCAAATAATTCGTTATTATTCGTTTGGTACGCAACCAAAGACACTTCTTTTTTGTTAGGACACTCCAAATCAATGTGACCTAAACTTTGGCAATGACAACATCTCCTTTGGAAAAGGGGTTTTGGTTCTTGGATAGTAGGTTTGGGGAGGGTTTGGGGTTGTTTTGTTGTGCTTTTGGTGTGGAACTGTGGGGGAGATATGGGAGGTCTTGGTTGTGTAGGGAATGGGTGTGTACGAGGGGATGAGTTTTGTGGAGTTTGGTTTATGTCCAAAGGTTCTTTACTCTTATTCCCCTTTGCCTTTCAACATTAAGAGCTAAAGAACTTAATTCACCCAAAGTTTTGTATGGTTGCAATTCAACAATATGTCTAATATAATCATCAAGACCAATTAGATAACACACCAAAGTTTATGGCTCGTCCTTTTTAAGGTCACATCTCCAAAGCAAACGCTCAAATTCTTTGGTGTACTCCTCTACGCTTCTTCCTCCATGGATCAACTTTTGTAGCTTGTAGTAGCTGTCACGTAGGTAGCTAGGTGGTAAGAACTTATCTTGAAGCTTCTTCTTCATCTTATCCCAAGAACGTACTTTATCCTTTCCTTTGGCTTCTCGCTTCTTTTGCAAGTTTTTCCACCAAATGCTTGCTTGCTTTCGTAACTTTGAGGCAATATATTTGACATTCTTATCATTATTCATGTCTTTGAGATCAAAGACTCTTTCCACGGTTTGCATCCAATCCAAGAATACTTCCGGATCATGACTCTCATAGAATTCCGGTATCTCTTCTTTGCAACCAAATCTGTCCTCCTTTGTAACACCCCAACACCCTTAAAGTTAGAATTAATTATTAAAATTCTGGGCAGCGACTTTGCTAACGGCCCTCCTTCTCAGCCTCATATCTCACTCACCCGATATCATATGGATGCAAACTTTATATAACCTTCTTCGGTTACAAGCGTAAAATTGAGAATGATAAAATAAATTATATAACTTATCGTAAAAGTATTCATAAACTCGTAATAATACTTATAACTTTAAATCCGCGATAGCATAAAATCAACCCTTTTAACCATCGCCTTGCTCAAGACCTGTCGCGCATAAAAATAAATAATAATAATAATAATAACAGTAATAACCATATTAACGTAAAAGAAAGAAAATTTTGAACAGCGTAATTTCATTAATCACTGGGATTAAGGCCTTAATTAATACGGGTTTAGGGCGGGTCGTTACACCCTCCCCCCCTAAAAAGAAGTTTCGTCCCCGAAACTTGCTGTTGGACTAATCTTCCTTTCTTCCTCGGTTTCCCACCTGGCTTTCGAGGCGTCTTGGTTAGCCCATAATACTTTGACTAAGGGAATTTCCTTAGAACGAAGTCGATCTCCCTCCTCGTGGTAACTTGTAACTTCCTCGGGAAAACATCTGGGAATTCCCGCACTACTGGAATCTCTTCTATCTTGGGTGGATTCTTAGGATCTTTACTGATCGAACACAGGTAACCCTTGCATCCGTGATCTATCAGCTTCCGAGCCTTTACTTAGGTTAGGATAGGACACTGATTTTTTCCTAGGTCCCCAATAAAACAAATCTATATTCCCGAGGTATTCTTAAGAACGACTGTTTCTTTCCCGTACCTAATCTGAGCGTGAGTTAGGTCTAACCAATCCATACCCAAAATTGAGATGTCCCACCTAAGGTCTACCTTCTCGTACGGTTAGTTAACCAGAGACAAAATAATTGATAGGGATAATAAGTATAATGATTCCATGAATAAAGTAATCCATAAGAGACACTAACATGAGCTTGAGATGAAGAGAAGATCCTGGGTAAGTTCTTGATTCTTGAATCAGGAGAAACAATATCGAGGATACATGAATGATTGGCAATAGCCGCTTGGGTGAACAAAACGTAAGTTGTTGATATTGATCGAATAGTAACTTGTATTTAAGCTAAAACTTGGATATAAACTGTAGATCCTTACTGAGAATGATGACTATTTCGGAAAAGAGAAAAAATGACCAAATAGAAAACATGGTAGAATAGATGTAGTCCATCACCATTGGATGAATGAGTGGATAACTGTTAAAAGAAAGGCACATGCCCGAAGAGGAAATTGAGAAAAGAGAGCGGTGCCAAAAGGGTGTGGACATGGCATTAATGAACCGAAATGATTGGTCGATAACAATTATAGACTCTCCTAGGAGTTCTTGAAAATAATCAATGACTAGAATTGACAAAGCCGAATGCAGCCTTACGAGGATAAAGCCAAAAGCCAAAAAGGTGTGTACATTATGATTGTGATATAAGACTTGATTCAAATGATGAACTCGAAGTATTCTAGCCATACAGAGGAGGGTTGAACCTCACCAACTCATTGGATGTCCCTATGAAGTCCAGATATGCAATAAATTTATTCCTCAAATCAGAATTTCCCCTTTTTCCTCGTTCTTAGTCATAAATCTCCAGTCCCATACTAACTTCCTAATTTCATCATTATTCTATTGTTTCCCCTTTTTATTCCTCCCCTAACGTCCTTCCTTATACAGGATTAAAGGTGGCTATTATTATCTCCACGACCAACGTTAAAATCCTTATATTCGCGCTAATGCCCCTATCGTGGGTACTGCGTTCATAAGACCCTTGTTTATCTTATTGACTACTATTATTAGACCCTTCAAACCATTTGAACAATTCAGATAAGTATAAAGCACTTTTTCCCCTTATCACTTCAGGTGAATCTCTATAGAATTACATCCAGACCCGAGTTACCGAAACTGGTATGTTCTCTTGATACCTCGGAATACCGCACCCCAAGCTTGGTCAAGGCAACGCGGCCAACTATCCATTTACGTATTCTTCCGGTCATCTGGGGTTTAATAACTGCTCTTAACTCTCGAAAGCGTTATCACGTGATGGTCCAAGGTTCGGGGAATCATTTACATATGTAAATATCTACCGCTGATACTAAAACAGACCAAAAGATTCGTATACTACTTGTTGACCCCAAATTCCTGTTTTAAAGACCACTATGTGTGCTACCTTTGCACTTACACGCTACTAGAGTCCGACCCATTTTCCTTTATTCCAAGAATAACTTGGCAGCACTTAAAGCATGGAACGACTATTAGTATAATCCTTTGTTTTCCACCACACCCGGATACCAATTATTCCCATGTCGACTATGCATAACAAAGTACTTACTGCCTCCTTAGCTACATAGAACCTGTCTGTACTTTTTATCTCAACCGTTCTAGGCGGAGGTGTAGTCTTCGTTGATTGAGTCATAGCTTCCTCCAAATATTGGGCTCCATAAACATTGCGAATGAGTTGGGAAAAGGGTCACCACTGGGTTCCCTCTATATTACATATATATAACATGCACGGGAGGTTTTAATAAACTTGGCAAATAAGAGCTCGTTAAAATTAATAAAAGAAAATCAAGGCAAGATCCGGGACTTAACCAACTTGAACCTCTTTTGATACTAAAGAAACTCTTATTTCCTCTTAAGATCCCTGTGACTTCACTTACTATACTTGGAGCGTACTAATCACTCATATCATTTAAACGCTTTTAAATATTTCACAACACACCATGATAAGGCACTTAACACTTCCTTTGCCCTCTACATCAATCCCACTTGGAATTGGATTTGTTTGCTTTTCTTTGAATGACTAAAATTCTCATTTCGAGACTAATTCAACATGCCTCGCATTCTCAAAAGCGCTTAGCACGCTTCACTTGCATCAAACTATTAGATTACTTGTAATTTGTACTTAAACTTCCTTAGATTTTTCTACTAAAGCTCTCTAAATTCTGGAGAAATTTCGGCAGCACTTCCCCTATAAATCTAACTATCCCAAATTTTTACATAACTTCATTCCTGCAAGAAAACATGTACACTTCATATACTCATTTGGAGCTTCATGCTCAACATCCATCCCGATACATTTCACTTATTCCCAATCTCAATCCATAAAGGTGCATATATCACACATAACATCCATATTGCTCAAATCCGTATCACCAATTCCCATGAAACTCTAAATCTCAAGTTCTTCTTATAAAACCTGGCTCTGATACCACAACTGTAACACCCCAACACCCTTAAAGTTAGAATTAACTATTAAAATTCTGGGCAGCGACTTTGCTGACGGCCCTCCTTCTCAGCCTCATATCTCACTCACCCGATATCATATGGATGCAAACTTTATGTTTCCGGAAAGCTTGAAGAACGACCTAAAACTTTTATGTTTATCGCTAAAGCCAATAAAGTCTCCAAATGGACGAAAACTTAGCAAGAAGTTACTGACTAAGAAAACGTATATAATTGCACCCTTTCACGGTTTCGCTCGTATCTCGGGCTATACATATCGGATTCTCGAAATTCCAAAGCCTAGAGTTAGATAATCACTTGGGCTATCATTTTCAGTAAAAATCCGGGCAAAATTCACATTTTTCATCCTCTGTAAAAATCAGATTCCCAAACAGAAATTTTAATGCCCTTAATCCCACTTATAATGTTTGTTTAAGCTTCTAAATCATACCAATACACAACCAAACTTCAAATTAGCTAATATTCATCATATTTCCAGAAATGAACATTCAAAACTTACTCAAATAACATCATAAATCTCACATGCAACCATGGATTAAATCATGCTACTTGAAACAATGCTTGTACTAGCATTCCTTCGCCAAATTCTCACCAATTCATATCATTTAAGCACAAAATCACAAAATTAACATAACCAATACTTATAATCAGTCCCAAAATTCAATATTCCTTCAACAAAATCACATGCACAAAGATAGAATCATCATCCACCATAAATCTATCCAGAACTCTTCAAGAACACCCAAAATTTACATGCATTCAACCCAAAACTTAAACCCTAATTAACCTAACTTAACCACAACATAAATTCATGCTTAAAAACATAAAAGAGATGAAGAACAACAAGAATCACACAATTTATAAGTGAAATTCAGATTTGAAACATAAAGAATAAAGTTAGGGTTTGAGATTATACCACTTGGAGAAGAAATTGAAGGAGAACAACAAGAGAGAGGTGGAAGGGGAAACATGGCCACCGCCTGGTGGTCGCCGATGAGACCTCCGGCCACCGGATTCTGGCAGGAAAACAGGGGGTACGGCTGGGGTGGGGCTGGCGCAGCAGAGGGAGGAAGAGAAGAGTGAATGCTATTGTGTTTCATCCAAATAAAATGACATACACCCATACTAACTCACCCCCTCATATATAAAACACTCCCACTTAATTACTTAACCCCCTAATTATTATTTTAGGCTACCCAAAAGTGTAATTAGCTTGCTAGGTAAAATAATTGGTATCAACTAAAATAAAATTAGCGAACATAAACTTGGTAAAATAATTTAGTAGATGATTAAATAAAGTTACTAGGGAATAAATTGGGTAAAATCAACTAGTATTAAACCACATAAAATAAATTGATAGGACACATTAATAGAATAGGTGGGCCAAAAGATTACCATTAGAAAGGTTGGATAAATGTAAATCGTAATTGAAACGGAAATTAAAATTAATATAACCTTCTTCGGTTACAAGCGTAAAATTGAGAATGATAAAATAAATTATATAACTTATCATAAAAGTATTCATAAACTCGTAATAATACTTATAACTTTAAATCCGCGATAACATAAAATCAACCCGTTTAACCACCGCCTTGCTCGAGACCTGTCGCGCATAAAAATAAATAATAATAATAATAACAGTAATAACCATATTCACGTAAAAGAAAGAAAATTTTGAACAGCGTAATTTCATTAATCACTGGGATTAAGGCCTTAATTAATACGGGTTTAGGGCGGGTCGTTACATCCTTCCTTGGACATGTACTCCATTCATATTGTGTTTCATACTCGACATCATGAAGATTTACCATACGTGAATCAACTTCAATTCGTACTCCTCCCTTTTGAAGGGGTATAAGTTTCTCCAATTGTTTGGTGAGATAATCAAGTTGTTGTTTCATTTATTACATATCATCTTGTGAATCCATTAGAGAACTCACACACACCATGTAATATCAATCTTTGATACAAAAAGATCACAAGAAACTCACAAACTTGGGGTTAGTACATGGGGGACGAGAGGGGATGTGTTTTTGGTTCGATTGTGTTTGGGCTATGGGTACTTTGTGGAGCTAATGATGGACGTGTAATGGAGGGATGGTGGGGCATGGATTTATGATGGAAAGATGGCAAAAAGATGGTGCAAAAACTAAGAGAATCAATCTCCTAAGCTCTGATACCAATTTTGATGTATAATGGGATCAAAGAGATCTCATTACACATAGAAATCAGGATCTTTAAAAACTAAGATAAGAATCTTGCTTCTCAAAGTTCTAAAGATCAACTAAAAGGGAATAAAAGAGATGGAAAACGTAGAAAGAACAATGTAAGATGATTACCAAAGGTTGAATATTTTGATGGATCAATGATGAATGTATGAATGGATGAAAATGGGATGGAAATTGATGAATGAACGTGTGAATGAATGAAAGGACCGAATGGATGGATGAATGTAACGAATGGATGGATGAATGTATCTTGTGATTTAATACTTTGAATGTTTGATTAGATGAAAGAAACAATAGAAAAGCAAGATAGAATCAAACGAATCAAAAGAAACTCACTAAGATAGATTTGAATGATAATGGCTTTGAATGATATGTTTGGCTTTTGAAGAATCTTGGAGGATATAGGCACGCCACCTTCAAGAATGCTTCAATCTCTTCCTATCACCACCAAGGACGCCACCCTAGGCTAGAAGAAGATGATATGATCGAATCTCCCTCAAGAGAAACGAAAGACTAGCAAAAGCTAGAGAGAAAACAACATCATGTTGTATTTGGTATATGAATGAATGAATGAGATTACAAGAGGCCTAAGGGGGGTATTTATAGTAATCCTAGCCCCGTTGGACGTGTACTAATCAAGAAATTAGCCCCCTTGAGGTTTACATCATCCTACACATTTATTACATCATAAAAACTCTAAAATACAACTCTAGAAAGAAAAGACTATAACTCCTTAAATATTTTTCCAAACTTCAAGATTCAAAGACCATTGGAAAGCTCTTTCAATGCTCTTCAATCTGTCTTTGGATGACTTCCTCATTCGACGCATGTATCTAGAGTTATAGAGTAAATTACCAAACTGCTGATGTATAATGGGATCAAGAGTATGGTTGATCAATTACACATCATAGGGGAGACGTGCAAACAATCTAAGAATGGGGTACCACACGTGAATTTGATGCTAAGGATGGGGTGGTTCACGTGAGATGGGTGAGAATAGGGAAGGGATTTTGCCGTGAGGGCTTTTGTGGTTCAAGATTAAAGAAGGGTTGAATCTTGAATGGAAGAGAGAGAGGTTTGATTCTTGGAAGAAGAGAGAGGGAGAGTTTGACGTGAAGGAGAGGAGAGAGGGAAGGATTGATGTGAGGCTAGAGGGAGATTGAGAGTGGAGAGGTTGTTGGAGGAGAGAGAAAGTTGTTATGAGTTTGTTATGGAGAGAGAGGGAGTTGGTTGAGCTATTTTGTGAGGGATTGAGGAGGGTGAACGATTAAAGGGAGTATGGAGGGGGTATAGAGTGACGTTGGAGGGGAGGATGAGGTGAGGGTAGATATTATCTTTCTTTGAAATAGAAAGATAATGGGATAGAGCTAGATTTCCTACTTGAATCCACAAGAAGGACAACCTAGGGTTTGTTGATCTAGACCGCAACCTAGGATCAAGTTCTTCCTAAACCACTTGGTTACCACACCAAGATACAATAGAAGAGGGGAGAGGGTTAATCCTAACTCTCAAGGGGGTAAGCTTAAAGCTTGATTCATATTTCTCAACTGATGTGTTCTAAAGATTTCAACCTAGGCTATTTATACTAATAGAGTCTTGTATGGACTAGAACTCTCTACTTGGCGTGCAAGCCATACTAATTAGACTAGGATTACTCCTACTTGGCGTGCAAGCCAAGATATCCTAGTAGTACACGCCTAACTACTCCAACTTCCTCTTGGATTAGGACTCCTTATCCAAAGGGGAGTTGGTTACAACAACTGATGTATTTTGGCCCACGCCAAATACATTCCATGAGGCCGAATTTAATTTCCAAGGAATAAGACAAGCTATAGAGGAAAATATGAGCATAGAGGCCCATAGGCCCATTCATATGATATGATCCTTATGGCAAGAGGACATCCAAAACTTCTTAATTCCTGCAAAGTCACGCCAACTAAGCCCAAGATGAGGCCAAAGTCACGTCCAAGAGAAGCTTCATTCTTAGTTTTAATTCTTTTGGATGTAATTTAATCTTTAGTTTTATTTTTTGGTGTGTTTTAAATTTTAATTAGGAATTAGATAAATCTAGAACATTCTAAATTGTTCTAGAATGTTCTAGAAAGAGTGTAAGGCGTATTGTAGAAGTAGAGTAGGCGTCAAGTATAACTATTCTAGATTAGGATGGCTTATTTTGTAACTAATCCATCCAGGATTAGGTAAGCCAGTTCTAATTTGGATAAGGTAGTTGTAACCAACTCCCCTTAGGATAAGGAATCCTAATCCAAGAGGAGATTGGAATAGATACTCAACTAGGATTAGTAATCCTTGGCTTGCATGCCAAGTAAAGATTCCTAGGGGAGTTAGGACTCTCCTAGTACAAATAGCCTAGGTTTGTAATCTTTTGGACACATCAGTTGAGAAATATGAATCAAGCTTTAAGCTTACCCCCTGGAGTGTTTGGATTAACCCTCTCCCCTCTTCTATTTTATCTTGGTGTGGTAACCAAGTGGTTTAGGAAGAACTTGATTCTAGGTTGTGGTCTTGATCAAGAAACCCTAGGTTGTCCTTCTTGTGGATTCAAGTAGGAAGCCTGGTTCTATCCCCATTATCTTCTATCTAATAGAAGATAATCTCTACCCCCAACTCATCCAATTCCAACGCCAGCCTCACTCCCCCATACTCCCTCAGTCGTCTACCCTCCTCAATCCCTCACAAATTAGCTCAACCAACTCCCTCTCTCTCCATAACAAACTCATAACAACTTTCTCTCTCCTCCAACAACCTCTCAAAATCTTCCTTCCCTTCAATTCTCACGTCAATCCCTCCCTCTCTCCCAAGAATCAAACCCCTCTCTCTCTTCCCATTCAAGATTCAACCCTTCTTGAATCTTGAAACCACAAAAGCCCTCACGACAAATTTCCCTCCATCTTTTCCCTTACCTCACGTGAACCACCCTAACCCTAGCCTCAATTTCACGTGAAGCCTCCCACTCTTAGATCGTTTGCACGTCTCCCCTATGATGTGTAATTGATCAACCACACTCGTGATCCCATTATACATCATAATTTTGGTATCAGAGCTCTAGGTTGTTTTGAGTGCAAACCAAACACATGAACTTTTCCAATCCAATTCCCAAAATTTGCTATTCCAATAGCTTAACCTGCTATTCCACAAGCCTTACCTGAAATCCAAACACATAACCTTCAAACCTTTAGTACCAACCTGCAACCCTAAACTCCACAAACAGCCCAAACACATTCCCTTCCCTACCCAACGTCAACTGGATGTTCCAAACCCCTGCCATGGCACACGAATTTCTCTTTATGAGGAGGATCCTCAATAGGTCGATTGTTCTAGAAGATCAGCAACAACGAGAAGCTATCTTTCAGTCTCGTTGCACAATCAAGGGAAAGGTCTACTCTTTGATGATTGATGGTGGAAGCAGCACAAATGTGGTGTCAACTACTATGGTGGACAAACTTCAGCTGGAAACGAGCCCCCATCCAAATCCCTACACCATCAAGTGGCTCAATCAGGGTAAGGATTACGAGTTACTCAACGATGTTTGGTAAGCTTTTCCATTGGCAAATCTTTTCAAGAATCTTTATGGTGTGACGTTTTGCCTATGAATGCCTGTCATATTTTGCTGGGAAGACCATGGTTATTTGACAGGAGCGTGATACATAAAGGAAGAGCCAACACCTACACATTCAGGTTCAACCAAAAAAAAATCACCCTAGCTCCACTAAAATAGCCAATCCATTCCCACCCAAAGAGAGTGATCAAAATCACATCACTTCTATGACCACTGGACGCCCTGAGTTTAGTGAGCATAAGGAGATCACTCCTTCAAACCCAAACACAAACCCTAGCCACAAAGAGCCAACCCACAACAATCCAAGCCACAACAACCCTCTCGTCATCCACCCTTCTCAACGTGATGTTCAAGCTGATTTGGTCCCAAAACCTATCAAAGCAACTCACGAAAACCCTAGTGAACCTCCAAAGGTTCAAAAGCAAGTTGACGATCTTCAAACCAAGGGTGTGATTAGGGAAAGCTGCAGTCCATGTGACACCCCTACCCTTGTGGAAACGAAGGAAGTTGGAAACACCGTCTGTGCATCAACAAGAGTCCTATCAAGTACAGGTTTCCTAAAATTGAAGATCTAATGGACGAACTAGATAGAACCCGAGTCGTTTAAGAGATTGGTCCAAGAAGTGGGTATCTTGATCCAGTTCGAATTCAAGAAGGGGACACTTCTATCAAAACCAAAGGAGATCTCTATGAATGGTTAGTCATGGCTATTCGACTAACTAATGTTCTTTATGCTTTAATGAGATTGGTGAATCAGGTTTTGGAGCCCCTTATTAGCAAGTGTATCGTTATCTACTTCGGAGATATACTTGTGAATAGCAAAAGTGAGAAAGGTCGCATCTTTCACCTCCAATCTGTTTTAAAGACCTTGGCTCACGTGAAGTTGCATGGTATTCTGTTCAAGTGTTACTTCTCCATCAACAACATAGTCTCTCTTGGCTATGTATTCTCGAAAGAAACGATCAAGGTTGATGAAGGAAAAGTGATGTATTTTGGCCCACGCCAAAAACATCAGAAGAGGCCCATGAACGAGAACTGCTTACCCTAGGTCTCACCTTTGGGGATCATAGGTTCATGGAAGGAAATGGAGGCTCACAAAGCCTTGGGATCACCTTCAGAGACCCAAGATTCATAGAGGATGATGGAAATCCCATGTCCTCCAAGTCCACAACTAAAGGCCAAGTACAAAGCCCAAGTTGAACTTCACAGTTTGGACCATTTCAAGATGAAGTTCACATTTCTGATCATTTTGAGATGAATTTCACATTTCTGACCATTTCAAGAAGAAGTTCACAGTTTTAGCCTTTTAATGTATTTCTTTACATTTCTAGGGTTTTATTTACATTTCCAGTTGTGTGAGGTGCCAAGTAATATATATAAACTTGGACACCAAGTCGTAGGAGTCTAGATTAATCTAGAATAGTCTAGAATGTTCTAGAATGATCTAGAAGGTGTGTGTGTGTGTGTGTGTGTGTGTGTGATAGGCATGTGGTGTGTTAGATTAGGTGCCAAGCTATGTAGTCCTAGATAAGGTTGGCTTATTTTGTAACTAATCCATCTTGGGTTAGGAAAGCTAAGTCCTAAAAGGATTATTATCTCTTGTAACCAACTCCCCTTAGGATAAGGAGTCCTAATCCAAGGAGGAGATGGAGTAGATGACGTATAGTATTAGGAGTCCTTGGCTTGCATGCCAAGTAATAGAGTCCTAGTAGGAGAAGATGGCTTGCACGCCAATCTTGAGAGTCCTAGGAGGTTTAGGACTTTAGTAGTATAAATAGCTAGGCTTGTAGCCTCTCAAAGGCACCCAACTTTGAATTATGAAAATAGTTAAGCATTTAGCTTTCTCTAGAGTGTTTGGATAAACTCTCACCCCCTTTCTTCTATTGTATCTTGGCATGGCACCCAAGTGGTTAGGAAGAGCTTGATCCTAGGTTGCGGTCTAGATCAAGTTAGCCCTAGGTTGTCTTTCTTGTGGATTCAAGTTAGAAACCTAGAACTATCCGTTCTTATCTTTCTGTCAATACAGTTTAGATAATTACTTCTTTTATCTTTCTATCAATATAGTTAAGATAAATCTTTCTCTTCGTTTTCTTTCTTTCTAGTTTGATTAAATCAAAATCCAAAAACAAGTCTTTCTTTTCATAAAAACCAAAAAAAACCAAAAAATCTTAGTTCTCTCTTTCTCTCAATCTCACGCCACTCTCTCTCAAAATCTCTTTAATGCATTCATCCTCTCTTTCCCTCTCTCAAAACGTCTCATCCAATTTCTCTCTCAAACTCTAATCTCTCCCTCACTCTTACTCTCTCAAACATCCTTCTCTCAAATCTCTCATCCACACTCTCTCCTCTCTCACAAAAGACCTCACGTCAATCCCAAAGTCCTCCCATATTTTCCGTCCATCTCTCCTCTCTCAACTCCACAAAGATCTCATCTTTCTCCATCTCAATTCTCTCCAAGACTCCATCTTTCTCTCATGAAGCACCCTACCTTTTACCCTAATTCACTTGAAGTGTCCCATGTTGAGATTGGTTGCACGTCTCCCTTGATGTGTAATTGATCAAGATATAATCTTTGGTCCCATTATACATCAAATAGTCAAAGCTAGCAAGGAGTGGTCTGCTCCGACCAGTATTCTTGGTGATCGAATCCTCCACGGCTTGACTTCTTTCTATAAGAGGTCTATGAAGAATTTCAGCATATTCTATCCCCTGTAGCCGAGTTACTTAAGTCTAAGGAGTCTTCATGGACTCCCACAATCCAGCAAGTGTTCGACACCAGTAAAAGAAAACTCTGTACCACACCTGTCCTAACCCTACACATTTTGATAAGAAGTCTGAGGTTGAGTGTGATGCTTCTGGAGTTAGTATTGGAACTGTTCAATCAGTTCTATCTCAAGAGGGTCGTCCTTTAAGTTATTACTGTGGGAAGTTCGGTGACCCTAGATTCATGGAAGAGAATGGAAGCCAACTCCGCTTGTACAGTAAGAAGATCTCTTTCAGTCCATCAAGTTCAAAGCCAAATTCTTAGTCACCTGGGAAGAATGCTGGAGAACTGTCTAAACTTGGTCTCACCTTTGGGGACCCAAGATTCATGGAGAATAACGGAGGGTAGCCAAAACCATCAACTGAGGAGATCACAGTTCACGTGAGAGTTACTGGAGCAATCATGGTTCACGTGGAGGTCCTGATCCATGTGATTATTACAGTTGGGTCAACGAAAGTCTTTGAACTTGAACCTCCAAGTTTGAGGACAAACTTCTTCCAACAAGTGGGGAATGATGTATTTTGGCGCATGCCAAATACATTCCACGAGGCCGAATTTAATTTCCAAGGAATAAGACAAGCTATAGAGGAAATTATGAGCATAGAGGCCCATAGGCCCATTCATATGATATGCTCCTTATGGCAAGAGGACGTCCAAAACTTCTTAATTCCTGCAAAGTCACGCCAACTAAGCCCAAGATGAGGCCAAAGTCACGTCCAAGAGAAGCTTCATTCTTTGTTTTAATTCTTTTGGATGTAATTTAATCTTTAGTTTTATTTTTTGGTGTGTTTTAAATTTTAATTAGGAATTAGATAAATCTAGAACATTCTAAATTGTTCTAGAATGTTCTAGAAAGAGTGTTAGGCATGCGGTAGGAGTAGAGTAGGCATCAAGTATAACTATTCTAGATTAGGATGGCTTATTTTGTAACTAATCCATCCAGGATTAGGAGCCAAACGAGCACTGAAATTCGGCTGGCCGGATGTTTCTCCGGTGCCGGTGATGCCGAGTTTGCAATCTTCTGGTAAGGACACATCTAAGGATGGTGTTTTTGTGGGAAGTTCAAGTCAGAGGTTTTTACTCCGGCTCCAATGCAATGTGTTGTTTCTCAAGAGTTAGGTGGAGATGCTCTTTCTCACCTGCTTCTTCGCCAAAATCTTATGAATCTAACTCTATTGCTGCCAAATTGGAGAAGACTTTGAATGAAGCCCAAAAACCTGCTTTGAAGGGTTAAATGAAGCTCTCCTATATCCCTCCAGTGAAAGTTAATGGAACAGTAACTGATCATCTCACTGCTGATGATTCTGAGTCAGAGGTATTATACTGGTCTTCATCTATTTTGGCCTTTGTTTTGGGGGTGAATCCTCCAATAGCTGTAATGGAGAAATTTGCTACAAGGATGTGGGGTTCTTAGGGTTTAGATTGTGTTTTATGGCAGCCGTCTGGAACTTTTATTCTAAGATTTCGATCTATTGAGGATAGAGACGAGGTTTTGGACAGGAGAGTTGCTTACTTTGACAAGAAACCCTTAATCCTTAAGTCTTGGTCATTGGGTGAGTCCACTGAACCTGAGGAAGTTGTGAAGGTGCCAATTTGGGTGAAATTAAAGAATTTGAATTAGAGGTACTGGAGTATTTCTGGTTTAAGCAAGATAGGAAGCTTAATCGGGGTGCCTTTAGAGGCTGACTTATATACTCAGGAGAAAACGATGATGAAATTTACACGTATTCTAGTTGATATTGATATCCAGAGTAATTTCCTTGAATCAATCTCCCTTATTGATGATGATGGGTTTGTCTATGTTCAACAAGTAGATTATGAATGGAAACCTATCAAATGTGGTGATTGTCATATGTTTGGACATTCCAGTGATCAATGCAAGAGAAAGGAGAAACAAAAATGGATTCAGAAAGGTCCTGGAGGGTCTAAATCCGCTATTGTTAACACAAGGGTGCCTAAAAAGGGGGTCAATGAATCTTCAACTTCACTGGTTGTTGGTTCTCTTACAGTTTCTCTAGATCCTATCCCGGAATTGGATACAGATGAAACAGTAAGATCTGGCCCTTGCACTCTAAAATTGAAGGGTAATGGATAGCTTTTTGGTGTGGAATGTTCGGGGGTTAAATCACCCTCGAAAAAAAGAAGTGGTTAAACACTTCTTGTTGCAGAATAAAGTCTCTTTGGTGGGTCTTGTTGAAACAAAAGTTACCTTGCAGAATTGTGAAGAAGTTAAGAAGAACATTGGCAGTCATTGGGAATTGATCAGTAATGCTACAACAGACATGAGGAGTCGAATTTGGGTTCTTTGGAAAAGCTCTAAAATTAATGTGTCCTGTATCATTCTTCATAGACAGTTGATACATTGCAAAGTTTCCTTTGGTAATTCTTCTTTCTATATTTCTTTCATTTATGGAGATAATGATATTGTGGAAAGGAAGATCTTATGGTCTTTACTTAATGATATTGCTCATAATTGTTCTGATCCATGGTTGGTAGCAGGAGATTTTAACCATGTGCTTGAATTTGATGATAGAATTGGTGGTTTAGAAGTTTCTGCTGAGGAAATAGTTGATTTCCATGAATTTTTGAGGAATAATCAGATGGGAAATTGGAATCTAATAAACCGACCTTTGATGGTCCTTTGAAATAACGAACCAACCTTTCAAATTAATTTACAACGAACCCAACTTAACATACTATTTTTTCTAACGAACCTCCGGCGAGACCCACAGGCCGGAAAGATGAGTTGGCGGTGGTTTTAGCTGACTTGGCATATTTTGGAGCAAAAAAAAATGAAAATTATTTTATGGCATGTGCCCAGGTTAATGAAAGTGCCAAGTCACCTTTTCCCCCTTTAATTTTTTTTTTCTCCCTCAGCTCACCCACCCTCCTTCTCTAATTCTTTCTGAAATCCCACCCACAGTGAAAAAAAGAAAGAACCCTAAACACTAAATCGAGGAAGCTGAAGAAGAGGAAGACCACGAAGAAGCCATCTCCAGATCCAATCTTCCTCCAGCAGTAGCTCAAATCTATAAACCCTAAATCCTATCTATTCCTCTCTGCTCCTCTCAATCGAGATTCCTTTCTTCTATTTCGTTCAATTAGTTCGCCCAGAATGGCTAGCCATAATCAAGGTTCTTCAAGTGTCGGCACTGCATTTCAGTCGGGAATGTCTGGTTCAAGAAGCCCAGCTGCTGCTCTATTGAAATGCAAGCGTAATGCCCCAATTGTGTATGAAACCTGCCGCAAGGAACGCAACTATGGGAGGAAATTTTTTGGATGCAAATTTTGGAAGGTCAGTGTGTTTAGGGTTTAATTACTGTTTAGGGTTTAGGGTTTGAATTTTGGGTGAAAGATGTTGAATTTGTGATATGTTTCTCTGTTTTATGTGTGATTTGAAGGTGAATCAGGGGTGTGGGTTCTTTGTTTGGGAAGATGAGCTTGACAAGTATTTGCTTGAGCACAACTCGATATTGGAGGAAAGGATGGAGCAAATTGTTGGGGAAATGTCAAGAATGCAAGCTGAGATGCAAGAATTGAGGAACGAGACTCAGAGCAGTGTAAAACTGGAGGAAGAAGTGACCAAGCTCATAACAAAACTTGAGAATGAGAAGAAGAAGAGGAAGGCAAGTGAGGCAGAGGTGAAGGCTTTGAGAAATTCACTGAAGTATTTACAGCATAGAGGATCATTTAGATATGGTTGGATACCCTTTGTAATGTTTGTAATTGTAGTTGTTGTGGTGGTTGTGAACATTGTAGGGTAGGTGAAGATAGGTACTTGGTAGGTGGGTAGATGAATGGAAGTTATTGAACATGTGAATATAGGGTAGTAGTTAATGTAATGGATATTGGTATGGATGAATGAAATGCAGGAACTTTTTGATTATTTTTTGAGCCATTGCAACTTGTTCATTGTCATAAGTTAGCATTCACTTTTCAACAACAGACAATAAAGGAATATGATATGTACATACACATCCATATAGGAAGGACAAAATGTTGACATTGAATGTCATTCCATTAAGCAAAAACCAGCTCATTAGCAAGCTTACAAATAGCATCTGTTTGACAAGAAAATGACAGGAGTACTTGTAACAAAATGACAAAGATCTTCATCTGTTTGGGACATCATCTGTTTGATACAAACAGGTATGCTAATGCATGTCTGCTTGTCGCAAACGAAATAACAAAATACTCCTCCTTTGACTACCAAACTACACATCCCTAATCTACCAAAATAATCAACCTACTGCCTCAGTACATCCAATGTTCAGTGAATGGTTGACTGGTGTATGAGTTTTGGGTTGTTGGGATATCTGCTGCACTTGATGAAGGGCATGCATGCGGCGGTATGTGCGATGAAGAAGCCTCCCCCTAAAAAATGGAAAAGGTAAATGTCAAAATCATGTGCTTCACTTTGGTCACCACAACAATCAAACATAGGGGGCCACCTTTTATTGTTATTCTAAAAAGTTACAAATAAAAAAAGAGAGGAAAAGATCCATACCCTTGCACTTGTAACCCCCAACCAATAAGCAGCACTTCTATATGCTCTAGCTTCACCCCTAGCACTTCCACTCCCACTCCCAGTTGGAAACCACCTGCCCATTCCAGATCCCCTTCCTCTCCCACCTCTCCTACCAAAGACCTCCTCTCCCACCTCCTCTGCCAGCTCGACCACCTCCCCTACCAACACCAAAGACCACAGGACTTCTACCAAAGCAGAGCACCCATAGCAGAACCCCTAGCAACAACATTAGAAGTTGACCCCCTAGCTGAAGTTGAGGTCCCCCTAGCAGCAGTAGTGTCACTGTTGGATGGTTGCTTCCTTGGCCTCCCCCGTTGCCTTCTAGGTGGTTCTTGTGGTTGTGTTTCTGGCTGAGGTTGTTGCTGTGATCCAATTGTGTCTTTGTCAGGGCAACCCCTTTTGTTATGTCCTTGATTGTGGCATATACTGCAGTACATAACAAGTCCATGCCTTGTCAGCTTTCCTGCCCTCTTGGGATCTTCATGGGGGTCTCTCCTTCTATTCTTTTTTGGTCTTCCAGCTCGAGTGATGACAGGAGGTGGTAGCAGTGGGAGTTCTTTCATGGGCCAGTGCCTATCTCCAACACAAGGTGAGATAGAGAACTCATATGCTTTCATATAGGCTTGTTTTTTAAACATGGGATTGACAAACACCTCAGCTTCCATTTTCAGCCAACCAACACATGAAATAGCATGGGAGCATGGTATTCCAGTGATATCCCATTTTCTACATGTACATGTACCTGAGTTGCGGTCCACTGCTAGCCTGTCTGTCTCAACATCAACTTGGAATGTATTGTTCCCAGATGCAGTGCTGCGTTCTGCAAGCTTCCTCTTTTTCTTTTTCAAGCCTTTTCCTGACCCTTGGGCATATGTCATCATGTGAGTTTGTCATCAGCTCTCTTTTGAGGACAATCCTCTCCATCAGAGCACTCCTTATGTCTTCCAGCATGTGTATCAGTGGTTTGTGCCTTGCCTTGACAATATAGGCATTGAATGTCTCTGCCATGTTGCTCACAATTGTCTCACATTTACTGTCTGGGTTCATGTATGCTCTACAAAAGAGCTTGGGATCTTTGTTGATGAAGTCTTCATATGCCTGAGTAGAAACTTTTCTCATATCATCTAGAGCATCTTTCAAATCTTCTTGATTGTATGACTTTGCTGCTCTCCAAAATAGCATCTTCAGTTCATCCCCCTTGTGCATTTTCTTCCAGTTTGAATATATGTGTCTCGCACAATGTCTATGCTCACATTTAGGTAACACAGTTGCAACCCCCTTCACAATAGCCTGCAAATGTAAAACAAAACAAAAAAAAACCCAGAACAAAAATTAACATATTAAAATCCACATAACAAAATCATAACTTTATAGTGAAATAACATCATGTATATTACCAAATGCTCATCTGAAATAATGGTCCAACCAGATCCATCATCACTATGAATGTTTTGACGTACATGATTGAGAAACCACTCCCAACTGTCATTGTTTTCAGCTTCAACAACAGCCCAGGCCAAAGGAAACATCTGCTGGTTTCCATCTATTCCAATTGCTGTCAATAGGACACCACCCAAGAAGGTTTTGAGAAAAGTTCCATCAATGCATAGCACCTTCCTACACCCTTACAACAAGCCTTTAGCCAATCCATCAAAACATATGTACAACCTATGGAAATAAGGTTTGTCACCCTCCTCTGCTGGCCTTGTTGTTAGTATGTAAGTTCCCCTAGGATTGGATCTTTTCAGCTCTTCAAGGTATGATCCAACCTTAGCATAGTGGTCAAACATGGAGCCATGAAGTAGTGTCCTTGCATGCTCTCTAGCCTTATAAGTTGTCCAAGCAGGCAACACAACATGCTCATTCCTAAGCACTGTTTCAATCAGTTCCTTTCTTTGGCGATTGGGTTTTTCCTTGAAAGCGGCCGGTACTTTTGGCAACCCATTTGTACTTTAATTGTGGATTTTTCACCATGTTTTATTACACTTATGTTCCTCTGTGATCCTAACAATGAAATTGCTAGTAGCTTTATCAAATGATACATAAACATAAAAGTCACATCCTTTCTTACATACTACTGCCATCCTTTTCCTCCTCCTAGAAGCAACTCCAATCTTGCAGCTGTAACCTTGAGCAATGGCATATGATGCTAGAGCTTCTTTGAAAGCTGATGCTGATGGAAACACCATGTTCACCTCCCATTTGAAAGTCTTCCAGTTAGTGCCTGAGTCGACAGTCCTAGGCTTCTTCTTCTTCCTTAACAACCTTGGTATATCATCTTCACTCTCACCAGAAGAATCCATCTCTTCATCTGATTCCTCATACTCAGAATGGAAACCATCAAAGGAGTTTCTTTGAGCATTGTTTGTTGCATCCACATTATTTGCTTCAGCTTCAACCCCTGTTGTTTTATCACTGCCCTTCTCAACATCAACCTTCACTTTTTCTAATTTCTCTTGCCTACACTCTTCCTTTCTTTTCTTCCCTTCAATATATTCCTCATCACTAGTTTCAACTTCTTCCCCATCTTCATCAGACTGATCATCATCATCATCATCATCATTTGCAGAACCTCCTTTATCACCATCTTCAACCGTGACATCACCTTGACCACCCCCATCATCATTATCAAAACTGATCTTCCTTTTAGTTGACCTAGTTGTTCCTTCATTAAGTTCCTGTTGCAACTCATCCCTTTCCCAGTCACTTTCACCATCCTCACTTTGAGACTCACCTCCAATACATGGAGATCCAGGCCTTGCATCCTCCCAAACCCATTCAACCTCAGGTGCAAGGTGGTGAACAGTAGCTTTCCCCTTACCCTTGTCAGCTGGAGGTGCCTTGACTTGTTCTTCAGTTTCTATGTTGGGTAGGGTCTGGTCAGTCACCTGGGATGATTGTGTCTCAGTTGTAGTGTGTTCTGTTTGTTCTGGTTGAGAATTGGGCTCATTGTTTAGGCCAGTGCCATTGGGCTCTAGATTGGGCTCAGGGGTTGGCTTGGCAGTTGGCATATTGCTTGCATTGGGCTCAGGGACTGGCTTAGCAATTGGAATATTGCTTGCAATGGGCTCAGTTGGCAAAGGGGTAGAATTGAGCTTCTTCCTTCTCAATGGGGAAGTCATAGGTGTTACCTTCACTCTAGCACCCTTTGCTGACCTAACCACTGGGGATGACTTAGGCCCAGATGGAGACCTCATTGCACGACGCTTGAATCTACGAGGAGACCATGGAAGTGCAAGCGGAATTGGTTCAACACCCTCAGGTTCATCCACCTTGTGTTCAAAATACACAACCAAGTTCTTGTTCACCAATGCAGCCTGTGCCATATCTAATGACTGCAAATCACCCTTGCAAGTCCTCAACCCCTCAAACAATGTCATCCCAGGAATGAGGTAAGTAAATCTTTCAATACTTTGATACCCCAAAGTTTCAGCAAAACCCAGAACTTCTAAATCAGTCAACATATCAACATCTATTGAATAAATGTTGCTCACCTTCCCACCCACATACTCAACCTCTTCTTCCCCAACAAAAACGAATTTTCCACCATGGTGGATCTCGACATTTACACAATCATTCATTATACCAACCTATATGACATTCACAACAACAAGCATTAACAATCTGCACCCTAAAAAACCCAGAATTCAACCCTAATTTCCGCCACGAAATTAAACACGAAATTTAACAACATACCTCAACTTGATGTCTCCAGCGATTATGCCTCCACAGTCGAAATTCAACACATACAGTAGCAATTAGGGTTTACGCAATTCGAAATCAGATCAAAAATTCAGGTAAGAGAAATTTGAAGGAAGAGAGTTTGGGTTGGGTGTTTATCTGACTTTAATGAAAATAGAACAGTAGCGTGGAGTTATTTCAGAAAGAATTAGAGAAGGAGGGTGGGTGAGCTGAGGGAGAAAAAAAAATTAAAGGGGGAAAAGGTGACTTGGCACTTTCATTAACCTGGGCACTTTCATCTTTCCGGCCTGTGGGTCTCGCCGGAGGTTCGTTAGAAAAAATAGCATGTTAAGTTGGGTTCGTTGTAAATTAATTTGAAAGGTTGGTTCGTTATTTCAAAGGACCATCAAAGGTCGGTTTATTAGATTCCAATTTCCCTAATCAGATTATGGAAGTTAAGCTGATGGGATTGAGATATACTTGGCATAACAGACATATCTCATCTTGTATTGATAGAGTTCTTATCAATAAAGAAGGAGTTCAATCCTTTGACAACTGTTTCTATAAAGTTCTTCCAGCTGGGATATCAGATCACTCTCCACTTCACATCTTTTTGACAGAATGTTCTCGAGGTGGTAAGGGAAGATTCAAATTTTGCAATATGTGGGCTATGAATGAGAAGTTTATTCCTATTGTTCAAGAATATTGGAAGAAGAGTTATCAAGGATCACCTATGTTCATCCTCTGTCAGAAATTAAAGAGCCTGAAGAAACCACTTTCTGAGTTACATAGATCTCAGTATGGTAATATTTTTGCTAAATCTCAGCAGGATTACAATGCTTTAACAGATATTCAATCTCTTTTATTCCAGGATCCTAATGAGGAAGGCCAATATGAATTGGAGATGGAAGCAAAAAAGAATTATTCTCAGTCCCTTGCAGCTGCTACAAAACTACTCAAGAAATGCACTAAGGCAGACTGGTTGAAGAAAGGTGACTCCAATTCAGCAATTTTCTATGCCATGCTGAAATCTCATCAATATAAAAGTAGAATTTTTGGGTTGCAAGACCATGCTGGGGATATATTACATACTGATGAGGAAATTGGAGGTTTCCTAGCTGAACATTTTGAGAGCTTTTTCAGTAAACAAGATTGTATTGGGAAGGTGCGTTGGTCCACCATTATGCATGGTAAAATTTTATCTCAGGATCATGCACCTCTACTACTTGCTCCAGTGACTGATAAGGAGATTCACGATATTATTTTCTCTATGGAAGGAAAGCGTAGTCCTGGACCTGATGGTTTCAATGCTACCTTTTTTAAGAAATCCTGGAACATTGTTGGTACGGATGTTATTAAAGCTGTGAAGTATTTCTTTGAATCTGGTTTTCTACTGAAGGAAGTTAATTCTACGCTTATATCCATGATCCCAAAGGTGAATCATCCTAAGAAAGTAGGTGATCTGCGACCCATATCCTGTTGTAACATTGTGTATAAGGTTATCACCAAGATCCTATGTTTGCGTTTGAAAACTGTCCTCTCTGATCTGGTGAGCAATGAGCAAGCTGCTTTTATTTCGGAAAGATCTATATTGCATAATGTCCTTATAGCATAAGATTTGGTCCGTTTCTACAATAGAAAAGGTGTGAAGCCAAGTTGCCTTATTAAAGTTGACATCCAAAAAGCTTATGACACTGTTGATTGGACTTTCTTGGAGAACTTATTATTGGCTCTTAATTTCCCTCACCAATTTGTTGGTTGGATAATGAGTTGTGTATCGACTGCTTCTTTTTCTATATCTTTTAATGGAGGGAACGTTTGGTTATTTTCGTAGCGGTCGAGGTTTGAGACAAGGAGATCCGATATCTCCTCTACTTTTTGTGCTCATCATGGATTATTTGGGGAGGGCTATAAAGGAAGCGACTGAGGTAACTGAGTTCAAGTTCCATCAATTCTGTAAACCTTTGTCTCTTGCTCATCTTTGTTTTGTTGATGATCTATTGCTGCTTTGTAATGGTGATTTGGGTAGCATTGAGATTTTACTATCTGCACTATCTCATTTCTCAAGTTGTTCTGGTTTGAGACCTAATACACAAAATTCGGATATGACAGTTGTTGGCTTAGATGAGCAAAACATCCAATTTATTTTAGATATGACTGGTTTCAGGAGAGGGACACTTCCATTCAGATATTTGGGGGTTCCAGTTAAACCCTCTAGACTAAACAGGCATGATTGTGCTCTTTTGATTGATAAAATGTCCAAGCGATTGGAAGGTTGGGCTGTGAAAAAATTATCATATGCTGGGAGAGCTCAACTGGTTAATAGCATATTGATGTCTCTTCATACTTATTGGGCACGGGTCTTCATATTACCTTCTAGTGTCATTGAAGATATTACGAAGCTTTGTCGAGTTTTTCTTTGGGGTGGTAGATCTAACAGGTCTTCCCCAATATCGTGGTCCCATTGTTGTTTATCTAAAAAAGAAGGTGGTCTTAATTTGAGAGATGCGCATTCATGGAATAAGGCAGCTTTGGGTAAACTTGTACGGCAAGTGATGATGGAAAAGGAGTCTCTTTGGATCAAATGGATCCACCATTTACATCTTAAACGCCAAGACATCTGGAAGTGTGAGGTGAAACACAATGTAAGTTGGTATTGGAAGAGATTACTGAAAATAAGAGATGATCTTGAACCTGTTTTCAAGGACCTTCAGGAGAACAACAACCAATACCGTATCTTTATCGGGTATGATTCACTGAAATCTCATAAAGATTGCATATCCTGGCATTCTTTAGTTTGGCATAAGTGGAACATCCCTAAATTTACTTTCACCTTCTGGATGTTGTTAAACAAGTGTTTGGCTACTCAAGATAGACTCCATATCTACAACCTTCCTTGGGTGAATCGTTGTTTTCTTTGTTGCAAAGACTAAGAATCTAACGATCATCTTTTCTTTGAGTGTTCTTACACTTCTCATATCGCGGCTTCAGTCCTTTCGCCCTTTCTTCCTTTTCTTTTCATGGTGTTAATCTATGTTTGTGGAAGGAAGAACTCCTCGATCGGAGATGCCTTAATCGTCGCAAGAAAGCTTTGGTTTTCTCCGGATTGGTTTATCACTTATGGCACGAGAGAAATCTTCGCATGCACCATAACCAGTTGAGAGAGGATTTGGTTTTGATTCAAATTATCTGTAATGATATTTAACTTCGGCTAGCTTAGCTAGTTTGCTTTGTTCTTCCTGGTTTGATGCATCTAGGCGCTTGTTTAGATTTTGTTGGTTTTGATGTCTGGGTTTGTTTCCCAGCTATTGTAATTGGCTTTGTTTTGGAATAATAATCAAGGAGAAACACCGCACGCGACACATATACAAGCATGACTCCGACAAATACAAGACTACCATACATTTGGATCATGAAAGAGCCGAGCGATGGTTGGATGTGACCAATGAACATAATTGGTCGTGCGGGCAACAACCTGGAGGCCATCGAAGGGTAGGAGGTCCGGACCATCCCGAGGACGAAGAGAAAGAAGATGAGGAGCCTGAAGAAGAGGAGGGACAAACACATCAAGGGGAAGCTAGTGGAAGAGGATATCAAGGGTTTTCGCTCGAACATCTTAGCAACCAATTGGAGTAGTTGAGTGTTGGCTTCCAGGAGCAAAGGACCTTGCTCCAAAGTCAACACAACCTCCTATACTTATTTCTCTCTTTACGGTCTTATTTTTTTTAATTCTATAAATAACGGAGCCGCGCTTAAATTAAACTGTAAGCTTTCTTTGTTACTTGTTCTTTAGGTTGGTAGTACACGTAATGAGTAAATCTCATTCTTTAAAGTTTTGTTGTTATCTTTAGGAAACTCAGGAAAGGGCAAGGGTAAGCTAGCGGAAGGGCGGAATTCGAAGGGTTCGTAAGCGTAATTCAGGTGAATTGGAGACTCTTTTGAGGACAGTTTAAGACAGAGTTTTGGTGGTTTGTGATACTCTAAGTCTGGGAGTTGACCTAGGTGGATGTATGTTATTATTATTATTATGTATGTTTAAAGTCGAGTGTCTTTGGAGGTTTGTATAACCGTAGATGTCTTGTTTTGTTGTGTTGGGTTTATTTAAGCCTTGTTCATATTTAATGGACGGCGGTAATACCCTTGGGAAAGTATTTCCACTGCGCTAATCATTAGGTTAAGTCGATATTTAGCTTAATCTGATGGTTAATATCCTGAGGGTGTTACACTTTCACACACTCTTTTCATCCCAACTTTTTCACGACTTCCTTATGTTTCATCCAACAATCATTAAAATGCAATAAATCACCAAAAATTCACCTACAATTGACAAAGTTAAGCATTTTAGCTACAACAAGTGACGATGAGCTAAACCAAATCGATTTTCTGCCAAAGTAGGTAAGGCATCCCAAAACAAAGCTAGAAAACTGAGGTTTATTAGTGTAACGCTCTGACCCCTCCCGGGCCGTGGACATTACTGATAATCGCTTCAAGGATCGCTGACTGGCCCCACAAATCACACAAGTCTTTCCAGCGTGCTTCGTCCTCGCTCACACGATGTCTGGGAAAACTTTCCAGGAGGTCACCCATCCTGAGACTACTCCAAGACAATCACACTTAACTGAGAGGTTCCCAACGGATGAGCTACCATAAAAGAAGGTGCACCTTGGTGATATAAGTAGTCATTTCAATCCTCTTAAGCCACACTTTATCCATATACACGAGGTGTTACAGTCACCCCCACTTAAGCGCACAACGTCCTCGTTACGCCACAATCCACTCCCGTCCATTGGCGCAACTCACGATCGCGGGTCGGCTTTGATACCATTTGTAATGTTTACCGGGAGGGGCCGGGGCGTTACAATAAGATATTGATCTATATGATTGTGTGGTTGAATAAATGTGTTTATGTGTCATGGAAAATGTGTCGTTCTAATTGAGTGTTCAAGTCGGTGTTAATGAAAGTGTCGTTATAAATGCTAGTACTTTTCAGAATAAATTTAGAAGTTTTGTGTTCAAAAATTCAATTTACATTACAATATATGTGACTAGTATTCAATATATATATGGGTGACTAATGATATATACTTGACTAGTATTCAACTTATGGGTGACTAATAATAATATGTTACTTCGATTTTTTGATATGTTAAGACACATCATCTATGACTAGTATTTAACCTATAAGTGACTAATAATATGTCTTCAACCTATTCAATTTGGAACATTGGATTAGGAGGCCCAAAAGAAGATAATTATGTGGTTGGATTTAATATAATGAATTAGGGGTGACCTCACTCTCTCTCTCTTCCCCTTATTTTTGAACAACAGGTAGAGAAAGAGAGCAGAGGAGACTCGAGCAAGGGGTCGTTGATGGGGCTAGGCTTGGCAGCGAGCGACGACGGGAAAGCAGTGGATCGGGGTGACAGCCGGAGGACCCCAATGGTCGTGGTTTCGGCGATGGCTCGAAGGGACAGAGGAGACAAAATAGAGGAATGAACAAGTGGTTTCCATGGCTGTAACGCCCTGGAAATTCAATTATAAAAACTCTAACTGTCAACCTAATGGCAACAGTGAAAATTAAACTTTATTCAGGCGTCACTGTCGTGTCTCTAAAGAAACAAAAGAGAAGATAGTACTTAACAAACCATAAACTAGTCAAAGCAAACCAACAACAATACAACTGAAATAACCACCTATAGGCACCGGATTTTGTACCGGGACAAGTGTACAAATCAAGCATAACAAGAAAAGAGGCTAGCATGAAAGAAAATCCAATGGGCCTTCCTCAATCAAAAGCTACCGGGCCAACCCAGCACAAAAAGCCTTCATTTTCCACCCTTTCCACATACATATGCCCACCATTTCGAATCGCATTTTTTCCACAAGTCTCGTTAGCCCCATTTCTTTTGATGAGAGTAAAGTACACATCATAAACTTTCCAACGCCTTTTGAATTGCCTCAATCGGAGTGTGGATGAAAGAGTTATGGTCGTTCGAAGTTGCCCTTAGCCAGTTTTAAAACCCAAGCGGGTTTTAACATTTTCTAGGCCCAGAAAGCAGGCCCAAAAGCGCGCCCTGGCCTAGAGAGCTCAAAACCCGCCTAGGTTTTGAGAAGAATAGCAGACGTCATCATTTTGTGCCATGTCAGCGATCCGCGTGTTAATCAAATCAAAACCCGCCTAGGTTTTGATTGATCTGGCGCCAAAATCTGCATGCATGCAATTCAATCCCCTGATTTTTGCCCATGTGTTTGACTTCCCCTTGACCTCCCAAAACCCGCCTAGGTTTTGGCCTTTGGATGACATGATTTGTGGGATATGATCCCTCCATTTCCCTCCAAATCTCTCACTCCCTCACCTATAAATTCCCCCTCCATTTCACCTTCATTTCACTAACTACCATCATCTAATACCCTTACTTTCACCTTCATACCAATCAACAATCACCCTCTACTACCCTTACTCTACTCTCATTTTCATCATCTATTATTCTCAAAATTTAATCATCCATATCCATTTCTAATCTCACCATATTCACACTCATTACTACCATATAACCACCCATATACCACTTTTCCAAATCATCAACATTATTCCATCCAAGTTTCAAGTCAAGGGGGCAACTCAAGGGATCAAGTTCATCACTCCTATCACCTTAAGCAAGGTTCGATTTCTTTGGTTCATTTTGTTATTCATGTAATTCCTTCTTTAATTCCATTACTTGTACATATTTTGTAAAATGAAAACCGTATTGTTTTTATATTGCATGATTCGAATAATAATTACGCGAAATTAATCAAACTTCTTCCCGCTCTCTTTCTTTTCAATGTTGATTTTTGTAGAGTCTGTTTTATAACAGGCGGATTCGAGAGTTCTTATAACTCTCGAATTCGTAACCTTACCCCCGAATCTAGAAATCGGGTTCGTAGACCGAATTCTTTCTTTTCTTATTTTACGGTTTGTGGATTTCCTTAAATCGGCTGGCGACTCTTTTTTTTTTTACTGTTTATAAATATGTTTAACTATTTAAAATATTCGTTTATGCATAAAATAATTTAAGAAAATAATTTAGTTCATTTCCCTTCACTAATTTAAGATTGGACCCGAGGAAAATTGGCCAGAAAATAATAAAACCTAGGCGGGTTTTATTAATTTCAACCCATTTTCTTCTGGTCCAGGGATGCAGACGGCCTAGCCCAGGGTCTGCTAAAACCTAGGCGGGTTTTAGCATTTTCTGGTGGCTTGTCTGCTCCTCTTTGGGCTTGAATTTAGTGATTGGGCCATGATTAAATTATTGTTAAATTAATTTGTGTAATTACGGATAATTTAAATAATAAAAACGGATTTGTAAATAAATAAAGGTTCAACACCCCGAAAACGAATTTCGAAAATTAAAAATATCCTTATTTAAGGATTAAGCAACCTTAGTCGGCTCCCCATCACTTAAGTAGCGCATCCGGAAACAACTTCCCCGAACGGGAATTTTCCGGGTCCTATAGATTTACGACTCCGCTGGGGACTTAAACTTAAAAAAGAGGGTAAAACTTGAAAAAATCAAGTTGATTTGAAAGTGTAAAAGGGAGAAGTTAATTTATTTCGCGATTTTATTATTCTTTTAGGCATCCCTTGCATACCTGGCCCCTAATCGGGTCTTTTGACACGTTCGCACAAATGCGACGATTTAAGTTACCTAGGATTTCCCTTGAGAGCGGGAGGCCACTACTATGGGGATGAATTCTACCTCTCTAAGCATTTGGTCGCTTCTCTCCCGGTGTCACACTCCAAGAGCTTCCTTGAAGTTCTTTGAGAAATACCCCAACTGCTTACCTTATGGTATGAAGAACTGGGGCGAAGGCATGCGGTAGCCTATATAACCCAACCATAAAAGTCCATGAATTTAGAGCCTTGGTTTAGGTTATCCCCTCATGTGTATGCTATGTGCTATGTGTACCCCTTCCCTTGTTCTTTTCTTTTTATAAAGAGTCGACCCTAGTTTGGAGGTTTTGCTCTAGTCCATATAAAATTCATTGGGTTGAGAAAATGATTATTTATTAATTGATATAATTAACTCAAAGGCATTATGGTTGGCCCAAGTGGAAGGGCCCAGTTATGCTTGAAAGTTGATTATCTTAATTAATAAATAAAAATTGACTCACCTTTGATGATATTATATGGCTCTTTACGAAATTCTCTTAACAAAGGTCCAAAATAAATTAATTAAAACTCTAACAAAGTTAATGGATAACGTTTTAGATTGCATAATAGTCACTAAGCTCGAGTAAATTAATTTATCAATTTAATTAATCAATCCATCACATTTATGACCGGCCCATTGTTAGGCCCAACCATATTGGATTTGTCAATTAAACCCATAAATTAATTATAACTCGCTTATTGTTGGCTTTATCCAGTCCTTTACAATGTCCGTTTTCCATGAGTAAATAAATAAAGTTTGTTGTATACTATGTGTAAATACGTGTCTGTATGTTGGGTTTTCATTAGAGTCGGGCCTAATTTTGAGATATTGTTTTAGTCCGCGTAATAATCGTTGGTGGGGCCCATTCATTTTAAAGGTTAAATATCCTTGTTTATCGATTTATTTTAACTCACCTTTGATGATTTTATTCGGCCCTTCTCAATATTCTCTTACTCATGGTCCAAAGAAAATTGATTAATAATCAAACAAAGTCAGTGTGTGTTGTCCTAGCCCGCGTAATAGTCTGAAGGTTAGAGAAAATAAATTTATAAATTTGATTATTAAGTCTAACAAATCCATGGCCGGCCCGTTGTTAAGCCCATCCACAGTGGAACTAATAAATGAGTTTATAAGTTTGTTTTAACTCGCCTTTTGATGGCTTTATTCGGTCCTTTACAATATCCATTCTCCTTGAGTTAAATAAATAAATGTTTTGGGTCGCAATGAAAAAAAAGTGTGTAAATAGAAGTCAAGTTGTCAGTGTGTTCAACATTATTCTAGTCCGCATAATAGCCAACATAGCTTCAGCTGTCTGAGTTGTTGGGCCAAGTTACGTATTCTCCTTAAAACGGTCGGCCTGTGGTTTAAGCTCATCCGAATTGAGAAACACTCACTTGCACTTTCGAACTTATGTCGACTCGCTATATTTGACTTTATCCGGCCCTTTATAATGCTCTTGATGTAAAAAGTGTTGTTGTTGCGCAAACCTATGTCATAGTTGTGTTGTTTCCTGAGTCAGTGTATAGGTGTCTTACACGTTAGGAGGTGTTATATATGGTTTAGTAAACCCAGATCATGGATGAGTCTTTGTTTCAGAGTCTACATGTAAGTGTCTTTCAGTCTTTAGAAAGTCTCATACAAGGTCGTGTCATATGTGAGTCTTTTCTTAAGTCATTATGTGTGTTTTATTTTTGAAAGTCTAAACCCGGGTCATGGGTGAGCCTTTAGTCTAGGTCATAAGTAAGTCTTTTCCTGGGTTAATGTGTGTTTGTCTCTTTTAGAAAGTCTAGTGCAAACCAAGTCATGGGTGAGTTGTTAAGTCTCTTTCTTGAGTTACCATGTAAGTGTCTTGCATTCTTTAAAAGGCCTCATATAGATTCATAGGTCATGAAAACCCATGTCATGGGCAAGTGTATGTCTAGAGTCATCATGTAAATATATGTCTTTTTATTAAGAAGTCTAGTGTAAACCCATGTCATAGGTGAGCCTTTTCTCGTATTGGCATATCATGTGAGTTTCTTTCTTTTTAGGAAGTCTAATGAAAACCCATGTTATAAGTTAGGTTTTCCGGGTCAGCATATAGGTGTTTGTACTTTAGTAGGTCTCATATAGAACATGTAGACCCATGTCGTGGGTAAGTCTTTAAGTCGGCATATAGAAGTCTTGCATCCTAGGAAGTCTCATATAGATCAGTTAGTTCTTTTAAACCCATATTCTGGGTGAGTCTCTCCCAAGTCAACATGTAGGCGTTTTTTCATTTTATGAAGTCCATATAGGTCGTTTAGGTCATGCATGCATTGGGATGGATTTTTCTTCATTTGTCTAGTGTCAGGGTCAAGGCCTGAGTTAACCATAAAGGGAATGTTTGGATGGCGAGAATTTCTGCAACTACCATAGATCCCGAGGGAACAACGTGGAGAATTATTAGACTTTGGAGCACATGATCCATTCAGGGAAACTGCCCCCACCGAAAGCAGCACAGAGGACCAGACATAACATGGATTCCCTATACGAGGACAAGGAGGGCACATCATCAAAGGAGCTTTAGAAGTAGCTATAGTCTTGGTTGTCAAGCATTTCATGCTCAGAGTCTATTATAGTCAGTTCTTCATTCATTTCTTTGCTCTTATTGCTTTGTGATCAAACAGAATTCCGTGCTTTTGTTTTTTACTTGAGTTGAGAAGTTCTCTCATCTATCCATCATCCGTATAAACAAAGTCTGACAAATTCATCTTCTCTTATCCTTCCATCTTTTTCATATACCTCGTTTTTATCCTCCAATTTTCTTGAATCCAGGGTTAGAGAGATGAAGAGAGAAATTCAAAAAAAAAAAAAGAGTGAAAAACTATAGAGTGGCCGGTTTGAAAACCTCATTGAGGCAAACCGGGCAAAAGGAGAGAATGTCATCAGGAAAGACCAAGTCCAATAGTCTCTTGAAAAGTGAACGCTCCTCATTGGAAATGTCGCAGCTTAACCAAATGTGCCGAGGACAGGGGGCTTGAACCCAAACTTCATTTCACCACCCATATTACCCTCATCTTTTCATCCAATCCCGACTTACCACCTACCACTCACATCTTTGACCTCTCCATCAAACCTCAACCCTTTTCAAACCCTTAACACAATCCAAAAGGTGTGCTATGACCAAAGGAGAATAGGAGTCAACCCATGAAGAAGGAGTTTGAAGAAAAAAAAAAAAAACCTTAGCCTTGACCAACCTGGTCATTCTCCTCATGACCAATCCATTTCTACCCCAAAGCCAAAAGGTGTGTTGTAACTAATGTCATCAAAAAGGCAAACAAGAGTCAATCCCATGGAGGAAAAAGTCGAAAAAAAGAGAAGAAAGCAAAGAAAAAAAATGAAAAAAAAGTTAAAGCAAAAAAAAAAAAAGAGCCAGAAAAATGGAGTTAAAAAAAAAGAAGTTGAGAGGGAAATGAAACAAGAAAAAGGAAGAAAAAAAGGGGTTAGAGGAGAATAAGAAGTGAGAACGCGAAAACAAGAGTCATGCACACCTCAGAAAATCTCGTCTCAAACCTTCATCTCATCATCCATATACCTCAGCCTTCTATAACCTTCACAAACCTTTCATCCATCCATAACCTGCCCTGAACCCTCAAACCTTCATAACCATCTTTTTGAACCACTAAGCCTTCCTCGAGGCACTATCCATCAAAGTCGCGCTTAAAGAAATACGACTGGCCTGATTCCACCTTGGATACGTAGGAAAACCTCTTTGAGGCCCGACCGCTACAAGGAGTATTCTTTGTCCTAAAAAATGTTGGTCTTTGAGAGAAGAAAAAATAAGAGAGGCTAGCTTGGAATCCCAAGCTAGGCAAAAGGAGAGTGAGAGAATAAGAGAGGCTAGCCTGAAAACCCGTCTGGACAGGTTAGGCAAAAGGAGAGTGAGAGAGTAAGAGAGGTTAGCCTAAAACCCCGTCAGGGCAGGTTAAGCAAAAGGAGAGTAAACCATGGATTTCAGCATCATCAACCCTCCATTTCCCTTCCGTCATACTTGGACATCCTTCCATAACCATGTTCCAACCTTTTCCCAAGAGATGATGTCTATCCCATTTGACCATGTCTTCAAAACACAATCATTCTTGAGTGTCTCCCTATCTCATTCATCAATAAACTCTCATCTACCATCCCTTCAACCCTTTCTCAAGAGATGATGTCTATCTCATTTGACCATCTCTTCAAGACACGATCATTCTTGAGTGTCTCCCTATCTCATTCTGTTTAGGCTCGATTTTGAGCCTAAGTATCGCTCCTCTTACTTAGAATTATTGCTCGTTACCCTCCTCAATAATTGCCACTTATCTGTTTTCCTTTAGTTTCATGCAGGTTAGTTTGGGTCCGAGGCATTGGGAGTTGCTTGGTCGACGTCATCGAGAACCCGGCTCGGGAATTCAAGGAAGCAACCCCGGGAATTTTCGGAGTGGCCCCCGTCCTGGAGCTAAGGCAAAGAGGAGTCAAGGAAACCCAGGAGGTCACGGGCGTGACCCCCATTGGTAATGCCCGTGACAAAAGAAGAGAAAAAAAGAAGTTGCTGAAACGTCCCAGGAGGTCACGGGCGTGACCCCCATTGGTAGCGCCCATGACCAATTTCAGCAGAATTTCTCCCATTTTGCCGAGAGCGGTCACGGGCGTGACGATCCTTGGTAGCGCCCGTGACCAGCCTGAAGGAATTCCTGAAGTTGCTGAAACCCAGGAGGTCACAGGCGTGACGGCTTGTGGTAGCGCCCGTGACCCTAGCGAAGACTTCTTGTTCGAGATTTTGAAATCGCCTCGTCACGGGCGTGACGACCCTGTCCGGATGGAATTTTGAGGCCAAAACGACGCGTTTTAGTTATTTTCCTCCCAATGTATTCAAGCTCGGTCCAAAACTAAACCTAGTTATCTTTTGTTCACTGTTCATCTTTGCTTTGTGGAGAGCTTAGCACTCTTCCCTAAGGGGATCTTCTCATTTTAATCACAAAAACTTGTCTTTCTTTGAGTATTCTTGGTTTGGATTATTGCATTTTGAAGAAGCATTTATTGTGA
The DNA here is from genome assembly GCA_029582165.1 of Portulaca oleracea. NCBI lineage: Eukaryota > Viridiplantae > Streptophyta > Magnoliopsida > Caryophyllales > Portulacaceae > Portulaca > Portulaca oleracea. The sequence goes on from CM055876.1 coordinate 18,192,900, forward strand.
AGAAGTATTTATTCAAGTTTTGGTGTTCTTTCATCTTTTTATTATTATCATCATCTTATTTTGGGTAAGTCTTCATTTATTCTCTCTTAATTATTGTTTTAACTAGTGTTTGTGTTTAATCTTGTTTTGTTCCCTCTTCTAGATATCATGCTTAGGGTTCTTATGTTAAGCTTGTTAGTTTTAATGTTTGTCATCATGATTACTGGCTAGTACCCTTAAGGTTTAGGGGGAGGTTCAGCCTCTAATGGGATCCCGTTTCTAAGGTTTGACTTAGTTAGCGCATTAAGCCTTGTTTATGAGGTTTTCATCCAAAAGCTCTCTTGGTTGTGGGGTTTAGTAAGTAGTGGAAGCCCGCTAAACCTACTTAAACACAATCCTTAGGGCAATTGGATGGATACCCGAGCAACTCCTCATTCATTTAGTGGAGAAGCTCGGGTAGGGTGAATTGCACATCAAACCCTCTTGGCAAGTCCTCATTCATTTAGTGGACGAACCTCGATGGTTAAATCCGGGTACACCTGTGGAGAGGCCCCGGAGTGGCTTTAATCCTTGTAATAACCTAACTTCTATCCCGGCTTAGTGTCCTGATTGAGGCTTTCCAGTGATTAGGGTGACCATTAAGAGGCGATACCGACCCTTGAGCCTCTTTTCTTCTGTTTTCGGCCGATAAATTATCTTTGTTCCCCTTTCCCCTGCTTAATCGTTTTATTACCTTAAACTAAGCATAGTAGTAAAAGTTTTGACGAAAATACCTTGCTCCCTGTGGATACGATACAATTCCCGCACTGTATTGCGGACGAAACACATTCATCAATAAACTCTCATCTACCATCCCTTTCAACCCTTTCTCAAGAGATGATGTCTATCTCATTTGACCATCTCTTCAAGACGCGATCATTCTTGAGTGTCTCCCTATACCATTCATCAATAAAGCCTCATCTACCATCCCTTTCAACCCTTTCTCAAGAGATGATGTCTATCCCATTTGACCATCTCTTCTCCCCTTCAAGACACGATCATTCTTAAGTGTCTCCACATCCCATTCACCATCGTCCACCGTCTCTTTTCCCAAACATTTCCTAACCAACGCTTTCATCCCATCTCACCCTCCGAGGACTTTTCAGCTCAATCATTAATACAAGTATGAGGCTCTATGTGGCTTACTTCTCAACAAGAGCGAAAGTCGTCCACATTAGATCAGCGGCAAATTGGCAACCACATGATCATGAACAGACTCAGAAACAAGCTACTCTAAACTTGGGGCTCGCGCTACCTTCGGGACATCGTTCAAGACATTTATCAGAGATAGCTTCAAAGAGGGACACTTACTCCCTATCGTACAAGGTTCTGCATCTTCAACCTCATAGACGTCCTAATAGTGGTCTCATCAAGAAAAAAAAAGAAAGAAAAAAAAGAAAAAAAAAGAAAAAGAAAAGAGGGGCTAACTTGAAAACCCTTCGGGCAAGTTAGGCAAAAGGAGAGTTTGAGACTCACTACCAAGGACTATGCCTTCTCCTCTTCTATGTAAGTGTCTTTCAGTCTTTAGAAAGTCTCATACAAGGTCGTGTCATATGTGAGTCTTTTCTTAAGTCATTATGTGTGTTTTATTTTTGAAAGTCTAAACCCGGGTCATGGGTGAGCCTTTAGTCTACGTCATAAGTAAGTCTTTTTCTGGGTTAATGTGTGTTTGTCTCTTTTAGAAAGTCTAGTTCAAACCCAAGTCATGGGTGAGTCGTTAAGTCTCTTTCTTGAGTTACCATGTAAGTGTCTTGCATTCTTTAAAAGGCCTCATATAGATTCATAGGTCATGAAAATCCATGTCATGGGCAAGTGTATGTCTAGAGTCATCATGTAAATATATGTCTTTTTATTAAGAAGTCTAGTGTAAACCCATGTCATAGATGAGTCTTTTCTCGTATTGGCATATCATGTGAGTTTCTTTCTTTTTAGGAAGTCTAATGAAAACCCATGTTATAAGTTAGGTTTTCCGGGTCAGCATATAGGCGTTTGCACTTTAGGAGGTCTCATATAGAACATGTAGACCCATGTCGTGGGTAAGTCTTTAAGTCGGCATATAGAAGTCTTGCATCCTAGGAAGTCTCTTATAGATCAGTTAGTTCTTTTAAACCTATATTCTGGGTGAGTCTCTCACAAGTCAACATGTAGGCGTTTTTTCATTTTAGGAAGTCCATATAGGTCGTTTAGGTCATGCATGCATTGGGATGGATTTTTCTTCATTTGTCCAGTGTCAGGGTCAAGGCCTGAGTTAACCATAAAGGGAATGTTTGGATGACGAGAATTTCTGCAACTACCATAGATCCCGAGGGAACAACGTGGAGAATTATTAGACTTTGGACCACATGATCCATTCAGGGAAACTGCCCCCACCGAAAGCAGCACAGAGGACCAGACATAACATGGATTCCCTATACGAGGACAAGGAGCGCACATCATCAAAGGAGCTTTAGAAGTAGCTATAGTCTCGGTTGTCAAGCATTTCATGCTCAGAGTCTATTATAGTCAGTTCTTCATTCATTTCTTTGCTCTTGTTGCTATGTGATCAAACAGAATTTCGTGCTTGTGTTTTTTACTTGAGTTGAGGAGTTCTCTCATCTATCCATCATCCGTATAAACCAAGTCTGACAAAATCATCTTCTCTTATCCTTCCATCTTTTTCATATACCTCGTTTTTATCCTCCAGTTTTCTTGAATCCAGGGTTAGAAAGATGAAGAGAGAAATTCAAAAAAAAAAAAAGAGAGAAGTTAAAAAAAAAAAAGAGTGAAAAACTATAGAGTGGTCGGTTTGAAAACCTCATTGAGGCAAACCGGGCAAAAGGAGAGAATGTCATCAGGAAAGACCAAGTCCAATAGTCTCTTGAAAAGTGAACTCTCCTCATTGGAAATGTCGCAGCTTAACCAAATGTGCCGAGGACAGGGGGCTTGAACCCAAACTTCATTTCACCACCCATATTACCCTCATCTTTTCATCCAATCCCGACTTACCACCTACCACTCACATCTTTGACCTCTCCATCAACCTCAACCCTTTTCAAACCCTTAACCCAATCCAAAAGGTGTGCTATGACCAAAGGAGAATAGGAGTCAATCCATGAAGAAGGAGTTTGAAGAAAAAAAAAAAACCTTAGCCTTGACCAACCTGGTCATTCTCCTCATGACCAATCCATATCTACCCCAAAGCCAAAAGGTGTGTTGTAACTAATGTCATCAGAAAGGCAAACAGGAGTCAATCCCATGGAGGAAAAAGTCGAAAAAAGAGAAGAAAGCAAAGAGAAAAAAAGTGAAAAAAAAGTGAAAGCAAAAAAAAAAAAAGGGCCAGAAAAATGGAGTTATAAAAAAAAAAAGAAGTTTAGAGGGAAATGAAACAAGAAAAAGGAAGAAAAAAAGGGGTTAGAAGAGAATAAGAAGTGAGAACGCGAAAACAAGAGTCATGCACACCTCAGAAAATCTCGTCTCAAACCTTCATCTCATCATCCATATACCTCAGCCTTCTATAACCTTCACAAACCTTTCATCCATCCATAACCTGCCCTGAACCCTCAAACCTTCATAACCATCTTTTTGAACTACTAAGCCTTCCTCAAGGCTCTATCCATCAAAGTCGCACTTAAAGAAATACGACTGGCCTGATTCCACCTTGGATACGTAGGAAAACCTCTTTGAGGCCCGACCGCTACAAGGAGTATTCTTTGTCCTAAAAAATGTTGGTCTTTGAGAGAAGAAAAAATAAGAGAGGCTAGCTTGGAATCCCAAGCTAGGCAAAAGGAGAGTGAGAGAATAAGAGAGGCTAGCCTGAAAACCCGTCAGGACAGGTTAGGCAAAAGAAGAGTGAGAGAGTAAGAGAGGTTAGCCCGAAAACCCGTTAGGGCAGGTTAAGCAAAAGGAGAGTAAACCCTGGATTTCAACATCATCAACCCTTCATTTTCCTTCCGTCATACTTGGACATCCTTCCATAAACATGTTCCAACCTTTTCCCAAGAGATGATGTCTATCCCATTTGACCATCTCTTCAAAACACAATCATTCTTGAGTGTCTCCCTATCTCATTCATCAATAAACTCTCATCTACCATCCCTTCAACCCTTTCTCAAGAGATGATGTCTATCTCATTTGATCATCTCTTCAAGACACGATCATTCTTGAGTGTCTCCCTATCTCATTCTGTTTAGGCTCGATTTTGAGCCTAAGTATCGCTCCTCTTACTTAGAATTATTTCTCGTTACCCTCCTCAATAATTGCCGCTTATCTGTTTTCCTTTAGTTTCATGCAGGTTAGTTTGGGTCTGAGGCATTGGGAGTTGCTTGGTCGACGTCGTCGAGAACCCGGCTCGGGAATTCAAGGAAGCAACCCCGGGAATTTTCGGAGTGGCCCCCGTCTTGGAGCTAAGGCAAAGAGGAGTCAAGGAAACCCAGGAGATCACGGGCGTGACCCCCATTGGTAATGCCCGTGACAAAAGAAGAGAAAAAAAGAAGTTGTTGAAACCCAGGAGGTCACGGGCGTGACCCCCATTTGTAGCGCCCATGACCAATTTCAGCAGAATTTCTCCCATTTTGCCGAGAGCGGTCACGGGCGTGACAATCCTTGGTAGCGCCCGTGACCAACCTGAAGGAATTCCTGAAGTTGCTGAAACCCAGGAGGTCACGGGCGTGACGGCTTTTGGTAGCGCCCGTGACCCTAGCGAAGACTTCTTGTTCGAGATTTTGAAATCGCCTCGTCACGGGCGTGACGACCCTGTCCGGATGGAATTTTGAGGCCAAAACGACGCGTTTTAGTTATTTTCCTCCCAATGTATTCAAGCTCGGTCCAAAACTAAACCTAGTTATCTTTTGTTCACTGTTCATCTTTGCTTTGTAGAGAGCTTAGCACTCTTCCCTAAGGGGATCTTCTCATTTTAATCACAAAAACTTGTCTTTCTTTGAGTATTCTTGGTTTGGATTATTGCATTTTGAAGAAGCATTTATTGTGAAGAAGTATTTATTCAAGTTTTGGTGTTCTTTCATCTTTTTATTATTATCATCATCTTATTTTGGGTAAGTCTTCATTTACTCTCTCTTAATTATTGTCTTAACTAGTGTTTGTGTTTAATCTTGTTGTGTTCCCTCTTCTAGATATCATGCTTAGGGTTCTTATGTTAAGCTTGTTAGTTTTATTGTTTATCATCATGATTAGTAGCTAGTACCCTTAAGGTTTAGGGGGAGGTTTAGCCTCTAATGGGATCCCGTTTCTAAGGTTTGACTTAGTTAGGGCATTAAGCCTTGCTTATGAGGTTTTCATCCAAAAGCTCTCTTGGTTGTGGGGTTTAGTAAGTAGTGGAAGCCCGCTAAACCTACTTAAACACAATCCTTAGGGCAATTGGATGGATACCCGAGCAATTCCTCATTCATTTAGTGGAGAAGCTCGGGTAGGGTGAATTGCACATCAAACCCTCTTGGCAAGTCCTCATTCATTTAGTGGACGAACCTCGATGGTTAAATCCGGGTACACCTCGGGAGAGGCCCCGGAGTGGCTTTAATCCTTGCAATAACCTAACTTCTATCCCGGCTTAGTGTCCTGATTCAGGCTTTCCAGTGATTAGGGTGACCATTAAGAGGCGATACCGACCCTTGAGCCTCTTTTTTTCTGTTTTCGGCCGATAAATTATCTTTGTTCCCCTTTCCCCTGCTTAATCGTTTTATTACCTTAAACTAAGCATAGTAGTAAAAGTTTTGACGAAAAGACCTTGCTCCCTGTGGATACGATACAATTCCCGCACTGTATTGCGGACGAAACACATTCATCAATAAAATCTCATCTACCATCCCTTTCAACCCTTTCTCAAGAGATGATGTCTATCTCATTTGACCATCTCTTCAAGACGCGATCATTCTTGAGTGTCTCCCTATACCATTCATCAATAAAGCCTCATCTACCATCCCTTTCAACCCTTTCTCAAGAGATGATGTCTATCCCATTTGACCATCTCTTCTCCCCTTCAAGACACGATCATTCTTAAGTGTCTCCACATCCCATTCACCATCGTCCACCGTCTCTTTTCCCAAACATTTCCTAACCAATCCTTTCATCCCATCTCACTCTCCGAGGACTTTTCAGCTCAATCATTAATACAAGTATGAGGCTCTGTGTGGCTTACTTCTCAACAAGAGCGAAAGTCGTCCACATTAGATCAGCGGCAAACTGGCAACCACATAATCATGAACAGACTCAGAAACAAGCTACTCTAAACTTGGGGCTCGCGCTACCTTCGGGACATCGTTCAAGACATTTATCAGAGATAGCTTCAAAGAGGGACACTTACTCCCTATCGTACAAGGTTCTGTATCTTCAACCTCATAAACGTCCTAATAGTGGTCTCATCAAGAAAAAAAAAGAAAGAAAAAAAAAGAAAAAAAAGAAAAAAAAAAGAAAAAGAAAAGAGTGGCTAACTTGAAAACCCTTCGGGCAAGTTAGGCAAAAGGAGAGTTTGAGACTCACTACCAAGGACTATGCCTTCTCCTCTTCTATGTGTCCCCATGCATCATCTCGTCAATCCACATCGAAACTGAGGGCTTGTAAATCTCCAAGGTTCTCTCCAAAGCAGGACAGTGTCATTAAGAGTCTATGCCAAACCGGGGGCTTGTCATACATCAGCATACATTTGCAAACAATCAAGGTCATCTACATGATCATTTAAGAAACGCGTCCTTCAGGCCTTCTGCCTCTATCATTGTTCCCTGTCCCATGGATCGAAACATTACTCATCCTGAATTTTCCTGAAATTCCCCACGAGTGGCCTTGATCCTTAGAAAGCATTGTCTTAGGGAGTCATGGTTTTAGGAAATCTTTATCTTAGAAAATCATTGTCCAAGAAAATCTCTAAATATAGGGTAGGGGGGTTGTCTGCATGCATTGCATGTTTAGATGCATCAAGTCAATCTGTCATGTATCGAATCAGTCTGTCATTGAGTCAGTTTGTTGTGCATTGAGTCAGTCTGTCATGCATTGAGTCAGTTTGTCATGCATCAAGTCAGTCTGTCATGTATCGAGTCAGTTTGTCGTACATAAAGTCAATAGTCGTGCGTAAATGCATGAGTGCATGAATGCTTGTGTTAAAAAAAAAAAAATTTGCATTGTTTGTGCAAGAGTTTAGTAGACTAATTGCATGCATACCCGCATATCTGAAAATAAAAAATAAAAAAAAGGAAAGAAGAAGAAGCAAGGAAGTGTTACATCGTTGCTCCAGAACACAACGCGGGGGGTTGTTCAAGCCCAATCAGACCAGTCGACATGGTTTCCAGTCACTAAGGGCAAGATTAGGGAAATCTCTAATCACACTCTAGATGACTTCTATCCATCATCCAAAGCTCATCCTCATAACGATCTTCCAGTCTACCATGGACGCCATTGACATAATCATCCGCCTCAGGAAAATCCGTTGGGCATCTTCAACCTCGGGAAAATTCGTTGGGCACCATCATTAACGTCGGGAAAATCCGATCTGCCTCGAGAAAAGCCGTTGGGCATCTTCAACATCGGGAAAATCCGATCCGCCTCGGGAAAATCCGTTGGGCACCATCAACTGCCTCGGGAAAATCCGTTGGGCATCGTCATCAATCTGTCAGACAGGTAATTCTCTGTATCTCCAACCATTGTTCAAAATGATCTGACATTCTGCTTTAGTTTCTGTGCAAGGAGTCATCACAGACACCAAGTCACCGACAAAGGGACCACCACCATCCAGCTACTGCACAAAAGGTCGCTGTCATCACCCAAGGCTATCGGCAGAGTTTCGATGCAGTCCCAATTCTGAGCCACCGACATCGAGCCCGGTGAAGTCTCAATCTCCGAGCCATCGGCATCGCGCCCGATGAAGTCTCAACCCCCAAGGCTATCAGGATCACGTCTGGTGAAGTCCTTCGGCATCAAAAATGCCAACAATCATCAACACCGACACCGGGAAAGACTGGAACCGACAATGGGAAAGACTAGAAAACTTTATGAACTATCGACATCATGTCCGATAACAAGTAAGGCGTCATTCTCGCCTGAGATCAACACCGACACCGGGAAAGACTGGAACCGACACCAGGAAAGACTAGAACCGACACCAGGAAAGACTAGAACCGACACTGGGAAAGACTAGAAAACTCCATGAACCATCGGCATCATGTCTGATAACAAGTAAGGCGTCATTCTCGCCTGAGATCAACACCGACACCGGGAAAAACTGGAACCGACACCGGGAAAGACTAGAACCGACACTGGGAAAGACTAGAAAACTCCATGAACCATCGACATCATGTCCGATAACAAGTAAGGCATCATTCTCGCCTGAGATCAACATCGACATCGGGAAAGACTGGAACCAACATTGGGAAAGACTGGAACCGACACCAGGAAAGACTAGAAAACTCCATGAACCATCGGCATCATGTCCGATAACAAGTAAGGCGTCATTCTCGTCTGAGATCAACAACGACTCATCAACGGTCAGGTAGAGCATCATTTTTGCTCGAGATCATCTCCAAAGAGGCGCATGCCGCTCACAACTGCGACACAGGACGAAGCTTCCAAGTGTCAGTCCACCCTTTCAAGTAAGGTAGTCATCAGACGCCTGAGACCAATTTAAGTAAGGCGTCATTCTCGCCCGAGATCAGTAACGGCTCATCAATAGTCAAGTAGAGCATCATACTTGCTCGAGATCATCCTCAAGGAGGCGCACACCGCCCACAACTGCGATGCAGGACTCAGCTTCCAAGCATCATTCCAGGCTTTGCAATCCAAAGTCATATCCTCAGGCTACTTTGACCTTCATCCTATTCGGACTCGATCAAAGTGGGGGCTCTCTGTAGACACCAGATTTTGTACCGGGACAAGTGTACAAATCAAGCATAATAAGAAAAGAAGCTAGCATGAAAGAAAATCCAATGGGTCTTCCTCAATCAAAAGCTACTGGGCCAACCCACCACAAAAGCCTTCATTTTCCACCCTTTCCACATACATATGCCCACCATTTCGAATCGCATTTTTTCCACAAGTCTCGTTAGCCCCATTTCTTTTGATGAGAGTAAAGTACACATCATAAGCTTTCCAACGCCTTTTGAATTGCCTCAATCGGAGTCCGGATGAAAGAGTTATGGTCGTTCGAAGTTGCCCTTAGCCAGTTTTAAAACCTAGGCGGGTTTTAACATTTTCCAGGCCAAAAAAGCAGGCCCAAAAGCGCGCCCCGGCCCAGAGAGCTCAAAACCAGCCTAGGTTTTGAGAAGAATAGCAGACGTCGTCGTTTTGTGCCATGTCAGCGATCCACGTGTTAATCAAATCAAAACCCGCCTAGGTTTTGATTGATCTGGCGCCAAAATCTGCATGCATGCAATTCAATTCCCTGATTTTTGCCCACGTGTTTGACTTCCCCTTGACCTCCCAAAACCCGCCTAGGTTTTGGCCTTTGGATGACATGATTTGTGGGATATGATCCCTCCATTTCCCTTCAAATCTCTCACTCCCTCACCTATAAATTCCCCCTCCATTTCACCTTCATTTCACCAACTACCATCATCTACTACCCTTACTTTCCCCTTCATACCAATCAACAATCACCCTCTACTACCCTTACTCTACTCTCATTTTCATCATCTATTATTCCCATCCTATACTCCCATTCTCTCAAAATTTCATCATCCATATCCATTTCTAATCTCACCATATTCACACTCATTACTACCATATAACCACCCATATACCACTTTTCCAAATCATCAACATTATTCCATCCAAGTTTCAAGTCAAGGGGGCAACTCAAGGGATCAAGTTCATCACTCCTATCACCTTAAGCAAGGTTCGATTTCTTTGGTTCATTTTGTTATTCATGTAATTCCTTTTTTAATTCCATTACTTGTACATATTTTGTAAAATGGAAACCGCATTGTTTTTATATTGCATGATTCGAATAATAATTCCGCGAAATTAATCAAACTTCTCCCCGCTCTCTTTCTTTTCAATGTTGATTTTAGTAGAGTCTGTTTTATAACAGGCGGATTCGAGAGTTCTTATAACTCTCGAATTCGTAACCTTACCCCCGAATCTAGAAATCGGGTTCGTAGACCGGAGTCTTTCTTTATATTTTACGGTTTGTCGATTTCCTTAAATCGGCTGGCGACTCTTTTTTTTTTTTACATTTTACAAATTCGTTTAACTATTTAAAATATTAATTTATGCATAAAATAATTTAAGAAAATAATTTAGTTCATTTCCCTTCACTAATTTAAGATTGGACCAAGGAAAATTGGCCAGAAAATAATAAAACCTAGGCGGGTTTTATTAATTTCAACCCATTTTCTTCTGGTCCAGGGATGCAGACGGCCCAACCCAGGGTCTGCTAAAATGTAGGCGGGTTTTAGCATTTTCTGGTGGCCCGTCTGCTCCTCTTTGGGCTTGAATTTAGTGATTGGGCCGGGATTAAATTATTGTTAAATTAATTTGTGTAATTACGGATAATTTAAATAATAAAAACGGGTTTGTAAATAAATAAAGGTCAACACCTTGAAAACGAAATTCGAAAAATTAAAAATATCCTTATTTAAGGATTAAGCAACCTTAGTCGGCTCCCGGTGACTTAAGTAGCGCATCCGGAAATAACTTCCCCGAACGGGAATTTTCCGGGTCCTACACCACCCTTGTCTTTAAACTTGGACCCAACATAATTGAATTGAAATTTTGTCTTACCAGACGACTTTAAACTATCAACTAGCTTATCTAACAACCCAAAAGACCAGCCATCCTCACTTCTAATTCTCATCCCCGTCAGTGGAGTTTGCACCTGAAAACAAAACATTTACACAATGAGATGAAACTCAATAATTTCTACCCCTAACTATCAAGCATATTTAAGGAAAATATTTCAATTCACATAGGGGAAGAAGGGAATAATTCAAACCAGTTTACAATCAATCTATACCCAATCAAAATATAACATATTAAAATATCCAACTTCTATCATAACATACAAACTCCAATTTTATTAGGTGGGCGGGGGTTTACCAACTTCCCTTCAACATAGAGTCACATACTCCCATAAAAACAACACTTATACAATCTCGTCACATCTTTTTTTTTTCCATTTCAATAGGTTGGATGGCCATCCAATACTTACGACTTGTGCACGCTTAACCCTGAGGAATACCTTATTTTAGCACAACCTATTAGGAGTTTCCTGATATCTTGATAACGCTCCTGCAGGAATCCGTCCTGGTCTATGGGAATGCTACTCAGACCTGCATTTAGTATCGTAGCTTAGGAGAGCTAGAGAGCTAGATTGGATGAGTTCTTGTTAATTTCATGGATGTCTCAATGTTTTCCTGAAGCATTTTGGTGCTTAAGTGTCTGTTCTAGAGTGTGGAATCATGGTTGAAGTTTGGTGAAGTTTTGGTTTGATTTTTGGATGCAAACACACATATACTCTAATTTGCTATGCTGGATTTTGGCATTTTTTAGTTGAGTTTTGATACAAGTTTGGTGTTTAAGTGATCTCAATACATGCCTTAATGTTATTTTGGAGTCTACCTCGGTGTGTATAGCATTGATTGGAGTTGATTTGGATTGTTTGATTGGTATTGGGTGGTGCACTGGTGCCTTGAAAGTTTGCTACTAGTTGAGTATTTAAATTTATCCAACTTGTGTTTACTAGAGTTTTGGATACTATTTGGTGTTTTAAGGTGCTACTTGAGTCTCTCCTTGTTACAGGAAACTATGTGGATGTGTTGTGAAGGTATTCGATTAATTTTGACTCAGTTTCTTAGGTTAATGTGGGAGTTTGTCGCTTCTAGTTGTTCGAGGTGATCATTAAGTTCTATTAGTATTTGTTACCTCATGCTTGGTGGTTACCTTGGTTACTTGATTATTGGTGTTTGGTATTCTTGACATTAACGGTCTTGCCCCATCTTCCCAAACACATCCAAGCCTCTCAAAACTCCACAAAACTCCCTTAACTACAAAAGAACCCTAAACCTCCATCAACTCATCTTTACACCCCACATAAGAACCAAACTCCACAAATGACCTCTAAAAGAAGAGATACTTTCAAATCTTCTTCTAAGAAATTCCATTATATCAAAGGGAGTTCTAAGAGACCTACCCTATCCCATGCTGTCCAAGATTGAAGAACCTCCTACCTTTGAGGGCTTAGTAGATCCTACTCTAGTAATAAACACAAGTATGCCATGAACTTTCTACTCTTGGGTTTGAATGGGTGATTCTCTTACATAAGTTACATTAGTCACATATATAAATGGAGGAAAGTATATTTGACAAGTTGTTACACAAAAATACTAACAATTCATATAACAGTGCCCTCGAACGTTATAAAAATTGCAACACAACATATCAGATTTTTGGATTCCATAATATACACATAATTCGTCCCATTGCTAACAAGAAAATGAACTAAATATTAAACTCTGTATATTTATAAACCCCACATGCATCCTTGTTGATAAATTACATGGCTTTACAGGAGATCACAGATCATGTATCACACAACATCATGAATTCTCACAATATTCCAAAAACATCGGAATAAATTAAAAAAAAATTGATCAAACATGAGCAATTTGAACCTGTTGGGGCAACTCCTCAGGAATCTTTGCTAATCTCTCACACCCTTTTACCTCCAAGTGAAGAAGCTTTGGCATGGAGCCTTGCTCAACACTCCACTCCTCTAAATTCTTCAATCCATTGAGCCTTAAATATGTCAATTTGGGGAAACCCGAAGCGGAACAAAACATCCTTTTCCCCATATATGCTTGGTGATCAAGGCAAAGGCTTACGAGTCCAGGAAGCTTCTCCAGGACCGGCATTGGGTCCTGCTGAATCCCACAAAAATCCAACACCAGCTTCTTTAGAGTCGAAGGGAACTTAAGGCTTGTTATCGGTGCTGAAACGCCTCCTTTCAGTTCGAGTTTGGTCAAGTTGTTGAAACCCTGCAACACATTCACTTGATCTTCGCCAATTAAAGCTCGGAAAATGGTCAGGCCAAACACAACTTTAGGGGATCTTTTGATGAACTCAAGATGTTCATTCTCAGGCATACACTTGACCGAGGCTTTCTTAAGATTTTTCATTCCCAAAACATCTTCAACCTCAAAGTGGTTCACATTTTTCAATATTAGCAGGTTGTTCATGTTGTCTAGTCTTAACTTCTCGGAATCCTTCACTGTGAAATTCCGAGGAAGGTATAGATTTCTCAATCTTTCAAGCCTTGATAACACATTTGGTATCTCCATCCTCAACTTCACTCTAAGATCAAGGGTTTCAAGCCACACTAAACAGCCAATGGATGGCGGTACTCGTGTAAGAAGCATATCTTTCAAACTCAAGTACCTCAAATACATCAAATCACCAATTTCTCTTGGCAAAGTATTGGAGCTGATGACAATCCCTTCAAGATCAAGGACTCGAAGCAACTGGGAGTCCTTGCACAGAGCTTTAACTGATGCATAGCTTACTTCAGGCGCCTCTTTTCGGGATGAGAACAGTAATAGAGACCTTAGAAGTTGATTTATGTGAGAAAGTGCAGTTTCATCATCTTCTTCTTCTTCATCTCCTAAATGAAGAGCCAAACGACGTGCTTTTCCATTGACAGAATTTGAACCAGACCCAACTATACTCAGCAAATTTTCTTCTCTGGATACTTTTAAGCACAAGTCTCTCATAATGTTATGGACACAACAGGATTTTATGTTTCCTTGATGTCCTCTTTTGGCGACTTGAACCATGCCTCGTTGAAGCAGCTCCCTTAAGCAATGCTCAGAAAATTCCCCCAATGAATTTTCGTCGTTTGGCAGTGTAATAATACCCTCGGCTGCCCACAGGTGGCATAATCGGTTCACTGGTATCTCAAAATCTTCAGGGAAACTCCCCAAATGAAGAAAGCAATTCTTTAGGTAGTACGGTAAACCATAGTAGCATAATTCCAAAACCTTTTCATATGGTTGTTGATGAAGTTTAGCATTGTGGGGAGAATTCATACGCTCAAGTAGTGTTTGCCACTCTTCTGATGTTTTCCTTGCTGCTAAAAGTCCTCCAAGGGCAATGATTGCTAGTGGGATTCCTTGGCAGGATTTTAGCATTTTCTTTGTCATGTCCATCATCTCATTCGCAGCTATATTCAACCAATAAAAAAACAAAAGTAAAAATCGTGAACACAACCCAGCATATATATATATTGATAACATGCATGGGGCTCCCACAATTTTCACCGTTATACGCAGTCCAAGTCTCATTCACACTACACAGTTAATTGAACTGCACAAGTTTCTTAAACAGTTAATGTATCGGAAGGCAATAGACACGCTAAAGTGGGTGACCAAAAAGAAAAATGGAAGCCAAGAATGTTTGAAGAAGATATAATCAAGGGTCTTTCCTTAGTTCATATGCACAAGAATGTTTGAAGAAGATATAATCAAAGGTCTTTCCTTAGTTTATATGCACAAGAAGGGAAAAAAACCCAACCCCAGAACTAATTTAATTAATATGGACTCATAATTAAACAATCAATGTTCTGAAAACACCTGAAAATAATTAAACTAATGTGCAAGATGGGCAAGAAAGAGGGGGGAAAAAAGAAGAAAAAAGGTAGATAATAAACAATGCTGAGGAACAAAGTATATATACCATTATTTCCAAAGATGTGGAGTGGAATGCCACCCAGCTTTGTCTGAAGCAGCTCCCAACTTGCATCATAACTCAAACATTTCATCTCATGAATATTGTTTGGACGTCGATCATTTACATGCTCAGCCACCTGCCTGCTGTGTGTTGTGAACAAAACCTTACTTCCTGAATCCCTTTCATCGTCTCCTGGAAATGCTTCTTTCAAGCTATCCCAAATCTCACTGCTCCAAATATCATCTATTATCACCAAACACTTGTTCTCATGCTGCACTTCATAAACCTCCTTCACCAACTCTTGATCCCTCATTCTGTCAACCTCATCACTTGATCTTCCCGAAAGAGACCTCAACAGCTCTCTTAGAAGACCCGTAGCAGTTTTGTAGTTCTTGGGCACATACACCCATGCAAACCTTTTAAACTGCTTCCTGATAGTTTGATTCTGGTAAACTTTTCTTGCCAAAGTGGATTTCCCCACGCCGTCCTTTCCCCATATACCAACAACCCTGTTTTCCCCTGCATCAACGCCAACCAACTTGGTCACTATTTGCTTCACCTGATCATCCAACTCAAAGGTTCTCTCCTCCTTGACCACATTCAATCCTTGCAAAGTGGAGCCGAATGCCCCTGGGTGGTCTGACCTCGTGATCTTAATCCCGTACGCTTGCAACCTTGATGTCAAAGTCGCGATCTTACCTCTCAAGGTTTCAATATTCTTGGTCGCGTCATGGACTGCTTTGGCCTCCCTTAGAACCCAAAGATACCTGTCGAGCCTGTTCTTGATCGACGCTGTTCTTGACCCTGCAGTACGGTGGGGAATATTCTGATGGCTGATGAGTTTGTAGAGGAAAGTCTCCACAATGTCCTCAGCCTCACACGCGATCTCTTGTGCCTGTGAAACCCACCTTCTGATCCTGAGGTCTGTGTGTCGTGCAGCGTCGGCTTCCCTCAGAAAGCATAGCATCCAGTCGAGCTCGTCCCTCAGCTGCTCTGCTTTTTGGTGAATCCCTTGGAGGTTTTCTGCTTCTTGTTCGAGGAGAGTTCCCAGCCATTGCACCGCAGATTGAACAGAGGACTCTGCCATTGGTGCAGGGGAAAACTTGGGCGTTTGATCATGAATTTCGAGCACGATACGATTTCCAGCAGGAAACTGTAAATGGGATTATTATTTCCAGCTTTCCCATATTTCCTGAGTGACAAATTCAATGAGCTCTAGGTTGTCAGCCGGCCTTTGCTGATTTCTTTACTACTAGTTGCTATGATAATGCACGACAGTACTGCGATGCAGGACTATTGCTGAACTTGTAATCTGAAAAAAAAAAAATAGAACGTTCAAATGACGAGGGAAAAGGCATGTTTAATTAGTTAATACTTATACTTGAGTGATAATTAATGTCAAGGGCAGTTTAAAATGTTTGGGCGATTATTTGATGGTCTAAAGTTGAAACAAGTTAGGTGAATCCAGAGAGGGGTTTCCAAGTTTACAGGAGAAAAGAAATAGGAATTAATTAATGGATGTGCTTGTAGTGGTTGTCAACATTAATAACCATCACAAGTGAAATAAATTTTATTCGTATATATGTCAAGTTTTATCTTGATCACTTGTTTTTTTTTTTTTATTTAGCACAAAATTATAAAATATATTTTTCTAATTTAGATTTATTCTAAAAATTTAAAAGTTAAATATTTTTCAACCCTGGGTTTCTGGTTACCTAATGTGATCTCGACCAACAAACAGGTGCTGAAGCTGCAAAGCAAAAGCCATGGAGTTCCAAAGGGGTATGTTGCAGTCTACGTGAGACAACAGAATGAAGAAATGAAGCGATATGTAGTTCCCTTGTCTTGCTGGAGCCACCAAGAATTCCAAAACCTGCTTGGTTGGGCTGCACAAACAGACTGAAATTTACCTGAAGATTACGAAATCTAGCTTCTTCTGATACATGACATGCAGCCAGTTTAGTTCTTATGTACAAATAGCATTCCAAAATCTACCTGTCATTTCTCCTCCTGGAAAACCACTACATAAGTTCTCAATTCAACTCCATATGAACATAAGTCGTCATGACATGTTGACAGTCTTACAGCCTTCTAAACCATTTTGATTTTGGCAGCATAGCGCAAAAATATAAAGAATATTCATCACAATGGTGTCATCACTCGGATATTGGCACTGAAATTTGGAGCATATAGCACAAGACAGTGATCAACTTCATGCATTAAGTGATCAACGGTTTCATACTTTCACCTACTAAAAGTCTTCTCTTAGACAAATCAATTATGGAGGTTGTCCCATGTACAATTTTTAATGAGTTGACTTTCCCAGACAAAAATGTCATAAATAGTCCCTAATTTATACAAAAATTGTAGCCCACCAAATCAGTAATTTGAAACCTTAAAAGGTTAATCAGTTGACCATTCACCTTTTTGTGTGTGTGTGTGTGTTGGTGGGGGGAGGGGGGGGGGGATCAAGCTAATACTTGCTATGGATGGATGCACATAACCTCACTGTCATTGTTATGCAGGTGATAATATCGGGTGATACAGTATAAATGTATAATATCGGGTTGACATAACCGCTCAATTCTATTCATTAGACATTCTTATTGAACAAGCAACGGATAGTTAACATAGATCTTGAATTTAAAGCAATAACATGTTTGCGTCTTCTAAATCATTTTTTTTTCCAATTTTTTTGAAAAAAAGTAAAATAAAGCAGAGGATAATATCGGGTGATACAGTATAAATGTATAATCCACCATAATGCTATAACTAAAAGATGTAATTGAAAATAGGGTTTGATTAAGCAGATAAGCGGAATGTGGGTCACTTGTAAAGGTAGTTATTCAGTAGAGTAAGGTACTACTCCACATGGGTATGTAACTGCATTATTTGCCAATGTATGTCAGGTCTATTTTCGAGTGATTAAAAGCTTTGAAGCTAAGGGCACATGTGGGGAAGCAATTATAGAGTGTTGCCAGATCTCAATTAGCAAACCCATGTGAATATTATATTGATAGGTGGGTCAATAGACCTTATTGGAACACACAAATTTTCAAGTTGGCAAACTTGTAGAATAGTCTATAAATATCATTCTTCACCATCCGATTCTTCAAAACATACACAACCTCTTCCAAGACATAGTTACCAGCCATCATCAACCAAAAACACTATTCTAGACTTGTCAAGTATACGTAAAACCATGGGTTTTAGGTTACTTTCTGTGATCTCGGCCACCAAACAAGTGCTGAAGATGCAAGGCAAAAGCCATGGAGTCCCAAGGGGCATGTTGCAGTTTATGTGGGGCAACAAAATGAAGAAAAGAAGCGATATGTGGTTCCGTTGTCTTGCTTGAGCAACTCAGAATTCCAAAACCTGCTAAGTTGGGCTGAAGAGTTTGGATTCAATCATCCAATGGGTGGTCTCACAATCCCTTGTGATGAGCAGACCTTTCTGCACATAATCAGTTGTTGATAGCTCCTTCAAGGATAAGCTACCATGGGGAATAAGCTCCTCAAAAATTTTGACAGGAAAATTACTTAATTCCCAACAGTTTTTTATTTTTTTATTTTTTGAGCTGTAAATTGTAAGCTCATATGTACATACAGACAGTGATTCCTAATTACGTATAAATTCAGATCACTTATTCTCATACTTGCAAATTCTAGTCGCGTTATTTTCTATATTATTAGGCATTCATCGATCATCTTGTCAATACTAGATAGCCTTTGTTTTCCCTATCGCAATATATATATATATATATATATATATATATATATATATATCTATATATATATTATATGACAGTTATATCTAATTAAATCACAACCCATCAATTCTTCTCCATGGATGTAAATACCTTATTCATCATAATTTGTTAGACATCAGTACTCACTGAATTGGAAATTACAAGCATGTTTATGTGAAAAATAAGCTACTAATATTAGAATTGCTACATCATTAGATAGGTTTGACAGTCAAGAGTTGACATCTGGTTTGTTTAACATTAAGAATTAGCGTTAAAGTTAGCCCTGGCGTAGAAGGCTGTCTCATGAATTAGTGCTATATTAAAGAATCATACAGAAATATATAATGCATCAGACACCTACATGTATTATTGAAAAGCTCAACACTATAACCTACCTAAAACGTACTCCTTTCAGAAGCAAGTCATGGAAGCTATCTAATTATATAACTAATTATATAACTAATCATAAGAGGCTGCATCTGAACGTTAGAAGGTTTACTTTTTTGGGATTTGGATGGGTTGTGCAGGAAGAATGAAGTCTAAACATTAGCAGTCAACGGGTCCTTGTTCTAAAAGCAAACCAAACCTTTAACCCAACTATTGACTGACTGCTGCTACAACAGGCAGATGTACGTAGCAACTCGTCCTTATGATTGAATTACTGAAATTTATTGATGTTGGATCTTCGAAACATAAACGGCCATACATAGAGTTTCATAATTGCTCACCAAAAGACTAGTGGTTGCCATTTCACTGAAATCTTTAGCTGTAATGTAATCTACCATAGTTCAATAAATAAATACTAAGAAGAGTTTTCAGATGATAAGCACATTAAAACAAAATGGGCCACTTAATGGGAACACATTGAATGTTTCACATGGACATGCAGTTGCACCGATCCCAATGTAGGCCAGGTTGATTCCTAACAGATAGGAAATCTCCATCAAGCTTACTCGTAAATTAAGTGCAAGTCGAGCGCATGTAGGGCAATCAAAAATAGTATTGTTAAAGCTTCATTCAGCACAACCCATGTGAGTGTTGATTAGGTGGGTCATATATACATCATTTTTAGGAATAATTAATCAAATTTTCAAGTTCCCTAGCTTGTAAAACAGAATATAAATACTAACCTTCAGCAGCTGAATCTTCAAAACACAAACAACATACCTTCTTCATAAGTCACCTTACACCAGCCTTGATCAACCGAAAATCTACTTAAGTTTTCCCTCCTGCAACCTTTTTAACTCATAACAACATGACTCTACGGCTGCCTTCTATGATCTCCGCCGCCAAACAAGCCCTTAAGCTGCAAAACAAAGGCCATGGAGTTCCAAAAGGGCATGTAACAGTTTACGTGGGAGACTGCAATGAAGAAAAGAAACGATATGTGGTGCCTTTATCTTGCTTGAACCATCCAGAATTTCAGAACCTGCTTAGTTGTGTTGAAGAAGAGTTTGGATTTAACCATCCAATGGGTGGTCTTACCATCCCCTGTGACCAGCAGACCTTTCTCCACATTCTAAGCTGTCGATAGCTCTTTCAGGGGTCTGTGCTAGCTTAAGCCTCTACAATTTTGAACGCTCATTTTTTTTTTGGGTTCTCCATTTTTATTTTAGGATCGAAGATTCTATCTGAGAACCAGACTGCTCTTTTGTATATAAAAACATTAACGACAGAAGAAATCAGATGGCCAGTTCTAGATATTTGCAAATTCTGCATGCAATTTCTCTATGACACTGAGTATCCCATTAAACAATCAGTGCTGACAAACACCAACACCATCTAAAGGAATATCATTCTGTTGTTCCGTAAAAGCCTCTTTTTCCTTGTCTTATTACTAAATGAAGTATCATTACTGACTGTGAATTATCAGGAGGAAAACAAAATATGTTGCAGTTTTTAGGCCAAATTGGATTTCTTATAGGAATGGTTTCAGAAGAAGCTTACAGATTAGTCATTCTGTTATCTAGAGCAGCCTATACAGGATGTCACAACAGATTTAGGTGCATGGATATCATATCAGAGTACAGTAAAAACTCTCCTGTACATATCAATCACAATTTTGTTAGTTTTTGCCTAGTGAATAAAGGCAGCACCGCCATTTCCAGCAAAGATAGAAGCCAAAAAATTCAAGTTAAAAAAAGCAAGTTTACCATACAATGTCAGACACCCCCCCCCCCCTTCTCCGTCCTTGCAAATGACAAAAAGATGCATTAGCCATTAGTGTTTGACTTTCAGAGGCATTGTAAATTAACACATTTCTATGATTTAAATTGGATAGCAGAAGATACTTAAAAATAAAAATCTGCTAATTCAAATCATGTGTAACTATAAGTTGTCAGAGACAGAGTACGATTATCAGGTATCATTATGAGCATATTACACATGATAGCTGAAATTCTTTCAAATCATAAACTGGAAAGTCAAGATCATCTGGTACTAAAGTCGAGTCTATGTACAATAGAAACATGAGAAAAGCCCAATCTATACACTTGGACGAAGTCTGAGGTCTGAGCAATATTGAACTGGGACATGGTGTTGAGTACACCAATATGCACCGTCAAGAGGGGCTCTGATGGCTTGACCAAGCTTATGGGAACCAATATTTTTATTAAATTTCAGCCTATTGACTTTTGAAAATGAAATGCCACAATATATGGCTAACTAACACAGCATATCAGAGGCTGTATGAATCAGTAAAGCTTGCAAGTCTAGTATGCCCCCCCCCCCCCCCTCTTTTTTCCTTGCTTTCATCTTTTTTGAAGGACCGGGGACTTGATCAAGCTTTACTTGCAAGCAGTTTCTCGATGTATAAAAACTATTTGGTAATCAATCCATGTTACAAAAAAATCTCTTCAGGATTTTTTTTTTTCTTTTCTTTTGGGGAATAAAATCTCTTTAGGATGAAATAACCCCATAGGAGAAGTCCGACACTCTGTCACATAAAAATAAGTCCAACTGGGACCTTATTTTTCCTTGATTTATGAATTTGATCTTCCACTTCCCTGAATATCAGATGAAAAAAACTTGATTACATAAGCATCAATGACCATAATTGGTAGGTTGATCCAATAAATTTTCCCCATGTACGATTTGATAACTTAAGGTGAATCTCATCATATTCAGCGACTTTTAGCTAACGAACAGACAGAAAAAGACAAGTTCCTATGTCCTCCAAAATCTCAAAAAGAGATCCCACACCTGTAATCAAGATTATGACCAAGACCGCATGTGGGGGCACGAAATATACTGTAATTTAACCTCAATTAGCACAGACATGTGAATGCTGATAAGGTGGGTCTTGCAGTTTCGACTAGTGTAGGACACTTTAAATGGTACCTGAATTTAATGCAATGAATGTTAGCTTCTTCAGAGGGAAACAAAAATAAAAGAAAAAAATGAATACACATATGGCAATCATCGAAACAATATTATCCACATTAATGCTATAACCAAAATCTGAGATTGCTCATCTGTATATATGAAAACATTAATGACAAAAGCATTTAGATCACCCATTGTTGTCATTTGCAAATTCTGCGTGCAATTTCTCTATATGAAGCTATGAGTGGGCATCCCATAAGCAAAAAGTACTGACAAATATCAGAATCATCTAAAGAAAAATCATTCCATTATTTCACGCATGCTTCTTTTCCCCTGTCTCTTATACAAATGAATATGTTGTATGTTTAGGCCAATCACATTCCTTATGAGAATGGTGACAAAAGGAGTCCAGAGGCTTGGCATTCTGCTATCTAGTGAAACATATATACAGGCTTTCAAATAGCTTAAATTACATACGATATCATAGAACAATCACAACTATCTTGTGGTTGTCAGTTCACAATCTCATTAACTTTTGGTTGGTGACTGGTTAATTAGGACTACCATTTCCACTAAATATAAATGCCAAAAGGCTCTTCAGCTCAAGTTTAAACAAAAATGCTTCTCACCATAGCATGTCATGGACTATCCCCACCCCCCCCCCCCCCACCCCACCCCCAAAAAAAAAAAATGGCGATTTGCATGCTATTAACGTGTGTTCTTAAATCAGATGCAAGGTTTGTCTTATAATAATCAGTCCAAGTTGGACGACCCTATTTCTCCTAAATTTCTGAATTCTGATGACATGATCTTCTACTTGCCCTCAATATCAGATAACAAAATTTGATTTTATAAGAATCAATGACCGCGATTGGCCAGTTGATCTTCTAGATTGTCCCATGTTAATGGATTGATAACTACTCATCATATTCTGTGACTTGTGGCTACATTTTCCCATGTTGTGAATAACTTCAATTCAAGTTACTTCAAAGAGGCGAACAGATTAAATATAACTTCAGTTCAGTTCAATTTGACAAGATAAGTTTAGTTTTAATTATCCTAAAAAAATAAAAGCTCAGTTTAATACAGTTTGACTGAAAAAGAATAGTTTGGTTCACTTCAATAATTAAATAAGAATTCAACAAATTTAATACAGTTTGACTGAAAAATATATAGTGCAAATAAACCCAAAGATCAACAAACAGAAGTTTAGTTAATTCAATTTAGCAAAAGATAACTGTGGTTTCAGTTCAGTTAGATATCTGCTACTTAAAAATATTTAAGATACACTGGTCGTTCATTTATATGATTCACATGCATCTGTGTGGCACTATTTTCTAGGGTAGACCAGCTTTAAATCCAAGCGACGAAAAGACCCCCTAAGCTTTCTTGTTAAATTTGCATCAGGGCACATGTAGGGGCAGCAAAATATAATGTAACTTAACCTCAATCAGCACAGCCATGTGATTCTGATAGAGGTGGGTCATCCTCATCCAGGATTTTGCATGTTCTCCAATTTTCAAGTTAACAAACTTGCCAAACAGACTCTATAAATATACCAGCTACATTACCTGATCTATCACCACATAAACCATCTCTTTCTATATCCTCTTCCCCATCCTTCAACTACCAAAAGAGTTCATTTTTCGCTTCAGAAGTTCTTAACAAGAAAACAAAACATGGTTTTCCGACTGCCTTCTGTGATCTCAGCTACCAAACAAGTCCTAAAGCTGCAAAACAAAAGCCAAGGAATTCCAAAAGGGCACATTGCTGTTTATGTGGGAGATCACAATGAAGAAAAGAAGCGGTATGTGGTTCCGTTGTCTCTCTTGAACCGTCCAGCATTTCAAAGCCTACTTAGTCGTGCTGAAGAAGAGTTTGGATTTAATCATCCTATAGGCGGTCTCACAATCCCCTGTGACCAACAGACTTTTTCCCATATAGTAAGTTATCAGTAGTTCCTTCTAGGATGAGCTAACCTTATAAGGCTTCACGATTTTGACGTCTAGAATTATTCAATGTACATCAGTTCATTTTGGGTTTTATGGCCCTCTGTCACTGTATATACACACACTGTAATTACATAAGCATTCAGAATTTCAGATCTCTAGTTCTTGTATTTGTAAATTCTGGCTATATTAATCTCTATAGCTGAGCACTGAGCAGAGACTGCTGACAAATGTCAACTGTATCCCAGAAATGCATTCCATATGATAACAAATGCTTTTCACAACTTGGGTCATGGTGTTTAACAGTTAAAGGCCACACTACAAGCAATACAACAAACTTTGACGCTTCAATAAATAGAAAACTACCTGAAAATTAGTAGATGCATGACATGCAGCGAGTTCAGTTTCTAAGTGCAAATCGCGTACTATTTTGCCAGCCATCTCTATCCATGGAACATCAAAAATAAGGTAGTGATCTGAAATGTAGATTGTCAACACAACTGCTCTTAGAAACATAAGTCCCCTAGCTATTCTTAAATTGCTAGACCATTTAGATAATCAGAATGGAAATATGAGTAGTGAAGAACAAAGCACCGGAATGTCAGAATCATTCCGTCACATACTTCCTCCGTCCCAATTTGTTTGTCATGCAAACTAATTTCACAAGACCAATGAACATTGCTAATGGGGTCACAAGTTTATAAGTCACCCAAATTGCCCGTATAAAACCCTTGCACAAAAAAATAAAATAAAAAATGTTGGAATTCTAAATAAGTTTATTTATTAAGGGAAAGATGAGAATAACAATTATTGGAATTGTAAAAATGACAAACAAAATGGGACAAAGAAATTAATTATTATGACAAACATCTTGGGACGGAGGTAGTAGAAGACATCATCTCTTCATGATTGGCAGTAATTTGGGGAATACTGCATACGACAGTCTGCAATTAATAACTAACCATGATTTGGCCTATCTAAAAGTCTTCCTTATGGAAATTGTTTCCACTAATAATTTTTTAACGTGTTGACTTTTCTAGATGGATATTGCAACATTTAATATAGGGTGATACAGTATAATCCGTATGCTATAACAAAAAGATGTAATCAAAAATAGGTTTTGGTTAAGTAGATAAGCAGAATGTGGGTCACTTGTAATGGTAGAGTACAGTACTACTCCACATGGGTATGTAACTGCATTATTTGCCAATGTAGGTCAGGTCTATTTTTGAGTGACTAAAAGCTTTGAAGCTAAGGGCACATGTGGGGAAGCAATTATAGAGTGTTGCCAGATCTCAATTAGCAAACCCATGTGAATATTGTATTGATAGGTGGGTCAATAGAGCTTATTGGAACACGCAAATTTTCAGGTTGGCAAACTTGTAGAATAGTCTATAAATATCATTCTTCACCATCCAATTCTTCAAAACATACCCAAATTCTTCCAAGACATAGTCACCAGCCATCATCAACCAAAAAAACTCAGACTTGTCAAGTTTACATAAAACCATGGGTTTCCGATTACCTTCTGTGATCTCGGCCACCAAACAAGTGTTGAAGCTGCAAAGCAAAAGCCATGGAGTCCCGAAGGGGCATGTTGCAGTTTATGTGGGCCAACAAAATGAAGAAAAGAAGCGATATGTGGTTCCGTTGTCTTGCTTGAGCCACCCGGAATTCCGAAACCTGCTTAGTTGGGCTGAACAAGAGTTTGGATTCAATCATCCTATGGGCGGTCTTACCATCCCTTGCGATGAGCACACCTTTCTGCACATAATCAGCTGTCCATAACTTTTTCAAGGATTTATAAGGGCAAGTTAGGAACAGAGTAATTTTCCTGTCAAACCCTAACAATTTTTATTTTTTGAGACTGTAAATTGTAAGTTCATCTGTACATACGGAATTAAATACAATGATTACTAATTACATATAAAATCAGATCATCTCTATTCTTATACTTGCAAATTCTGGTCGTGTTGTTCTCTATATTACTGAGCATCCACCAACTATCTTGTCAACAGTATATAGCCTTTCCTTTCCCCATCGCAATATAATGACAGTTGTTGCTAATTAAATCACAACCCTACGTATGATTCAGTCACAGTTGTAGTAACTAAAGTAATTCAAACCACCAAAGTCTTCAAAAGTTTAGGCAAAAGCAAAAGGGACTGGATTTTTAGTGGTGACAGTTTTGTTCAATACCATGCAGCCATATCCTGATGCCTGACAGTCACACACCAAGACATAGCAAAATACTCTCACTTCAAATTAGACGAAACATAGGAAATTACAAGAAAATTGTCAAGGCTAGCTAGTTCTCAGATGCATAGTGCAATCAATCCTTTTTCACGGATGCAAATACCTTACCATCACTTGCTAGACATCAGTCCTCACTGAATTGGTAACTACAAGCATGTTTATGTGAAACATAAGATATCAATATTAGAATTGATACATCATTATATAGGTTTGACAGTTAAGATCTGTTTTGCTTAACATTAAGAATTAGAGTGCCAAAGTTAGCAATGGTGTAGAAGGCTGTTATCCCCTCATGAATTAGTGCTATATTAGGGCACATGCCTACATGTATATCATCGAAAAGCTCAACGCAATAACCTAACTAAAAGTATTCCTTTCAGAAGCTAGTTATGAAAGCTACCTGATCAATAACAACTGGACTGTTGACTTTTCCAGATGGAGAATGCCATAAATAATATCTAATTATAAAACTAATCATAAGAGGCTGCATCTTAACGTTACAAGGTTGACTTCTTATGGGGGTTAGAAGGAGATGTGGAGGAAGAATGAAGTTCCAAAAACAAACAAAAACTTTAACCCAACTATTGACTCCCTGCTATTACAACAAGCAGATGTATGCAGGCCTCGTATGGGTCCTTGTGATTGAATTTCTGAAGGATTATACATACTGGATCGAGATAGAGTTAATCCATACTTCTTCACAAAAAAGATTAGTGGTTGACATTTTACTGAAAGCTTTACTTGTAAGTAACCCACCATAATTCAATAAACAAAAGATAATACTGAGATGAGCTTTCAGATCAGGTTACTCTATGGGAACACATTAAATATTCCACATGGATATGTAATTGCACCAATTCCAATGTAGGCCAGGTTGGTTCCCAACTGATAGGAAATCCCCATCAAGCTCACTCGTAAATTACGCGCAAGTCAAGGGCACATGTAGGGCAATCAAAAATAGTATTGTTTAAGCCACATTTAGCTCATCCATGTGAGTGTTGATAAGGTGGGTCATACATCAGCATATTTAGGAATAATCAAATTTTCAAGTTCCCAAGCTTGTAAAACTTAATATAAATACCAACCTTCAGCAGCTGAATCTTCAAAACACAAACAACCTTCTTCTAAGTCATCTTCCCCCAACCTTGATTAACCAAAAAGTCCATTTTTTCCATCGTGCAACCTTTTTAACTCGTAAAACCATGGTTCTACGGCTGCCTTCTATGATCTCCGCTGCCAAACAAGCCCTCAAGCTGCAAAACAAAGGCCATGGAGTTCCAAAAGGACATGTAACAGTTTACGTGGGAGACTGCAATGAGGAAAAGAAGCGATATGTGGTGCCTTTATCTTGCTTGAAGCATCCAGACTTTCAGGACCTGCTTAGTCGTGCTGAAGAAGAGTTTGGGTTTAACCATCCCATGGGTGGTCTTACCATCCCCTGTGACGAGCGGACTTTTGTTCACGTCATCAGCTGTCAATAGTTGCTTCAAGGATGAGCTAGCTAGAGACTCCATAATTTTGGCATGAATATTCTTTTTTTTGGGTTCTCAGTTATTTTGAGTCCCAAGATTCCCACTGAGAACAAGATTTCTCCTCTGTATATAAAAAAAAAAAAAAAGTGATTACAAAAATTTAGATCATGGATTAATTCTTCACAGTTCGCATTTTCTTTGTGAAATTTCTCTGTGATGTTGTGACTGAACATTCCATAAGCAGAAGAAAAAAGAACTAATGCAAATATCAAGGTCCTCTCAAACAAAATTCATATGTCAAAGTATATTCCTGTTGTAAATAATATCAGCTTGACACAGAATATATATCTCACAATTTTAGGCCAATTAAATTACTTCTAGTACAAACGGTGACAAATGGAGCTCAAAACCCGTTATGCTGTTATCTAGTGGAAATTGGTACAATCATAGGCCAAGCACAACTTTTCTGTAACCTTTACATTAATCATTTTTCAATGACTCTGAAGTCGGCACTACCCAGATAACAAGGAAAATTTAACTCATTTCAACAGTTTACTGATTATACAGAGGAAATTACCCAAAAAAAATACACAACTCCAGCCCTTGAAAATCAATGAACTCATAACCATAAACCATACATAAGTTAGCAGCTTCAGTATGCTTATCAGAAAGCATCAGTGCTTTTCCAAATCATAGCATCATACACTGGAATGTCAAGTTCATCATTGGTATTAAAGTCTAATCTGTGTACATTGGGGGGTTACTAATACTAGTGGTTAACAATTTAAAGAGACATTTAGTTTTAACCCATTATAATGCAACAAAGAAGAAGTAATATTAAGAAAGGCTTTTAGATAAGCACATAAAAACCAAATGGGTCACTTATAATATATGTATAATGTATCACATGAATATGTAGTAGCATCATACTTGCAATGCAGGCCCAGGTTGATTTCCAAGTGGCTAGAATCCCCATCAAGCTTACTATTCATTTCGAATAAGTCAAGGGCACATGTAGGGGCAACAAAAATAGAGCTATCTAAGCTACATTACCACAGCCATGTGAGTATTCATTAAGTGGGTCATGCAGCATTTTCGGGAATACTCAAATTTTCAGGTTCTCAAACTTTCAAAACAGAATATAAATACCAACCTTCAGCTGCTGAACTTTCACAACATAAACAAGTTTCTCCTAAGCCCTAAGTCTTCCCTAGAGAATTTATTTATGGAAATCGTTTCCGTTGGTAATTTATAACGTGTTGACTTTATTAGATAGATCATGTTAGGATCGAAGTTCAGATCAAAAACCAGTATATGTAGCGAACGTAAATATAAGATGAAGGAGGAGACTATTTTTATGCGGAAACCCAAATCCAGAACCAAAAAGAAAAAAACAAAGGTGACCAATATCCACCATGAAGGAGAACACAAAGATCTCAAGACTTGATTTCTGGTCTTTGGAAAGTATAAATGGGTTACAAATCACTCTAGTGATATCCTCACAATTATCTCTAATGAATATTAAGTTAGAAGATATGTAGTAAGAATGCTAAACCTCTCTCCTAGGGAGTGTTGAAGGCACTCACATCTGCCACATATAACAAGATGAATAAAGTCCACTATTTATAAGGAGACACCCCCTCTAAACCTACCATGACCATCACTCCAAATAGACTTAGGAAATCTACTATAGTTAGGAAATCTAATATAATAAGGAAATATAAACAATTTCCTAGTACAGTTTGGAAACAAGCAAATATAACACGGTGGATAAAGTGCCTAAACAGGGTTTCAAAGTGGTTTTGGAAAAGCTTTTGTGGGTAAGTAGGAATTAGCCTCTCCATGGACTCCAGTTCATGGAAGGAAGGTTGCCTACATTCGGATCTCCTCGATCGTGCTAAAAACATGTTTCTTTTGTTGTTGTTGTTTGTCAAGAAATTGGAAGATTTTAGGACACTTTCCAAACCGATAATGCCACATCTAATAGCTTACTACGCCAAGTTGTGATTATATCAGTACTTTGAACATCAAAAGGTTGAGTTTCCCTCATATTCCCTTATTCATTTGTTCTTTTTTTTTTTGGGGGGGGGGGGGGGGGAGGGGGGAGGAGAGGGGGGCTAAGCTTTAGCTTGTATTCAATGACTCAACAGAGACCCAAATATCAAGTGGTAACTGGATAATATTCCAAAGCAAACCAAAATAAAAAAAATTCCCCTGTAACATAGCATCTAAGATCATACATGCACTCATTGCACTCTTACCCAGTGATTGACTGCCTTTGCTGCAATAAGCATATGTAACATAACCTTGCTCTCATTGCTGATCACTTGTAAGGAATAGTTGACATGGGAACCTGAACCCAAAACAATTATTGTTTCTCCGGGGGAAAAAAAAAAGAGAGATGACAATTAGTGAGATGTGTAATTATAATCCACCATAATAATGCTATAACAAAAAGATATTCTTGAAAAATGCTTTTTACATGAACACACAAGTACATTATGGGTCACTTGCAACGGTAGCATACTATATGCCTCACATGGGTCTATAAATGCATCCTTTCCCAATGCAGAAGAGGCCTATTTTCAAGTGATGAAAACTTTCTAGTCCAGGGCACATGTGGGGAAGACAATTATTTAGTGTTCCAATAGATCAATCAGCAAAGTCATGTGAACATTGATAAGGTGGGTCAAGATAATTTTGTGGAGAACCCAAAATTTCAGGTTGCCAAACAGACTATAAATACCAATCTTCACCTGTGGAAGCTTCAAAGCATCAGAAACCTTCTTCTAATATATCCCTCCCAGTCCTAGCCTTCGTCAACCAAAGAAATCACTTTTCCTTTTTAGAAACTTTGTCAGCCACAAAACCATGGGTTTCCGGCTGCCTTCTGTGATCTCAGCCTCCAAACAAGCACTAAAGCTGCAAAACAAAAGCCACGGAGTTCCAAAGGGTCATATCGCAGTTTATGTAGGGGATCATAACATGGAAAAGAAGCGATATGTGGTTCCCTTGTCTTGCTTGAGTCATCCAACCTTTCAAAACCTACTAACTCGTGCGGAAGAAGAGTTTGGGTTTAACCACCCCATGGGTGGTCTCACCATCCCCTGCGATGAACACACCTTTGAGCATATGATCAGTTGTAGATAGCTCCTTCAAGGATCAGCTTCCTTGAGCTGCACAATTTTGACATAGAAATTACTTTCTTCCTCGACAAAAAAATATTGAGTTGTAATGTCCTCTGTATATACAAACAGAAATTACATATAATTCAGATTGCCAATTCTTTTACTTGCAAATCATGGCTCCATCTTGCAGAAAGTAGTTCCATATATGGAGTTCACTAGTTTTTGACTACTCTAGAAGACTTGTGTCAAATTGAATTACCCTTGCTGGCTTCCAATCTCAGCAAAAGGGAAAACAATTGCAATGAACTGCATATCAAATCTAGTAGTTGAATAGTCATAGCTAAATTGCAAATCTGAGGTGTGATTTGGTCACAGTAGCAGTAACTTCTGTTCAATCTACCAATGTCTTTACACAGAGTAGGCCTCTGAAATATAAGGGACTGGTGGAGGATTACTCAATATTATGTAACCATGGTATCTGATGTCTGACTGTCATACTTAGCTAAGAAATCTTACCCTTAAAATTAGACAATGACTTACATGCACAATCAGCAAGTCTAGTTTTCCACTTTTCCCATACACAGTACAGGCCACAGGGCAAAATACCATATAATTTGTTAGCCATATGTGCTCAGTGACAGATAACATGCTTATGTGAAGCATAAGTTATCAATTTTAGAAATTGCCACATTATTAGATAGCTTGGGCAGTCAAAAAGTTCACATAGGATTTGTTTAACATTAGAATCAGAATGTCAACATTACCAAGATCTAGAAGGCTGCTATCTCTAATCTCTTCACGAATAGTATTGAATTGGGGACATTATACAAAACGCATCTACATGAATAATCAAAATGGACATTATTTTAACCTAACTGAAAGTATTGCTTTGAGAAATTGATTAAGGAAGTTATCTAATCGATAACTTCCAATTGGTTTTCAATTTTTTTCAAGTAGAAATCCCATATATTGCTAATTATATAATAGTTATGAGAGGCTATACCTTAACATAACAATTCACAAGGTTGACCTTTTGTTTTCTTTTGGTGAGAAGGGTGGGTGGCGAGGAACTAGGAAGGATGAAGAGCATGAAGCTTAAGCTTGCAGTCAAGGGGTCCATGTTTCAAAATCAAAATAAAACAATAACCTGTATCATTAAGACCCCAGGGATCAAACATGTTCAAACTGCAGCGTCACCTTTGTGATCGAGCTGTGAAGGGATTGTTTACATTGGATCTTGAGAACAGATAAATCATACTTGTTCACAACAAAACCAGTGGATTACAATTTCAGTAAATACTTAGTTTTAAAATCATTCACCATCAGAAACATATATGTAGTTGTAATCACTGTAGTGCAATAAAGAAAAGACTAGAAAAAGGCTTTTGATGAGCACATAAAGGCAGTATGGGCCACTGATACTGAGGGTATAAGAGATGTCTGACATGGATATGGATATGCAATTGCATCATTTCCCAATGTAGGCCAGGTTGAAATCCCCATCAAGCTTACTC
This sequence comes from Portulaca oleracea, assembly GCA_029582165.1. Lineage (NCBI taxonomy): Eukaryota > Viridiplantae > Streptophyta > Magnoliopsida > Caryophyllales > Portulacaceae > Portulaca > Portulaca oleracea. The sequence continues at coordinate 18,224,946 of CM055876.1, forward strand.
ATAAACTAAGAATGAGCCAAGGGCACAAGTAGGGGCAACAAGAGCAGCATAGTTTAAGCCGCATTAGCACAGACAAGTTATCATTGATAATGTGGGTCAAACAGCGTTTTCTGGAATACTCAGAGCACATCGTCAGAAGTAGATAGTAATTTCAGGCTAGTTAGTTAGAAACAGAATATGTGGCAATTTCAGGCTAGTTAAATGTCTTTTTTTATAAAAATAGACAATTGGAGCTTAGAAACTAATTTTATCATCTGGGGAAACTTAAACAGGATGTCGTCTACACACAAAACACAACTGTGAATTTCATTCTCGCAATGACTGTAGTCAGCACCACCATTTTCTGCAAAAATAAGAGCAAAAGAGTCATTTACTCATCCGTAGTAAGGAGGGCAATACACTTTGCAATACCATGTGATTATGTGAAGGATACCACCCCCCCCCCCCTTCCGCGCTCTCCCCCCCCCCCCCCAAAAAAAAAGTATATATTACATGCACCCGGAGCACGTGCTCTAGAAATTTACAAGTGAACAATCATAATAATCAGAATGTTGGGTGAACAATCGTAGCATCTGGAGCACGTGCTCCGGGTGCACCTAATAAATTGCACTCCCCCCCCCCCAAAAAAAATGCACAGATGCGCTGAACTTTTGATTATCAAATGCAATGTACAGAAAACACTTGCGCGTTTCACATTAGACAGAATAACAAGTACGTGCAACCCTAAACCTACTAACTCAAAACCACATATAGGTTATCAGAAATCAGGTTGGCAGTAAGATAATAAGAAATCATCAATACAGCATAATGGCTGGACTTTTATCAGAAATCATCAATTCTGATCTATGTACATTAAAAATTGGAAAGAAAGAAAAAGTTGAATGTAATTATTTGCATGTCTGAAACCACTGAACTGGGACATTATATGAGTACAACAACATGTACCTTCACAAAGGATGCTGAAAGTTTGACCTAGAAGTCATTACTTTTATTAAGTTTCAGCATGTTGACTTCTGAAAATGGAAATACCGCAATTAAAGGCCAATTAACAGAGCATATGAGATACCATATGAATTAGTACCATGAATACCGCAATTAATGGCTAATTAACACAGCATATGACAAGCCGTATGAATCAGTACCATGAACCTTACAAGTTTGACTCTTCTTTTTATTATTTTGTCTTTTTCTTTAGGTGGTGGGGGGGGGGGGGGTGGGGTGATCAAACTTTAATTGCAATCAATGTCTTCATGTGGATTTGGCTAATTATTTGCTAATCAATCCATATTCCAATAAACAACACACCTAACTCTTTAAGCATAAAATAGACTCATAGGAGAAGATGAGTATTTTGAATTACAATTTATTACATGCTCCTGGACCATGTGCTCCAAATATGGACATTGTTCATTCGTAATTAATAGCATAATTGTTCACTTATACCTACCCATTATTCACCCTCAATAACATAATTGTTCACTCATACCTACCTGTTGTTCACTCCCAATAAAATAATTGTTCACTCATATCTACCTGGAGTACATGCTCTAAGTGCATGTAATATGTATTGATTTTGAATACAAAGCTTACCCCCACCCACCCAATTTAGTCAACTTTCTTTTTGTTTAATAATCCGGAATGAAAGTAGTTTGGTATGATATTTCCTTCACTTCATCACAAACATTTTTTGATGGTCATTTGCATGTTATATTTACAGTAACAAATCCAAGTGATGCCTTATTTCAGACGATCTGATCCCCCACTTGTCCTGAATATCAGGTTGAAACAACATGGTTGGGGGGGGAGGGGGTTCACAAACGGGGGACCACCTACCTTTTCACATGCAGAGGAATTAAAAACATCAAACGTATGCATGCAGCAGCTAATGTAATCATGCAAAAGAAGGTAGATAACAAAATCTGATTTCATAATCATCAATGACCACAATTATATTGCAAGGTTGATATTGCTGATTCCCCATGTTATGATTTGATAATCATGGCAGAAGAGTCCAAGGTGTATATCCTTCAAATCTCAAAAACACCCAATTTGAACATGGCCAAGAACACATCAAACTCCTGCATGGGTTGCTATAATTGTCCAAGTTGGCCAGAAAAGTGATGTGAAAAAATGAAAATCAAGGCCATACAACCGTTCTGGTACAATAAAAAGATCTTGTACGATTATTCTAAGCTTTCACATGGATAATTTAATGTAGTGCACATCAAACTATTTTACTTAATACTATAGGAAAATAGAGTCACAAAATTCAAGGACACATGAAGGGAATATGAATATGAATATTCAATTTCAGCAGCTAAGCAACCGGAGCTATATCTGCAAATTAATAAGATGGGTCCGGCCTATTCATTTAATCACATCCCGTCAAAATTTCATGCACCAAACTCCTTTAAAAAGAGAGAAATTTCAATACTCCAGCTGTCAAATTCCTTCACATATTGTATTGTCACCGAGAATATATGTGTATAAATACCAGGCTTCACCTATTCAAAATATGCTGAACCTTTCCAAAACATAAGAGACCCTTCTTCCTAGTATTCTAAAAGACCATCACTAAATCAACCAATCTATTTAGCCTTCCAGCGAACCCTCAACACAAAAGTCATGGCTTTCAGATTATCTTCTATGATCTTCACAACCAAACAACTAAAACCACACAGCAAAAATCAAAGAGGAGTGCCAAAGGGTCATGTTGCAGTTTATGTAGGAGAATGTAACCAGGAAAGAAAGCGGTATGTGGTGCCATTATCTTGCTTGAGCCTTCCTAAATTTCAACATCTTCTTAGCCGTGCCGAAGAAGAATTTGGGTTCAATCATCCAATGGGTGGTCTAACTATTCCTTGTGATGAGCAAACCTTCATGAATGTCATCAGCTACATTTGAATTCCTCATGATAAGAAAAGAAGTTGAATAAACATCAATTCTCCACAATTTTGACATGGGATTCTTTTGTTCTTTTTTCTTTTCTTTTTTTTTTAAACCGGTGAGGGTGAGAGTGTCATAGCAGTTTTGAAATGAGATGTGATTCTGAAAATCAAGATTGTTTATGTATATAGAAACTTAGAGTTCACTCTATTTCATGAGTGAGCTAATTTCACCCGTTACGGAATATATCAGCAATTCTTTCCGGAACACCAGTGTGTTTTACCCTTTTTATCTTATTCTGTCACTTGGACAAGTAGCAAGCTACAAATTTTCTATATCTAGTCCAGAAGTGAAGACAGGATTTACACATGAACATGAATCCAAGTGTCCGACTTGGTAAGCCCCAAATTTTTAGACATGGGAACAATGTCCAAAACTTGGACACAGATATGGGCACTTATCATTTTATACGTAAAAAAATTGTGAGTGTTCTTTTGTGCGTTAGTAACCACTTTCTACCCATTTTACCTGCAATTTATTAGGTGCTCCCGGAGCACGTGCTCCAGATTCTATAATTGTTCACCCATATGTATTAAGTTGTTCATTCTGATTGTTATGATTGTTCACTCTGATTCATATGATTGTTCACTCGCAAGTATCTGGAGCACATGCTCCGGGTGCATGTAATATATATTGGATTTTACCAACCCCATCCAAAATTATCCGCCCTTCCCTGAATATTCCACATTTTATGAAAAATACAACAAAGACTCATATTAAACATTACCCAAATCATTCAATCCTTTCCAAATTTTCCACATTCTTCCAAAACTTTCCCAACCGAACTTTACCCAAACCTAACAACCTTTCTTTGTCCGTATAAAGAACACACAACACGTTAAAGATAATCGCATATCCAAATGCCAAATGCACGTTAAGAAATAGTGAGGTACTACCTCCGTTCCATATTAATTGACACTTTAACTAACTTATTTTGCTCCAAAATAATTGTCACTTTCCTATTCCCAATACCTAATTCAATTATTTTACATTGTTTATTAGAGAGAGAAAAGTCAAATGTAATTGAAGTTTGGTAGTTATTATAGTTTTATATTGGTATGTGTGAGCACTCCTATTCCGTCAATTAATTTGGAACGGAGGGAGTAGAAGGGAAAAGCCATATAATCCTAATCTTTTTTCAGCCTCAATGCTTTAAGAGTTTGGACACGAGTCCAACCATAGTTATTAAAATACGGATCCGGATCTACGATCCTACAATTTTATGATCCCAAAATCTCCTATGCGATTCTACGATCTACATTCCGATCCACGATCCTATGTGAGTTTATTTCAATCTTAACTACCCCATGAATCCTAACTTGGATCCCGATTCTAACAACCTTGTGTCCAACATGTATCCATGTCATATCCGTGGAGTGTCATGTCCTACTCGGTAATAGTATGGCCGAGTAAAAAGGAAGGGTCTGGGTAACATATATAATATTCCAAAGTCACAATAAGTAAATTAGAACAGAGAATTAGGCCAACAGACTAGGTATCTTTCTTGGTCATTTTGATCAACACGAAGATAACAAAGTCCCATCAACTGTGAGCTATAAGATATTCAACTGTCCAAGTATGCCACATAGTTCCTTGAGAACAGCTTGTTGCAGTTCTGCATATGCAGGCCTTGGAAACCCAGAACAGTGACAATGTTAAAACAGAATGGATTCCAAATATTGTTTTGGTGCCAAAAAAAAATAAAAATAAAAAGACAATCAATATGACAGAATGCACTGCAAATATAGTTCTCTACTCTCTACCATCAGAAGTTTTTTTGTCCCTCTAAATTCTGTTACTCGAATATGGTTCTCTATTATGACCCAAACATGTATATGTCTATAAAAACCAACAATATTAGTAATGAATTAGACTGACACTGGGCATGAGCACAAGAGATTGAAGACCTGTGAAACTCTCTGATGCGTTATGTGTCACAACTAGACCTGGCAATTTTTGACCCGACCCGAGCCCATTTGAAATTTCTGGGTTTTGACACGATTTTTTCAACTAAACTTGAAATGCTCTGAACCCGAAAATTAGCGAGTCAAACCCGATCCGCCCCTTTGACCCGAAAAATTATTTTTTTAAGTTCAATTTAACTAGAATTTGTTACTTTTCATTGGAACTTTTAACTATTAAAATATAAGCGCAACTCATTTATTTGTTATTTGTTTCTCTAAGTTTAAGTTAAAATAGTTCCAATAATCTATCGTTACTTGAAGATAATCATATTTTATTATGTATATCGTACAAAAAGTAGTATTTAGAGACCATTTTTCTAAAAGAAAAAACGGAAAAGGTCATGATAATGGCGATTAGGTTGTGCCAGAAATATCTAACCCAATATACAACCGGCCAAAGCGTGGCCAAGATTGACAGGTCTAGTCATAACACTCCCAGCACACACTTGTAGGCGGCTGTATCTTATCTCTAAGTCAATGAATTTAACTAAAGTTAAAGGCTAAGTTGAGCAAAATGTTCTACACAAACTTAGACGCTGAAATTTGAAGTTAAGAACTATTTTTCATGAAACCAACAACTTCATTGTCCAAGTACTGGGAATCAGTCACATTTAGCAAATTAAGAGAAGTTCCCCCCCTCTGCGGGTATTTGACCTGACTATTGTCCAAGATACTCAAGGGAAAATCCAACTACTGAACATTTTTATTAAAGGAAGCGTTACCCTCTTGTCCTCTTAGATGACTCTTGTTAGCCACCAAAATAGAAATTGAAAAGGATAATGGAAAAGAAGAAAAAAGGAAAGTTTAAGAAAATTAAAAGATATTTCAAAATGGGACCAAATTTGTAGGGTTCTACTGACCTATCAGTTTCCAACGTACGGATGAAGCAGCCAATCACTAGAAAGGATAAGGTTACACAAACATGAAGGAACTAACGAATGGCTTTTTGGTTCAGTTGAAAATTAATGACTAGAAAGTTCAAACAGTTGGCTGCCCACTGAAAGTAAGAGCCAGATCCCAAGCAGAACTGCAGAAGAGGGAGGACATGTGACCATCAATGAGATGGGCCCTTCAAATAAAATAATGAAAATCCAAACTCTATATATAGGAAGCATATCTTGTAAGCCCTTCAAACAGCAGTTAAACAACAAACCTTCTTTCAGTTAACCAACTCCCTTTTGAAATACCTCATCATAAATCTCCATCCTTTCTTTCTTAATCAATCTCCAACCTGTTGAGCCACAATGGTGGGTATGAGGTTACAATCTGTGATAACTAATGCCAAACACCTTCTCAAATTGCCATCCCTTCATCAGACCAAACATCAACAAGGAGTTCCCAAGGGGCACTTTGCAGTTTATGTAGGAGATAGCGAGAAGAAGAGATATGTGGTCCCACTTTCTTACCTGAACCAGCCCGCTTTCCAGGAAATGCTTAAACGTGCCGAAGAAGAGTTCGGCTATGATCCTCCCATGGGTGGTCTAACCATTCCTTGCAAAGAAGAAGCATTCATCAACCTTACATGTCAATTAAGTTAATCAAGAAACATGAAGGGCATTCATCGATCATTTTTTTTTTTTTACCCTAGGATAGACTTTTTTGAGATTTAGTGCCAACAGCACTGCAATTTATGTACATGTCATTGTTTTGAACTTTACCAGCATGTATATGCAACTTCTTCAAGCATTATTCCAGAATTTCTTCCTTTTGATTTCACTTTAGGGCTCGATAATCTGTTTAAAAGGCACCCAATCATTACTGAAACTTGAAACAAGAACTTGATCAAGTTAAAAGTTTTCTGATAGAGCAAACAGTTTTCAACATAGAAATCAAATGTCCTGTCCAGCTAGTGATGTCTCACTTGTCGCTGTACACATTGCAAAAACAAATTTCGCAAGTTTCTTCTTGATGCCTTCATTCAATTCCTCAAAATGCTTGCTGCAAAGAACTGAAGTGAGAAATTTGAAGGCAGATAGAAGCAAGAGGCAAGTACCTCAATCATTATCTTTTCTCTTGTGCCAAATAATGTGGTTTAGGTAGAGGTAAAACCTTTATGATCAGGGAAAGGCAGAGGTTAAACCTTGGTCCAGAGCACGCTGAAGCATATGCATTAGTTCATCTTTCCAACCCATTAAGAGTTTGTCAAAGCAAAGACGGTTTTTGAAGCGGGACAGAGTGACTTTCCAATCCATTAAGAGTTTGTCAAATGCAGAACCTTATTAGCCTTCCTCTCCTACAAATGTTGAAGCATTAACTGATCTATAGTATTTGGAGCACATGCTCCAGGTGCACCTAATAAATTGCAATGTCCAACCTTCTTAGTCAGTTTCCAAGTGACGGAAAAGGTCAATACAGGGCGATTCTGTTCCACTTTAGATTATATAGCATACCAAAACAAAATTGTTTACTCAACTTTCCTCCACTTTGTGTCTGGAATAGGTCCAGCCAATGCCAAAATTGGCCTTGTGTGACTATGTGAGACACTTGAGACTGTCTAATTTGATGCTCTCCGTAAAACATCAGGGATAGCGCCAATAGTTTTGTCTTACAAAACGCTTTAAACAATTCATGATTCCCCATGATCCCAATGCACCGGGGCACCGCCTCAGCAAGACTCTTGGGCATTTAGGCCTACATAATCAATACACTCAAATCAAAATCTATATTCCAGAATTCCCCATTAGTAGGGTGCTAGGTAGGGTTGGCTACGTATTCCATGCTTCTAAACTTCCGTGATACAAGTATACATAAAGTATATCTTTTTCCCTAACAGAAGCCTTTAAAATATCTGAAAACCCTCCAATTAGATACAACTTCTTAATTATTTCCAAGACCACCAGTAAAGCACAAATAAGAGAGTTACCTGGTAGCGAGGTCACAAAATGGCTGCAGCTTATTTGCAGTTCTGATAAATGCAGCCGAACTTCAGTGTCAGGACAATTATGCGACACTTCCAAGAACAGGTCACATGCATGCATGCATGTATGACAAACAACTTTAGGCAGGTGGAGAAGAGAAACCGAGGGCGGAATTTCAGCAAATAAAAAATGAATGTCTAATGAAAATTTTGGAAACTAATCAAATCTTGATTTTCATGAGAAACCCAAACAGTCAATCAACAGTATATCCTCAAAAGGGCTATCTGTAACATAATTTAGTTTATCTCAAAATTCAATCTGCTGTTATTTGAAGTAAGTTAGCAGCCTAAAGGTTTACATAGTAATTAAGTGAGAAAGTCTCAAGTCCAAACCAATGTTGTTAGAATCGGGATCTTAACTCAGATTTATGGGGTATTCAGGATCGGAATCACCCCACGATCATGGATCAGAATGTAGATAGTAAAATCGCATTGAGGGTCTTCGATCATAAAATCATAGGATAGTAGATCAGGATCAAGATTTTAATAACTATGGTCCGAACCCAACAAATCTCTCGACCAATTAATTCTCTGGGTATTCAAGTTCTGTAGGACCATGAAGTACGCCAGAATCGTAAACGAGTACGGCTGTCAAATGCAAGAGGGAAAAAAGGCCATTTATGTCTCCTCCATTATTGAAGCAACCACCCATATGCTGGAGATTTAGACTTAGCTAGCAGGTCATATTATTGTGACTCACTGACTCAGCAAACATGCTCAACAAATACAGGATTACATCAATTATATGTTAAAAACAGTGGGCGACTCTCGAGAGAATCGAGAGATATTATCAATTAAGCTCGCAAATTGGCCTATTGGATATGAATCATAATGCGAATAAACACCAAAAGCTACAAATTGCATGCCTTCATATTAATTTTAATGAATACAAATATATCCACAATTATTATTATGTCAATAGTAAATAAACTTCCAACTAATGGGGTCACCTTCTAAAAATTTATGGAATCATGTACAACATAATACAGAAGCCAGTTGCATGCAAAGAGACATCTGATTTTACACATTCTAGAAAATCTCTGTTTTCGCAATGACACAATGTTAATGCCCTTCTTTTTTAGTAGACCAATTTCAGGGAATTCTACACAGAGGAAACTGTGGGATGCTAAGTGAATCACTACAGAGAGGATTAACATTTACCTAAACAATCATTTTCTTCCAAAGAGAAGGCTGCATCACTAAATACCTAAGGCCATTCCACTGTCTAGTGTTACTCTGACTTGTCATTTTTTCTTATGCGCCTTATAGTCTAAAAATGATGCTCCATCTGATGTCACAGTGCAAAGTTTCTGTGACTTTTTTTTATGAGTAATCAATAGATGTATTGGAAAAGATACCAATGGATGTCACCAATATACAAAAGGTGCAAATACAAAATACAAATACATTATGCATTGAAAAGATGCCAAGGGATGTCACCCATTTACACCCTGGCAGAAGCATCTGTCTCTCAGAAATTAGAACCTTTCACAAATTCAAGCAGGCCCGATAGAAAGTTAGTGTACTGATCACTGTCTCAGGATCCTCTTTGGAACAGCCAATGAAGGCCTTTTAGTCTTTTTCACTAGCTTGACCATCTTGCTGTTAGGTACCTTTATCCCAACTGCCTTTTTGTGCATGCTACCATGGATACTGGTCCTGAGCCTTTCAATGTCGTCTTTGGGTTTCTTTGAATGCTTTAAGTGGCTCCCCAGCCCTTTAAACAACGCACGGAAATGTCCTCCGTGTCCCTTTTCGTTTGGTGTGCTCTTGATCACAGACTTTCTCAACTTGTCTGGCTTTGGTTTCTCTCGGTCACTACTTTTTCTCGTGTGGTGAAACATTCCCCCTAGTCGTCTCCAAAATGACCTCATGTAGCCTGACTCACCATCGTTAATATAATGGTGGTGGTGATGGTGGTGATGGTGGTGATGGTGGTGGTGGAAAATCTTCCCGAGCTTGTTTCTAAATCTTCTGAATTTTCCTACTCCTTTGTCCAGCTCAAAATGGCGGCCTCTCCTGAAACTTTGTCTTGCATTCAGGCTTGAATGACTCGTATCAGAATACTGATCGGCACTGCTGTAGTACGACAAGTCACCATAGGCTTGACTACTGTTATCTTCTCCCCATTGCTCTTCACTTTCATAACCCTCACGAGTTGTCTCATAAGTCCGAGTTGAGGAAGGACACGACTCGCTTTCCAGGGTTGTTCCACCAGAAGAAGAGGAGGATCCCACGCTAGATTCCTCTGATCCACCAAAGTATTGCAGCGATTTACTTAATGAAACCCCGCTAATATTCTTCCTCCTTGATGATGATGGTCGGCTCTTTTCTAGCATATATCTGCCTGAAGTATGACTGCTGATTGTTTCATGATCAGATTCACCCAGATTATTCATTGTATTAGGCTTCAAAGCTAATACATCTTTCCCTATACCCTCCCTCGAATTATTTTGACTAGGAGTTGTTCTCTCCATGTCAGACTGGCTTGGCATGATTCTCAAACCTTGTATATGCTGCAGGTTCTGGCTCGCCACAGATTTCGCCCCACTAGATGCCTGTTGTAGTGACACAAGTCTATCTGTAGTTCCCCTCGCCTTCAGTTCAGGATCCTGACTCCTCTGAACATGTAGACACAGTGGTCGAATAGCCAAGGTTTGAGCTATGTTCTCACTAATCAACTCAGCATAATCCATTTCAGGGCTAACTTCGCTTTTCAAAAAGGCTATCCGTTTTAGAACATCATTGTGCACACAGCAGCGTACATTCCCGCGCTGATTTGAGGACAGTGAAGCAGAATCACTTGAAATCCTGAGCATACGATTGACTTGTTTAGACAGCATACTTTCATCCAGTGTTGTAAAGTTTCTGACACTGCCTGCTTGATACAACAAAACCGCTTTAGGAACTCATTCAAAAGTGCAACTACCACCACTATTTTAAATATAGGAGTACACAACACTAGACAAACCCGAATTGCCAATGCTTGTCTGGTTAGATGTGCGCACAGAATTGACCAACTTTTGCAGGGATGGAATTAGAGACTCGATTCTGCTTATTGCAGCATCGATTTCCTTGGCGATAGCACCAAACTTCTGAACGTCACCTCTCGTACTTGCAACATTTTTCTCAGCCAAATGTGTGACTCTAGTAGACCCAGGTGCCCAACTGTTGAACAAGGATGAAACTGAACCAGTGTTGCTCAAATTCCTTCGAATACCGGCAACTCGTTTCCTCTGCAGTTTGCCATAATTCTTAACCACATTAGGAAGCCTTGTCGACTCCGATCCCTGACCAAAAGCATTCACAGGAGTTTCATCCCACAGGCTAACCTTCTTGGTCTGATCATCAGAAACCAGAAACTGTAAAGAAGGTTGTCTGCAAATCCGACATCGTTTCTTCCTGTGCTGAGGTTCGCTTGATGAACTGCTTGGTTTTGAAGAATAAGGTGTGCTTTTTCTTGGTTGTTTCCACAAGTAAAGGATATTTGCACCAGAATCTACTGCCATGATATTCATCAAACCACGTTGTAATATCCAATGTCCAAATCCTGGCATTGGTTACAAATGTCAATCAGTCTACAAAGAATTACTTAATTTACTTGGGTGTATGGAGCAGTTACAGAGATACATGCAGTTGAAAAAATGCAGTTACCATGAGTGAGTTAGTGAAAGAAAGAAAAGACACATATCACAAAAGTTGACATCTTCATCCAACAATAGAAGGGTGCATCAAATTGGGCATTGTCTTGTACCATTTTCCTTCCTTACAATTTCCCCCTTTGTGTTCCATCAAAGTTGTTGATGTTTGATTTAGTTTTTGGATATCCATCACATTCATAATTTTCAACGAGGCTAGACTATTAATATCATTACTAAATTTCATGCGTGATTCAAATGGTAATGCAGGCAGATAACAGTTTATAAATTATAGACAAGAAGAGAGGAAGTCGGAGTAACCCACCAAAGTTCTAAATCGTAAGGACCCTCCGCCGGAGATGCTCATGAGTCATGGGTGTCTACATACATCTCCAGATTCGGGCCGATCCTCCTCCCCCTTCCAATTATCGAACGGGCCCACTATCAAAATGCTCATTCTTTTTATTTGTCCTTATTCAAAAGTCAGAGAAATCAAATAACCTACTCCAGAGATGTAACCAAACACTACTAAATATAAGTAAATAATTAGGATTATCGCATCCATAACAGCAAAAAAAAAAAAAAAAAAAAAAAAATAAAACTGCACATCTCAATCACAATATTAAAAGATCAATAACTTCATTTTGGTGGGTGATCGAGAACTCGTACATCTATAGCGTTACTAATAATCACAACTCTTCGGTCAATCTCACCATCAATGTCATCAAGGCTGTCATTTTCCAATATGTTCGGGTGCCCAGTCATCCTAACATTTTGATCATCCAATCCAAGAGTTTCTTTACAAATTTACACTTTCTTAGACCCCGTTTTTTATGCAGTAGATTGCGGTGCGGTATCACATTGTATCGCAACTTTTTAATTTCTACTACTCTTCATCACACCACACCACAGTCATTATCAATATATCTTTTCACTTTTCTCTTTCCTCACTTTTCTTCTCTACTTTTTATATACACCCTCCTCACCTACCCCTTTTATCATAATTTTCACCACAATTTAGCACATTTTTTCAAATTTCACCGCACCACACCGCATCATTACCACACTGCAAGCAAGCAACCATATAAAAGAACGGGCCCTTAAATATTCAGCTTCTTTTTAGCATTTTTTTGCTGGCTATTTATAAGCAATTTAGCTAGAATTTCCCAGCCATACCTTCTAAGTTTTTTGATCTAGACACCGTTTTTCAATTTCATGGTCCCATTCTTTGAATGATGTTTATAGAATTTTTCCTCGTATTACTAGATAAAATTTCTTTTGAAAAAACCTTTAATTTTGGAAATTATTTCAGCAGGAAGGATTAGAATTTCATAAAAGAACAAAGGGATACTTAGAAAACATTTATTTGTTAATTTATTTATTTTTATTTTGTAGGATGTTCTTTAACTTCTAATTTTCTTTTTCTTTTTTTTCCTTTTTTTTTGTTGGGAGGGGGGTTACCTTACCCTACTAGATCTTTGATACAAACTACATAGTCTTGCATTTTTGACACAAAACCTTAAGAAAGACTATGATGGTGGCGTGAGTTATACTCATTGAATGAAATTAGATAATTATAGCCAAATAAATTAGAGTTAGACTCTCCATGTTAACTTGCTTTCCAATAGTGAGTGTGAGTTTGATTAAAATAAGTAAAAAAAATGTATAGGCCCCATATTTAATAGTTCAAATACACTATAACAAAAATAAAAATATGTAAAAATATGTCGCAAATCTCATCTCGCTCACATGAATCTGAGTTTTTCTCACCACGACTCGTTATCGCCACGCATCTGCCTTTTTGTCTTTATCGCCACACATCGCATCGGCGTTATTTCAGTCTCAAACTCACCGTTGCGGATGGGTTTTAGAATTAACCTTTTTTTTCCTTGTTAGATCTTTAGGGGATTTTTGACACTAATGAGCTTGATAAAAGGATATTTTCTGTCTGAGAATTCTAGTGAAGATAGCTGCTTATTTACCTTCTAATTAGTAGATCCCATCATGTATATATGTATTTTTTTGGTGTTCTATTACAATTGAATTTCTATTTTTTTTTTTTTGGTTGGATACATTGAACCAATCAAAAGATTTAAAAAGGAGCCATCTATCATATATTGGTTAATCTCCAACCTGGTGACCTCTTTTAGATTGAATATTTATTTGTTAATTTATTTACTAGTTTTTCATTTGTTTATTTTTATTTTGTAGGATGTTCTTTAACTTCTAATTTCTTTTTCTTTTTTTTCCTTGTTTTTTTTGTTGGAACATCTTGAAAAATGACAGTTTTGATGATATTGATGGTGAGATTGACCGAAGAGTTGTAATATTGGGTTAAAGTGATTGGTATTGTGTGGGTGATGTTGTAGCGGATTGGAGGGTATGCATAGTTTGCTACAACTCTAAGTTATGAGGCAACTCCAAATTAAATAATATATAATTTATAATTAGAGAAATTGGTAGTAATTGAATGGTTGATCCAAGATTTAGAAGTCATTTGTTAGCTACTAATTCATGAAAAATAAGTACAAGTTTAATGAGCTACTTTATTTCTAATCCATTACAGTCAGAGTTGAAAAGATAATTCTTTTGACCATACAGAATACCACAACATTATGAACATATTGTACTCCTTATTTCTTATCGCTAAATTCTACTCAATATTAATGCTCTATATTGTAAAATTTTACTATATATTAATGTTGTATTTACTATATATTAATGTTCTATGTTGTTGGACCTTTTCGATCATATTTTCTCAATAATGTGTTGAGGAAAGTGACAATCAGATGACCTTTTTTCTTGACTATAGATAATTTTTACAATCTTGGGTTGAACGTTTCTGAAGTTCTATTTTCTTGACCATAAATAATTTTGAGGATAAGACTAAACTTACTTGAGTGCTTGCAACAGAGGTCAAGAAAATGAAAGACAAACAACCTTAGCAGTAGATCCTCGCGGACCGTGACCCATTTGTCAATGGTGCTTTGTTACATGATTTTCTTAAGATGTGTTGCTTTCCATGGTTCACGGGCCTACGCCATTGACCATGGTGGACTTTGGGCAGGCCCGATCCTGATATTTTCAAGGCCCTGGTCAATATAATAAACCACTTCGTAGATTTGGGCCCTTTAAAAAAAATTGCGTCGGCATTCATACTAAATAACAATACTAAAAATTTAGTCAACATGTGTACGTATAAAAGACCATTTTCATAAAATTTGTATAGTAATAATCCCTACTTTCATTTTGTAAAATTGGTCAAACACACTCTCGCCGGTACACATCAGCAAACCACCGAGTCACTACCATTTGACTCGGTGGCGTCCCACCAGAATACAATTTTAATTTTTTTTGGACCAACAGAATACAAAATGAAAGTAGGGATTATTGCTATACAATTCGTAAAAGTAGAGATTATTAGAATCCAATTTTCCTATAAAATGTGGCTTTTCTATGAATATTTAGTAAGATATATATATTTTAAAGTTATCTAATTCCAAATAGACACTTCCATAAAACATTGTTTTTTTTCTTAATTTTGACAAAGTGATATATGTACCCCTCTTTCTCTCCTTATTTTCTTTCGATAACCTTATTTCCTTATTTATTTACATAGTATGTAAAGCGTTTTAATATTACTATCTATATTCTCGGTCGAACCCTTAAACTAAGACATTTTTTAAAATTGTGGGTTAGAGACGATACCAGAACATTCTGTTAAACGGGACCATCCAAAACGTGATGCATAATACCAAAATAGTTAAACATTCAAATTCTCAAGTTGTAAAATATTACATGTAAATTCAATATTTAAAACATTCTGAATAATATCGTGAATTATCATTTTTACCAATTAAAGTTTCAAGTAAATTCCTACTAAAAAGTACCTTTTTTATAAAAAAATTTATTAAAATATTGATATTCTTCAGAGACTAATTTTTCCAAAAAAACAAAACCAATAGTAATTGCATGACAAATTAAAGATATTTTATCTTTTACTTATTAACATTCAATAAAATTTGAGAAAAAAATTGTGTTCTGGTTCCTAAAAGAATGTATAGGAAATTGAGTGTCTTGTTTGTGCTTTTGTGAACTAAAAGATAATATTATTTTTAAAAATGAAGAAAAGAAAACCTTAAACTATGATTTTGCATAATTCAACATAATATGAGGCTTGCTCATTACTCTCTAATTGAATTGGAGGCCTCACGCTGTTTTACGCTGAACTTTTTTTTTTTATTATTATTACTAAAGCCTAAAAGAAGGGCAAAGGTCCAAGAACCACAACTGCAACACCCACTTCCACAGGTTGGGCTGTAGGCCCAAATAAGCAAACAAATACATCATGTTTTACGCAGGGCTTTGCTGCCCCTCTTGGGCCCCTTAGTAAGGTTTCCTACTTCAAGCATGGGCCCCAAAATCTAAGCCAATTTTTTTCAAAATGCCTGGGCCCTGGGGCGGTGGCCCCTAGGGCCTACTCTCAGGGTCGGGACTAACCTTGGGTGATAGACAAATTCTAGCTTTCTGGAGCCCCCAAAACCCATGCTTCTAAAATAATCTCAACATAATGGAGCATGAAATAGAAAGGAACATTTTTTTGGTAGAGTATTATGCCATTAACGGGGCTTCATCCATTAATTAAAACTTTTGGTTGAGATTGTCTCACATGGTATTAGAGACATGCTATATGAGAGATCTCTATTTCGAATCTCAACCGGGCAACCTTTATCTACAAGGTCAAGAGTAATAAACCATAGTTAGGCAATCAACCATCAATGTAAATTTTTAGTTGAGATGGTTTAACCGTATCAAAATCTAATTGTCATAGACTCCAAATCTACGGCTATAGAAACTTGATAATGTGGAGGCTAGGCTAGAAGTTGGACATGCATGTACAGTCAACCATTTTTTATTTCCTCGGTATATTCTATTGTAACGCCTCGACCCTCTCAGACTACAGACATTAACCAATAATAGCTTCAAGGATCGATGATTAACCTCACAAATCATCACGAGCCTTTTCAGCATGCTCTATAGTTGTGCATAGTTCGGTCCAAACCAATTGAGGACTAGACCGAAGGATCTAATAATAGTCACTGGAACAAGGACTAAACCGAAAAAGTTTGGTCCATACCTTAGTCCAAAAATTTTGGTTTTCAGTCTTTGATCTGGTATGTGAACCGAAATGAGGACTAGACCGAAGGATCTAATAATAGTCACTCTCCTTTTGATCCTCCTTGACCCTCATCTACATGTCCCTTAGTCCCTCTCAGCGCCACTTTCAGGCCACCATAGCCAGGACACTCATATCATCTTGCCACTCACCTTTCTTACTCTCTCATCTCAATCTCCAGTCTTCAACTCTCTGCTGGTCTTCAGTTCATCATTCACTAATCTTCAGTGGTCAATAAGTTTGATTTTACTATCAATTCGATCACCAAAGGGTTCCCAAATATGATGAAGGTGGATAATTCATTGATGAATAATGACCGATATGAAGTTTGATTTCTTGGTTTTGCTCCTGATGCTCAATGCCCATCGGAGTATCATCTTCTCGGATTAATATGGCTTGAAATTTATTAATTTTACTACGTGCTTTCTCTTCAACCCTTTCCTTTTCATCTTCATCACTACGTTGCATTTATGTGGAAAACTGAGTTCTTGTTTATGAGGATAGATTGTTATTGCTAGTTTTTTTTCCACAAAGATGAGAAATTGATGAAATATGGCAAAAGTCCCATGACTCCTTTCAAATTCAAGAAATTTTTTAGGTGGTCGAGTCTAGGAATGATAGTGGGTCATGGATCTGACCAAGTTTCGAAGAGCCCAACCCATTTAAGTAGGTCCAGTCCTCCAAGTCCAATTTTTCTGGACTTGTGAATTTTGGTCCGTTGAATTTTTTTCGAGTCCGGTTCCGGATCTTAGACCCGACCCGAGGGCCAGGTGGATTTGTTTGTACGTGATGCACCACCTACATTGGAATGCAATGAGTTGCACTAATCATCGATATTTTCAGCTCATGTTCCCAAGGCGTAGTTTTTCCATCATATTGTTAGTCCATGCATGTTTTATGTTATAGTTTTCTTGAGCCAAACAGTTCAGTAAATAGTACAAGTGATACTAGAAAGGGAAATGGATATGTGAAGAATTTGGTCAAGTATATAGTGTTGGAAAACTTCTTTTAGAGATCAAACCCCTTCTTCGCAAGTCTAGGGTCTTGCTCAATGAGACATGTTCAGTACTAAGAATGATGTCCAAGTTGATAAAATAGTTTAAAAATTAGATTAGGATGTTGGACCTGACAGGTCTAGAGTAAGTAGGGGCCCTGAAAAATTTAGATTAAGATGTTGGATCCGATAGGTCTACACCTGACCAATTGTCAATTGTAGTTCAATCTGAGATGGAACTTTTTTCAATTTAGTTTTCGATCCAGCCCACCTCAGAATTTGGTAAAGTGTTTGTATTCCAATTGTCTTGGAACGATGCTCAACCCTAATAAGATGGCCTAGTAACCCCGATTAGATGATAAAGTGTTTGTATTCCACTAAGAAAATGGTTACCCTGATTAGATGATATGGTTAGGAAGTATAAGCAATAGATATTATAGATTACACTCACGAGCTAATTGATTCAGATATAATTCCAATTGGAATTGAATTGTATAATTACGAAGCCCTAATAATTAATTTGGACGGTGGGGGATTGCATAATGATGAGAATAGGATGCCATGCAAACCAGAAGTTCAGAAACAACCTTCACAAAGACATCAAAACCCTAATTTGTTCTCCTTTTTTCCTCTTCTTTTCCTTTGATCATAAAAGATCCCCTAAAGAAGAATTCACAATTGTATGCAATTAAGACAAGTAGAACTGAAATAATCAAAAGAACTAACCTTCTTCATATTATTAACGATCTTGACCTTCCAAGATTCATAACTATGAGCAGGACATACTAATATACGCTTATAAGTTGTACACTAGTTCCATACTTGATTTTCATTTGAAGAATACACCTGTAGACTTTCCATGATTTAATTTTTATTCAATTCGAATAATTCGCTTGTAGAGTTTCAATGATGATTTCCCGTGATTTTCATTATAGAAGAATTCGCCCCTTGGAGTTTCACTATTTCAGTGGTTTTTATTAGAAAAATTCACTTGTATAGTTTCAATGATTTTCATTCAAGAACCCTATACAATATACACTGTAACATAAAAGACAATGACCACAAAAAATAAGTTGACAAAACAAATTACGTTGCCAGGACTTGAACCCGGGTCTCTCGGATGAGAGTCAAGTGTCCTAACCAACTAGATTACAACGGATTACTAATGTGCAAACACTGTCATTATGTACTTATTAGTGTTTACTTATTATTAACTGTGCGGCACGCTCAAAACCCTTGAGCGATACCAGAAGTGCAGTTACGGTGCTGTAGAAGTTAACAAGCCATCCTAACTCCTAAGAGCTTGAGGTATCTACTTTATCTTACGACTCCCTCCGCCCCAAATTAAAATTAATTGACGCTTTGATTAAATTTTGTTCCTTAATTATTCAAAATATAATGAGCTGCAATATGAAATTACCTCAATTGTAATTTTTAACAAAATATCTTTCTAACGACGGTAATTTCACATTGTAATTCAATGTAATTTATGAGTAACTAACAGTAAAAAATTAATCAAAGTGTCAATTTCGGACAGAGAGTATCATTTTCCACCTACTCATGTTTCATCCCTTGATATGTATATTCTTTTCCCCTTATCTTTACTATATATATATATATATATATATATAGACACACACAAGTCTTTCATTCTACACATTTATTATTTTGATTCTTTCATGAGCAGAGTAGCTGCAGGGAGTACCTGAAGCTGAAAGCCAAGTTTGAAGGAGTATTTATAATGTTTATAGGTTCAGTCTGGTTATGATGTCAAGGGCAAAACCTTGCCCAGGTGCAAATGCCCTGTGTTACAAAGCATACCCCATACGATTGTCAAGAATATTTGTGACAGGACCAAATACTTTGCTGTCAAAATATGTAACTCGTGAAATTTGTTGATCAACAATTCTTGAACAGCATCCTTAATTTATTCAGTGTACAACAACCTTGGCCAATTTGCAGTAGCCAAGCAACTCCAATACATGAAGGAAAACAACTTGAATAACTTACACGACAACTGGAGAACCACATTCATGGGTCAGTTCCAGAAGATGTTTGCAATGCGCGCTTACGATTAAACCAAACACAAGTAGGCAGCCACATAGAAGTGTACCGATTCTTACGCCTTCAATCAGAAGCATTGCACCAATCCTCCATGGTTGGGGTCGCCACCCCAATGTTCTTCATGTCAAAAATATTGGCTAGTTCAAATGCATAACCACACAATATTAGCGGCAAGTTCAGGAACCAGTGTGTGAAACAGGCAAACTCTCACCTTGCAAATTGCAAACAAGATCCACTAGCTAGATTGACAACAATAAACTAGAAAACGACAACACCGGGTGTGTTAATTCATGTTCCCTACCTTGTTGCCAACTTACTTCAGAGTGAGGTAAAATACTCGTATTCTCCCTTTATAAAGAACAATGAAACCCTGACAGACTGATAAATGGAATCCAAGCCTTGGATTAAAAAAAAAATGTCACCAAATATCACGTCACAGCTCACAAGATCACAACCCAAGGCAAAGTAAAACCGGGACATAATGATCCAGCATGAAGTGAAGGTAGGCACCAGATTGAGGGTTCTACAGTAACCAAGATATGTAGCCAGCCTATTAATTCTAGGGATTTAACTAGAGTTGGCAAAGTTCTGTCCGACCCGGAATACTCGAATTGTCCAACTCGAAAAAAACAGAGTCTGGATATAGATTTTCGTCCGAATTTTGACATTGTCCGACCCAAATTTACCCAGACCCGAATTTTTGCCAGAGCTAGATTTAACTATACACCCCTATAAAGAAGAGAATTTATGAACATAAACAAGCATGATGTGAGCAAACCAACCAAACTGCCCATGAAAACAACCCAAACCCAAAGTCTTTCAAGTCACACATAGGAAAATTGAATGGAAAAAGACACCTATAGCTACCTTGTCAAGTGAAGTTCCTAGAACTTAAGACAACTAAATCACCATGCAAAAAAAATAATCAAAACGAACATTATATGTATACATACAAGCACAGAACGTGAAAAGATGGAACTTCTATTTTTATTGTTTTGCACAGCATTGGGAGATGTTTGAAACGGTTACAAATTCAAATGCCCATACGAGATGAGACGTCCTCAACGCCTGAAATAGTTCCTGAACTGCATCGATCCTCGACCCACCCCCAAAAACAAAACCGGGGGTATTTACGACATTTACAACAAGATGCAGTGGCGAAGCCAGGATTCAAACTAAGGGGTGTCAAACTGAAACTTAAGGTATGAAAACAAAAATACATACAGATAAATTTTGTGTACTTTGTTAAGGTAATGAAGGATTTTGTGTCTTAGAACATGAAATATGTAATGTCTTCACTCTCTTGCTAAAAATTGCTTTATTTGAAACTGACAAACAATTGAAAAAAAAGGATTAACTTTATAAATCAAAACTTCCGCTAAATCAAAACAATTAAAAAAAATTAACTTTATAAATTCAAAAATTCCGCTGAAGCATATTCATATTCGATTAGTAAAAATCAACTATAAACAATAATACGGTTATCATCTCGCAACAATAATTTTTTTTTTTTTTGCAAAGTGCTTTCAAAGGGTAACATTAACGAAGATTCAAACTATCAGCAATTAATACATCCAACAAGAAAACAGGCGGATTTCCTTCCCATCTACAAGTACATCCAACATCAATATTTTAATTTGAAACCAATCAATTATAAATTAAGACTTTATAAAGCTAATTATATTAAGACTTTTGAACAAAATAAAACCAACAACTCTAATCATTTTATTTATAAATTATGATTTCATCACTAAATTAGCTAATTTACAAATTATTCAATACAAATTCAACCAAAATTAATAAATTTCTTTGGGAAAGCAAAAGCTAATAAATTAATCATAATAGCTTATGAAATAACATACCTTACTTTAAGTATTGCTTTGATTTTTAGAACTTAGTAAATTGTATGGTAGACTAGCAATTTGGAGCTAGTTGTTGATGACAGTGAGACGCAGGGAAAAAAATTACATGAGATTGCTAAAGGGAAGCTTTGAACCCACAACCTCTGGGAGATCTGCGACAGTAAGGCGCAGGGAAAAAATTACATGAGATTGCTAAAGGAAAGCTTCTAACCCTTCACCTCTTGGAGATCTACAATGCACCTAATATGACCCACAACCATCCTGCTACTTGAAATTATGATATACTTTTGTGTCACAGTTAATTATATATTCAATTTTATTTATCAAACAGCTCCAAATTAACTTTTTTTTTTCAAAAAAGTTGCGGGGTCAATTGACCCCCCTTGACCCAAGGTGGCTTCGCCACTGGCAAGATGCCTTCGTAATTAACTACAATCGAACTCCATGAATACACCCCTTGATTACTTAACAAGCAGCAAAATGAAAATGGACGGAGATCTTCTTGGATACAACCTAATTATCTTATCTCTATTTTCAAGTTGCTCTACAGAGTGAGTAGTTTCAACACTTTCATTTGTACTTTAAGACTACACTACAATAATGACAATAAAGAAACCTATTATTTTGTTGGACCCATCTTAAATTGTTTATATTTCACATTTTTTAACTTTTATTAATATTTTTTTTAATAATTATATATATTTATCAATTATAATAATATAATACTTATTAGTTAGGTGAAAAAATATAATAATAGCCTAATTTTATCAATCATAGTAGAAAATCCACATTTTATACATAGTTTTATATTTATGAAATAAATATAAATAAATAATTATTTTTAAATTGTTTATAAGTTGTAGTAGCCCTGAAAATAATGAAACATACCTTTAGAATGATTTAAAGACACTTACATTTCACTTTATTAGTGATTTAGAAGAAATGCAAGATTGTTAAGAGTCATCTTGTGTCAAGATATTTATCTTTTTCGTATTTTGTTATGGTGAGATTCAGTATCACACATTCCCAAGCTATGTAACTCAGACACCAGCTCTTGGGCCATGGTTCCGGGACCACCTAGGACTATGGTCCAACAGCAAAGTGGGCTGCATCTTTCTTACTGTTCAGTGGGCCGTTGGGATTTGTTTATGGGCTTGAATGATTTACATTTGGACTGGAGCACACAACAACATGGTCCCCATTCTAGTATCCAAATTCTACTCAGACACGACCATATACCCAACTGAAAGTGTCCGGATTCTGATAAGGGTGTCATGTCCGACTTCGCACTTTTTTGAAACTTTTCAATAATTTTTGGTCCAAAATAGCGTCATAAGGTCCACATCCATGCCAGAGTGTTAAATATCCGACAGCGGTCCCATTAACATAGTTCCGGTGTCATTCCAAATAACATTTCTAATAAGATCCCCAGGAAGTGAAGAAGTATTTGAGGTTAGATCGACAGCCCTTACCAGCATGAACTTCTGGAGTTTTGGCAGCAGTGGCATCGACAATGACAGTAACAGAAGGATAATCTAATGCGACTGCGTCAAATACTGTCTGCCTGATGCAGTTAGGAGTTTGAACCCCTGAATAGAGGACAAAATGTTATATTATGATTTATGCAAGGTGTCACTACAACAGGGTAACAAAAATAAGACCGCTCTCAATGGTCGTTTGTGGAAGCGGGCGACCGTTCATTTGAACGGTCGCTAATTAACGAACGTTCATAAACGGTCGCAGGAGCGGACGACCGTTCATGAACGGTCGTCCACTCCTGCGACCGTTTATGAACGGCCGTTAGCCTTAGTGTCCGTACATTAACAGTCATTACCCAGCTAAACGGTCGCCCATTTTATTTTATTTTTTTTTAATTTTTTTGTTGAGTGTTTCTGGTAATATAATCTATCCGGAATATATTTGAAGTATAAGTGCCAAACGGTCACAAAATGAACGGTCGCAAACAGTAATATATATATAAAAATGGACGGTCGCAAACAGTAATATATATATAAAAATGAACGGTCGCAAACAGTAGTAATTTATAATAATAGTCAACGGTCGCAAGTCAACGGTCGCTAGTCAACGGTCGCAAAATATATTACATATCCGACAAGTTTTTAAAGTTGTCCTCACAAACACTACGAAGAAGGGGGGTCATTAATGAAGTTGGAGGGAGAGAATTGACCACTGGAAGGCCCCTGCATCGCTTGATTTTTTCTAATTGGGATAATCTTCCTTCAAGTTGGCTGAACATCTGATGGTATTGGGAGAGTTGACTCCTCAAAGACTGTGTTTCAGCCACCATGGAAGCATAAGCAGATGGGGCAGCGGTGGAGGATGAGGAAGAAGATCCCTGACCATTGTGGCGTGCATAGCGGGCCGGGTTCATAGAACATGCCCGTCGAGGATCCCAGGCCAAAGACAGACTGATTCTTGACAGAGAACCCACCGGCGACATTGTAGAAAACCGCGTTGGCTTCCACAGAATTGGGCTCTACGCCCGCTGCAGCTACTTGCTCAAGATAGTCATTCTGCAAATGATCAACTTTATGATAATTAGTAACCCCAACTAAACGTAAAGGAAAGTGGTCATGTTGTTTGTTATCAAAACACATTATCAATAGATGCTACAACTAAGGTAATATAGGTGTAGTTACATAGAAATTTCGGCAGAGTTTCCTTTGTAATATGGACTATACCAAATTCATAATACAAGACATTAACCTGCAAGTAACAATATACGGCCACACGCCGATTAATCCTATCGAGCCACACGCTCGTTTATAAACATAAGTTGCACATTCCAACGTCCAACAACAATTCCAACACATACAATCAAGTAACAATACACGCCGATTAATCCTATTGAGCCACACGCTCGTTTATAAACATAAGTTGCACATTCCAACTTCCAACAACAATTCCAACACGTACAATCAAGTAACAATATACGGCCACACGCCGATTAATCCTATAGAGCCACACGCTCGTTTATAAACATAAGTTGCACATTCCAACTTCCAACAACAATCTCAACACATACAATCAAGTAACAATACGGCCACACGCCGATTATTCCTATCGAGCCACACGCTCGTTTCTAAACATAAGTTGCACATTCACTTTTCAAAAACAATTCTAACAAATAAATTATTAAACTAACTTTAGAAGAAAATGACTTACATAAACTTTGGCCGCCTTCGGGTCAGTCCATTGCTTGTTGCCGTGGGCGTCTTGCTTGCAATGATAGTGCTCTATGACGTCCGCGAGGGATGGATGGATCCCGTCACTAGCCTAGGAATATATTTAGAAACATTACATATATTACCTTATAATATGTATTGATGAAAAACGTCAAAGTAAAAGATGATGGGAGTCTTACCAGTTTCCGCAAGTATTTACCGGCGGACATTGCGCCACCGTAGTGCTTATTCTGGTCCGGGGCTTTGTTCCGATTCGCCGTGTATGCCTCGACCCGACGCTTATAGGCCTCTTCCTCTCGTTTAGCCCACATCCTCGCCCGGATTTCAAATGAAAAATGGGGGATTGATTTGTTCCTTGGGGTCCTTTTCTCCCGGTAGACTAGGCCCTTAAGGAGGTCGCTAAATTTGCTATGCCACATGTTGAAGACCTCATGAGCCAGGTCCATTTCATATTCGAAACGTTGCTATACAATAACAATTAAAACAATTAAACACATATTTACTGACCCATATATACTAACGAAATCCAAATAAAATAATTAGGTTCCGAAGGATTGTATTCTTACATAAAAATACGACCAATAAACCATTTTGTCAGGATCTTCCATATCACCGGCGCAAAGAGCCTCCCCTTGGTAATGAGATTTTAAACTCTCCGACACGACCCTTAGTAACCTCAGGCAATGAGAACCTACAAGAAACGAGCAACAAGTGAGAGAGTCGCAATATTTATTAATTATTATGTATTGACCAAAATTAAAGTTGGCATACCAGTTTTCCCCCTAATGAGGGGGATCCTTGGGTCGGATGGGTCAGGAGGATTACCGGGCTGGATCTTCCATAGAGGGGACGGTGGGGACATGGCGTTTTCTTAAGCTGCACTATAATAACCAATAATTGACCGCACAAATAATGAATTTAAAATTAATTTACATTTGATGCATGCTGTTAGCTAGTAATCGAATAACAACCATGAAAACAAATTGAATTATAACCAAACTAAATAAAAAAATTATTTCTAAATTGTTACATCGCACAACGTAATAAAAACAAATGACAGTTCAAACAAAAGAACCTACACGTACGACCTACTCATCTTCATCATCACTAAGCAACTCAACAAATGCGGCGTTTTCCAATGCTTCGTTCCCTTCTAAATCATCGTCTTCCACACCCTCTAGTATACCTCGATCTTCTCCTTCTTCATCATCACTAAATAGTTCGTCTCCCGAGCCATCTTGATCGTCAAGTAGGTCGAACTCAGCAAGTGATGGGGGGTCCACATTGTTGTCTTCCTGAAATGCTCCATCATGATCATCGAGTCCATCTATTGTTTGTCTTGCCTTAATTGTCAGTGTAGCAGTCCATGATGATCTATCCTTCTTGGTTGTTGGGTAATGGATGTACACCACTTGTGTAGCCTGAGATGCCAACACAAAAGGCTCATACACCCTATACCTCTTTGCTTGGTTAACATCAACAAGCTTGTAATGATCATGCACAACTACGCCACCTTGACCCGGGTCGAACCATTCAACCTTGAACAAGTGGACTTTGTATTCCCTACTACGCCCAGTGTAAACTAATTCAATAACCTCTTTCAAAATCCCGTAGAAGTCAGTTCCATTCACCCCTTTGACACACACCCCATAATTTGCATTCGTTGTTTTATTATCGGCACGGTAAGCATGGAAGTTGAAGTTGTTAATGTAGAAATGAGCCCAAGATAAAACATCCTTCCTAGGGCCATTTGCTAAAGCAGTAACAACTTCGTCTCCTTCACCGGATGACAAAACCTACAAAGTTGTTTAATAATTACGAAATTAATCTCATGTAACCTATGTTAACCAATAATTTAAAACCAAACAACTCCAATTGAATGTTAACCTTTCTTCTCAACCAACGGGGGAATTCTTTGCGATGTCTGTTCCACAATTCACCATGCGGCGTACGTGGATGCAAACAGGTCATCTCTTCCTCAAATTGACTGAAATAAGTCAACGTAGGTGAAGATTCTACTGGATAAATAAGTTATTGATAATTGAACTGCCGATCTAATTAAGTTATGTTGTATATATACCTTTCATATTCAGTCATTAAATCGGAGTTTGAAAGGACATATTCATGTGCAGCCTCATATTCTTGTTGGTCAAGGAATCTTTTCTTCCCTGCAGCTGGAGAGTACCCAATGTTCGATGAAAACAACTCAGGTATTGCTCCATTGCCGTCGGATGCATCACCCAACTCGGGGCATGCATTCCTTGGAAGGTCCCTTGATTTTGTATGCACTTCCGGTGCAAAGTATGCAGCACAAAAGTTGGAAATCTCCTCCGTTAAGAACGCATTACATATGGAGCTTTCAACGCGTGCCTTGTTGCCAACCTTCTTCTTCAAATGATGCAGAAATCTACAACATTTGACAACCAACACGCGTCGAGGAATCCATTACAAAGAAACTTATAGTAAAATGCAGTGTTTCCATTGTGCAACCTGGTGGGCAACAAGACAAGGCGGAATGAGAGAGAAACTTATAGTAAAAGGTCTAACAGAAATTGTGGTGGGCTTTGATGCATGCAAGAAAGCCCACCATAATTTCTATTAGACCTTTTACTATCAGCTTCTCTCTCATTCCTGCCTTGTCTTGTTGCCCACCAGGTTGCACAATGGAAACACCGATTGCAGACCGAATCAGACGCTTCTAACTCCCAGAGCACTATAGACCTCGCATAATTTCACTGCCGAGATTGCGCTACTTTAAGGGAACCAGACAAATAAATTGGAGACTCGGTACGACTCATGAAAGTATTTTTTCAGCCATAAATTATCGGGAACAAACACACTCTCATGGACACTAACAGAACCCACACTCGACCTCTTTTTATGACATCTACAACTAAGATACTAGACCTATAAATTACCATACTTTTTACTCTAAACTACCATGACAACTAACTTATTTACTAACACTAAACTGGTTGTTAAGTACTTAAACTAGCAAAGGGATGTGACATAGTTATTTATAACTCATGTCTTCATTTGGGGTTATGAATAATGAAGATAGAAATTAGGTTGGATACGAAACAAATTTACGCTAACAACTTCAGAGATTATCTTAATTAAAGACATGTCTCTAAACTTGAATTCACCCTTATTTTGATGAACAAGTTGTCTGAGTTATATGTACGAGAAATCCACCGCTTGTGACGTATCAAATGTCGATCGTTGTGCATTTAGCATCCAAACGAACACCCAAGAAATCAAGATTGAGTTCCTGGGTGTTCAATTTATTAGTGATTAGTATGCTACAAAACTCAACGATCGACATTTGTTTTGCCACAAACGGTGGATTTCTCGTATGTATAACTCCGACGAATTGTTCATCACAACAAGGGTCAATTGACATTTAGAGGCTTGCCTTTAATTAAGTTATCCAACAAAGTTGTTAGTCGCGTAAAGTCGTTCCTAATCAAACATAATAGCTAACTCATATACTAATAACTACCAAAATCATCCCAACTCAACATTTTTTTCTAATAATGGTAGATTTCGATTTCGTAGATTCAAATGAATTTTAAGCGTGCTAAACAATTATATACAACTTAACTAACTAAATATTCTTTACACATGTATTAACCTAACCCATACTAATTTGCGCATGCTCGTAGTTTATACACATAAACATACAATTAACAATTTTCAAAACTACAACAATAAATATTACAAAACATAACTAACTAATACAAGTAACATACAATTAATACAAAAATTCAATAATAAAACACAATTAACACAACAACATACACATAAACATGCAATTAACACAACCAACATATCATTACACTAATTGATAAATTTCACCACATACCTAACCTAATTAACATACAATACTTAAACAGTAATATAACTAACCTAATTAACATACAATTTCACAACATATCATTAAACTAATACAACTAACATACAATTAACATACAATACTTACACAGTAATTAACACAAAAATTAACCGAATAAATACTAATTATTCACTCAAATTATTCACAACATAACTAACTAAACAACTTTTTACACAAATACTAACCTAATTAATGCATGCTCATAATTTATACAAATAAATATATAATTAACAAAATTGACAAATTTCAAATAATTTATCGGGGAGAACAACGGGCGATGGGAGCAGACGTGGCTTTCGACAAATGGCGGCGTCGACGCCGGCATCAAGAAATGGGCGGTTCCCGGTCCAATTTTCTAGCAAGAGGAAGGCCTTGTGTTGTTATTAACCACCAAAAACTTAAAAGAATTGATAAGGAGGGAGAAGAGGAGGACTTACCGTCGTCGGCTCCGGCGGAATGTGGCGGCAGGCGGCGGTTTCCGGTCAAAGTCACCGACTAGTAAGAGGAGGGAAAAGAGAAATTGGGTTTTGAGAGAGTGTAACGGTGCAATTGAATTCGATTGAATTCGGCCGTATTTTAACCACTGAACGACCGTTCAA
This sequence comes from Portulaca oleracea, assembly GCA_029582165.1. NCBI lineage: Eukaryota > Viridiplantae > Streptophyta > Magnoliopsida > Caryophyllales > Portulacaceae > Portulaca > Portulaca oleracea. Next base: position 18,254,207 of record CM055876.1, read on the forward strand.
AAAACGACCGTTCAAAAAACGACCGCTCAATTAACGGTCGTTATCTAGCGACCGTTCAAATTAACGGTCGTTAATCAGAACGACCGTTCAATTGAACGGTCGCTAATTAGCGACTGCTTATTGAACGGTCGTTCCAATTAACGACCGTTAATTTGAACGGTCGCTAGATAACGACCGTTCATTAACGGTCGTTTTTGAACGGTCGCCCGCCTTTTTCTTCCGACCGTTCACTGAACGGTCGCTCCGGACGGTCTTATTTGGCCAGCCATCTTGTAGTGTGTGAAAGGTTAAATCAGAGAATGAGACTTCCATTTTACTAACCAACAATGACAAGGCTATCTATTCCAGAAGCCTTAAGAACTGAATCAAGGTGAGTGCCGAAGAATGCACTCATTCGTGGCTTGACCAACTTATAATCTCCATCACGGATGTCAAGCCCATCAACAAGTTCTGCACCTTCATGCCCCTTAACGGCAAATCCCGACTTCCCAGGTCCATAAAACTGTCTACGAAAGAGTTCAACATCCCTCCCTAATGCGTCATGCTCACGAACAACCTGCAAACAATTTGGCCATAGGTTGGTTGGTTACGGGTATTCCCAAAGTCACTAACCTTTTATCATTAGACCCTGCATTTAACAACATTGTCAAGTACTCTAAACACGCAATCAGCACCATATTTTCACAAGGGTACTTGCTGACCATCAAACTTAACTATAAAACCCTCTCTCAGAAATCTCCCCTTATTTTGGGAAAGCTGGTGGTCGCGTGTGAATTCTTGGTAGTCCACCTCCTCTTCTCTTAGAAAAGGGGGAGACGGGTTATGTAGGCTGTGGACGTTCAAGAAATGCAGCGGTTGCTCGACCAAAGCCGGGGTCAAACCCCACCTTCCGTAGGCATGTTCGGGGAGTAGCCTGCTAAAGTATACACTTATTCTTGCTTTCGGGAAGTGGAGGATCCCAAATCCCGGATTCTTACCCAATTTTTTTGGCATGCCATTCTTTTACCTAGCCAACGCTTAGATCCGGCTCTACCCAAACTTTTCTGGTTAACTCCAACATTCCCCACTTGCTCTTCATAGACAAACTTGGGATTTGCGATCCCAGGTAAGATCGGTTTAGGATCATGGGATCCTTTTCTATCAGATAGGAAGGGTTGTGAGATTTTTGGAGGCCCTTATACTCATTATGCCCTTAAACTCAAGCGAAATTTAACCCTTTCAGTGCCTTGACCACAGTCAGTCAGCTTCCGCCACGCTCCACTTAGATATCCATCCAAAGTTGACAATGAGACATGTCATAGTTCACCACTATTCCTCCCTCTTTCACCATGTTTTTTTTACTCTCCTAAAACCAGCAATAGGCAGTAGCATCTAAAAAAATAAAAATAAAAAGAGGAAAATTGAATTCTAATAATCCCTACTTTTTAAAATTGGACAATAATAATCCCTTCTTTTGTTTGTACGCCAACGATCTCAAAAAAATTGTGTTTTTTTACCAAATTTACCTCCATATTTTCACCAGGAGTTCCTTAAATTTCAGATTTTTTTTTAATTTTTTCATTCATGTTCCCAAAAAATTTATCAAAAAGAACTTTTAAATTGTTTCTAAGAATTCGAATTATTATGATTTTCTTAAGGGATAAAAGGGGGGGAAATCATAAAAATTAGAAAAAAAATTAGAAAATTTGGGACAAACATTGTAAATTCACTAAAAATCGTGGGGAAGTGTTATGCTAAGTTTTGGAGCAAACGATAGTCAAAATCCATGATATTAAGGGTATAAACTTGTTGGTGGTCTATAAAAATACCTCTATATTTTGACTTTGAGGTTTTTAAATTTAATTTTTATTAATTTTTTTCATTCTTGTCCCCGGAAGGTTATGAAGTGTAGTTATTAAAACATTTATTTATTTTTTTTAAGAATCCAAACAATTATTATGATTTTTTAAGGAATAAAAGGGAGAAATCATAAGACTTAGAAAAACAAATTGAAAAAATTTAGGACAAACCTTGTAAATTTACTAAAAATTGTGAGGAATTGTTGTGCTAAGTTTTGGAACAAATGCCAGTCAAAATCTACGATATTTAGGGTATACACTCATTGGTGATCCATAAAAATACCTCCATATTTTCACATTGAGTTATTAAAATTTTCTAATTTTTTCATTCGTGTAATTACTAAAATATTTTTAAAGTTTTTATTCAGAATCCGAACAATAATTATGATTTTTTTTAAGGAATAAAGGGGGAAATCATAAATCTTTAAAAAAATGAAAAAAAAAATTGGGACAAACGTTGTAAATTCATTAAATATTATGAGGGAGTGTTGTACTATGTTTTGGAGTAAATCTAAGTCAAAATATACAATATTTAGGGTATACACTCGTTATTGATTCAAAAAAATTTTTTTTCTTTTGGACGACTGATGTAAAAAAAGGGTTGGCATTATAATCTTCCAATTGCCAAAAGTAAGGATTATTAAAATCAAATTTTCTAACAAGGAACGTTGTGAACACTCTACCTATAAAGGAAAGAACAAGTAACCATGATTCAGAGCTACAGACCTACAGTCATCACACATATCCATTAATGTCATCTTGTTATGATACGAAAAATTGGATCCTAATAATCTATATTTCAACAATTAGACGATAACAATCCTACCTTTAAAAATGTACATTAGTGGTTCGGAAAAACAAAATAAAATTGTATTTTTTTAGACCATTGCCAAGTGTATACTCTAAATATCGTAAATTTTGACTTGCGTATAATTCTAAACTTAACACACCATTTAGTCATAACTTTTAGTGAATTTACAAATTTTATCCAGAATTTGTTTTTGAATTTTTTTCTATTTTTATGATTTCCCTCTTTTATTTCTTAAAAAGTCATAATAATTGTTAGGATTCTAAAAAGAATGTAAAAGTTATTTTAATATTACTTCATATTGTTTATGGGACAAGAACGAAAAGAATAAAAAATTTGAAAATAAAACCTCAAATGAATTCTTCAAAAAAAAAAAAAAACCTCAAATAAAAATATGCAGACAGATTTGGCAATAAAAAAAAAGGTGTGCAGATATTTTAAATTATTTTAGTAATACTTCATATTGTTTAATTTTTTTTCATGATTACATATTTTAAATTCATATTATTATTGTCCAATCGCTCGAAGTATAGACTAATTTAGGCTCCATTCTTTTATACGTTACCGCATTTTGTGATACCGGAAGTTACCACAACTTACCACAATCCCTTTTTTAGTTTATATATTTCAACACCCACTTTTTAATTTCCACCACAACTAACCGCACTCTACCACATTGCAATTTACCGCACCGTAGCGGTACCGTATAAAAGAATGAGGCCTTAATAGTTTTTGTTGAATTTTTTAGAGGAGGTGCGTAGCAGATATGTAGTGAGCCAAATTTCGGAAATAGAACTTGATATTTGAATTTGGAAGTGGAGAATGTAACAATGGGGAAATTAGATACATGATGGTGGGGGAAGACTCCTTATAGAAGCTTATTAATTCCACACCTCAAGAACATATATCTAGTGTTTATTTATAGCTAGATGTTGTAAGGAGGTGATCGATGGAATCTTTCACCTCCTTTCTAATTTGTCATTTCTCTATTCTAAAGTTTTTTTACTTTACGTATTATGTCTTAATATATCTAGAACATTCTATGACATTTTTTCATAAAATATCTTATATTTTCTCTTATAAATCTTTATAGTCATTCTTTTTATGATTTTTTTAGATTAATATTTCCAACAATTTTTCCGAAGAAGACTTGGAATATGACAAATCCATTTATGATTGTTAACAAAAAAAAAAAAAAAAGAGAGAAAAGGATAGGGAAGGGAAATAAGTAAAAGGTTGAGAGGAGAAGAACTACCCAAACGAGAAGCATGCCACGGTGCCTGGCAAGTTGAACAGCTTTGATGACATTTGGGAGAATGGCCGTACCACCATCGAGGGCTGCAGGCTTACCAGGCAGGATGAAATCTTTCTGCAAAACCAATCATCAAACCCCAACAGGAAACAACAAACAAATCATGTAAAATCAAATTAACTGTATAGTAATAATGAATGATTATACGTATAGCAGAAAAAGGCAAGTACCTGCATGTCAATTACCAGAAGAGCTGACTTCTTCCAATGATTCGCCATCTTCGCCCCCTCCTGTCCTGCTTTCTCTCTCAACATGTACGGGCTACGCTTCCTTCCTTGGGGATGACGAAACCATGAGCTTCCTAGTATTCTTTCCTTCCATTTGTTAATTTGTCATTGATTTATTCTATATACCCGAAATATCTTAAAATTTGAAAGCATAATTTTCAAACAGATTCTCTTATTTTTTTGTGGTGGGTAAAGAATGGTAATATCAACATGATATAATAATAATGTGGATAGTGTAATAAAATATGGTATTTGTGTAGTAAATTTTGGTAAAATGTGTGGTAAGATTAGTGAGCGTGGGAAATAAGGAGAGAAAAAATTTATTATTATCATGATAAAGTGTAGTATGGTGTAATAATATGTGATGATTTACCCTGTTCTTTATATTGGATAAAATGAGGTTTGGATAAATTGGATTGGATTGGATTGGATTGAATAAGTTATGATATTTCTTTTCGGAATCGTGTTTTTAGAAATAATTTTTATTAATTGAAAAAGTAAAAAGTTAACATGATTATTAAAGTTAAAATAATTAAATTAGGTATTGGGAAATGAAAAGTGACAATTATTTTGGGACAAAAAAAGTTAGTTTAAGTGTCAATTAATATGGGACGGAAGGAGTATAATATTTTATTACATAAAATTAATATCAAAAAATTTTATATTATAATCTTTTAATAAAATATTTGTAAAAAATTATATGGTGCGTTTGGTTCTTTTCCGGAAAACTTTTCCTTGGGAAAGTTTTTCTTAGGAAAGTTTTCTCTGAGAAATAATAATTTACAGTGTTTGGTTTACATTTGAAAATATGAGAAAGTTTGTGGGAAAACTCATTTGAAATATCCAAACTACCCTATATATGTTAATTTATAAAATAGTTTTTAGAGCCATTTTTGGAAACAAGGTTAAAAAGACTTTTTTATCCTATGGGAAAGAAACTTTCCCAAGCCCCCATAGGAAAAAATTTTCTTATCCACCTTAAGAAAATTATGGAACACATTTAAAAATTTTCTCCCCTTATTTTACAAACAAATATAAAAAATTTGGTCAACCTGAAAAAATTACCAAACTTTCTTAAAAAAATTCAAGAACCAAACACACTAATGAATAAAAAATGGGAAGGTCTGTGGTAGTCAACTATTTTTTTGACTACCGTAGTTAAATTGAATATTAACCATTGATTATACATAGAGTAATCTTAACCGTTGATTTGATCATTATTAACATTAAATAATTAATTTTATGTTTTTATTTTTATTAAGTTAATATTATTTTGTTACATAATATAGTATATCAAATCTTCTAATTTCAGAAAATATCTTCACTAGTAGAATTGGTGCCCAAAAACATCTGGAATTGGCGTCTGATAAGGGTGTAAACAGAAGCCAAATTGGTTTTGGCGTCTGATTAAAACGGACGCCAAAACCTAGTACGCCTTTTTTAAAAAAGCGTCTGTAATTGGCATCTGTTTGAATCAGACGCCAAAATTATTGCAGACTACGAGGCCTGTGTCAGACCAAAATCGGTGTCTGTCAGGCATAAAACAGACGCCTGTTTTTCTATACAGAAACGGCGTCTGTTTCATTCCAAACAGACGCCGATTTTGGGTTACAGAAAATTAAAAAAAATGTGAATTTCATTGATGGAAATAATTAGAATAAATAGTATATTATGAGTGTTCTAATTATAAAATAAATCGTAAAAATTAAATTTTTGTATTTGTAATTAAATTGTTTAATAAGAATTGTGGAGACATTAATAATGAAAATAATAATGAAAATAAATACATTTTATATACTAATAAATGATATATATTTGCAATTCATGAATGTACAATTTCATATATATATATATATATATATATATATATATATATATATATATATATATATATATGTATACATTTTATAGAAATAACAACAATAAAATGATAATGAATATATATTTTAACAAATAAAAAAATATATAATACAACTTTATTAATGATGATTTTTACTAACTTAAATGATACAAACAAAATAAAAACCTAAATTACAATTAATATATGATTTCAATATTTTTCAATCTTGATATTTCAATCTTCAATCTTGTATCTTCAATCTTCACTCTCCGATGTTCAATCTTCAATTGTAAAATTTTCAATTCATCAATCTTGGATGGATTTGTGGTGTTTTGAAGGTTAGGGGAAATGAGAGAATTGATGAGAGAAGATAAGAGAAATGAAATGGAGATGGGTGGGAAAAAATTCGGAGGGAAGTTTGAGGGCTTTGGTTTATATAGGCGCTGTACAAAATGGCGTCTGTTTTCCGCCAAACAGACGCCATTTTCACTGTCAGTCAATTGGGCGTCTGTTAGGCGGGAAAACAGACGCCATTTTTAAAAATTTTCGAGGCATGTGGGCGCGCTAATTTATTATTATCACTATTATTATTATAATTATTATTGATACTATTACTATTATATGTTCTTAATTTTAGTTATAACTAATTATGATGTATATATGTATATATTTTTTAGGTATAGTTAATTATTAATTATTATTATTGTTAATTATATTCTAATTTTTTCTAGGTAGATAATTTAATTTATATATATATGTTTCATTGTCGATTATGTTGTTAATTACAATTAATCTCATGTGTACGTACATGTTATTATATATATATATATATATGTTAATTAAGTTAATTAATTTGTACCTATGTACGCAAACATAATGAAAACAATTTCGATGTTTGGATTAAATAATGTACTAGCTAATAAGTACGAATGTAATTAAGAAAGAGTTTAAATGTTTAGGGTTTGTCACACGGCGGCATCGTCATCATCGCTTTCGCTCTCCTCCTCATCGTTGCCATCATCACCCTGATTCTAGCGTTGTGTCAATTCTTCGAGGCTATGGAATAGGTATTGGCCTCCTGGGATACAACGACAATTTGGAAAGGTATGAAATACAATCAAAATGAATTAAGTAATTATTGGAACGTGTAATTAGTAATTTAATTTTATGTTTATGGAAAAAAATATGCTTACCTGGATAAGCATATAACGAGTCCTCGGGAGGAACGGTGGGCTGAGGTTGTGGGGTTTGAGAGACGGTGCGACGAGAAATGCTGCGGCGCGGGCGGTGGAGGAGGTCATCGGTGTGGCACTTGACTTCCGGAGGAAGATCCAAATGATGAAAGGGGCTTGCCGACTTGCTTGTTGCTGGAACATTATTTGCATTTGCAACATTTGTTGCATTACTTGTTGCCTCACCTTTTCCTCAATGGCTGCGTCAGATCGGCGCTGTTGTTCCTCTAATTGTCTCTGAAATTGTTCCAGCAGCATGCGCTTATCTTGTTCGCACTGTTGCCTCTCTTCCTCGAGTTGACACTGAAGCTCTCTGTTCATCTCCGTAATAGAGGCTCGGACGTCGACGCTATCGGTGTTATTACGACGTCGTGGACGTCTCCTCGATGAGATGTGGGGGAACTGCGTCTTCATAGCTTCCCCCACAACCCCCATGCCCACGACGTGTCCCCGACTCTGCAGTTGTTTGTCCAACCAGAACTCGTCTCCAGACATAATGGGAGTTTCTGGTTGATCGTCCTCCCGTTGCTTTGCCTCCATCTCTCTTCTGCACGATTCATAATCACTATGCATCGTCTCCTGGTCGATACAAAGAAAGAGTAGTTGAAATAAGCGAATTAAAGTTAATGTTCCTACGTGTACGTACGATTATAATAACTTAAATATTGGATGATGAAGGTACTTACCCCTAGCTGCCGGAACCTGTCGTGCACCCACTGATTGGTGCCCTGCTTCATATGGGTCGCTTCGAATTGTTCCCATATGTCAGGGTCTTTTCCATCGTTTTTTTCTTTCTGTACGTAAGTGCGTATATAAATTAAACGTTAAATTAAATCATAATTAAAGTCATAATTAAAGTCATAATTAACTTACCAACTTCTCTCTGACGATATCGAAGGAAACTGGGCCCCTTGTGTGCGATGGTGGGCCCTTATCTTGGTTCATCTTCCTTGCCCTGCTCATGTTGTTGCTTTTTTCAACGAATTTGGGGTCTTGCCAATGAGCGATGAATTTCTCCCAAATCTCGTCGTCGACAATCCATTTGGGTTTGCCTCTCCCCGCCAACCATCGTTTTTTGGATTTGCCGATAGCGTCGGCGTACTGTTTTTGGGCCCTCCTAAGGAACCAATCACGTATATAGGCCTCGTGTTGGTTCTCCCACCAATATTTTTTCTGCATTTAAACCATACATGAAGAATTAAACATGCAAATAAATCAAACCATATATATCATAACTTTGAATTAATAAACCAAGAAATGTTTAAAGAGGGAAAAATGTGAGAGTTTTACCCTGAACTCGTCGTATATCGACTCCCGCGTCCTCTTCGGCACTTTGCTCCATACCAGCCAGAAGCCTCGGAAATTCTGCTTTACTATCTCCATGATGGTCCTGGTTGCGTGTGCCCCATATGGCGCCACACTTAAATAAATTTGAAATGAAACATCGATTAGATTGAGGGCATGCAAAATTATATATATTTAAACGCAAATTAAGTTATAAATGCATAATCAAAGTTCAGATTGATACTCACGTGCCATTACAAGGTCTAATGATGAACTTCCCATCCGAGGTTTTTTGAGCGTCCGCCCGAATGTCAAGTTGAATTCGATATCGTTCGGTGATATCGTTCCCTGACGTTTGGCTAGTGTCGCCCTCCCCTTTAGTCTGCGGCCCGCCCTGTTCGACCTGGGTTCCATCCCCTTCAGTTTGGGTACCCCCAACATCAGTTTGGTCACCCCCATCATCAGTTTGGGCCCCCCATCGTCTCGTTCCCTACTGGTGCAGTACTACTCGCAAAGAACAACATGAGCTCCAGAGTGGATGGGTCTAGCTGTGAAAAGAAGTTGTAGTTGCTCCCCTCGGGTTGAGAAGCAGCTTCATGGCCAGGATCAAACTGGGGAATGTATGGAGTGTGTGGGGCCGATGAAGAACCAACCCTCGCATTGGGTCTAGACCCACCACGGGTCCGAGGTCTGCGTGATCCGTCTCTTCCTGACATAATACAACTGCAAAATAAAAGTAGAATAAACATTGAATTAGTATCAGCTTCCACGAAATAAAATAGCAAGTAATATGAACTAGTAATATAAAATAGCAAGTAAAATAAAAGTAGAATAAACATTGAATTAGTTTCACTTAGCCACCCGTGCCTTTGACACACACCCCTGCACTATACGAAGCCACTGAGTTACTCCTTGCTTGTGTGTGAAATAAGAACCCGTTGATTCGGTAAGCACTCCAGGTGGTCACTTTAGGGGAAGGCATTCGGGCTAACTGATAAAGGTGTTCATGACGCTCATCTTCGTAAAACCGAAAGGCATCCCAATTTTCCTACATTTGGAGTACCCGTTAGATGTTGAATGGTTGAAGTTTTGGTTACATATGGTCAAAATTGAAATTCTATAAATGATTGTTTTACTCATAGATAGCTGATAAAACCATTGAGCGAACTCTGCTTCAATCATCTGATCCAATTGAGTGTCCATGGTGTTCGGAAATGAAGTCAACTTGTAATTCTTAAACAAGCTGCGAGGGAAACAAGCTCATTAATTACACCTATAATACATATCTATTTAATGAAGTCGTTAGTGAGCATTATTGCTTACTCTAAGTAGTGGTTGACTTCTTTGCAGTTCAGTAGAACATGAAGGTGTGCTGCTCTATACTCTTGATCGCTGAGCCACCTCGTGTTTACACCTCCCACAGGGCTCCCACTGTCCTTAAAAACCAACAATAACATAGGATCATCCCCTTCGTCCTCGTTACGCATACTTGTTGATGTAGAAGACGATACATTATCCGTCCCAAAGTATGTAGATGCGAATTGGGAAATCTCAAACATGAGGTACGCTTGGGCCATAGATCCTTCTGGGTGTGCCTTGTTCTTTATTTTCTTCTTCAACCACCCGAAATACCTCTCAAAGGGATACATCCAACGATATTGAACAGGACCACCAAAGAATGCCTCCTGGACAAGGTGAATGGGCAAGTGTTCCATTACGTTGAAGAAGACGGGTGGAAATATGGTCTCCAGCTTGCATATTATTATGGGAATTTCTTTTTCAAGCCGGAGTAAGTCACTGTGCTTCAATGTTGTAGAGCAGAGGCTCTTGAACCATTGGCTTAACTGAACCAGTGGCTCCAACACATCATCTGGAAGTGCCCGAAACGCAACAAGTAACAATGTCTGCATGAACACATGACAGTCATGGCTTTTAAAGTTTTGAAACCTTTTACCTAATGCATGGACACAGTTAGCGAAGTTCGAAGCATAAGCGTCCGGCAAACGAAGCTGTTGTGCCCAGTTACAAACGTCTGTTCGCTTATCCTCGGGAAGAACATATTTGGCTCTTGGCTGTAGGGGTTTACCGTTAGGACCTGGAAATAGATGGAGTTCCGGCCTGTCACATATGTCCTCCACGTCCCTCCTTGCATTTCCATCATCCTTTGTTTTGCAGTCCACCCCCATCACCGTGTTTACGATATTGTCCACAAAGTTCTTCTCAATGTGCATCACATCTAAGTTGTGTGGAACCATGTGATCCTTCCAATAAGGCAACTCCCAAAAGATACTTTGTTTCTTCCAATTATGAGCATTCTCTCTGAATCCCGGGACTACAAAGTCGCCATGGGTAGTCACCTTGGGGAAGTGCTTCACCTCTTCATAGATTTCATAGCCGTTTTTCCTAAACGGTGGGTTAGTTCTATTTGAGCAAGTGTGCCCCTTTCAAAATGCCTTTCGATTTCTTCTCAAAGCGTGCCCCTTATCAAGAAACTGTCAGTGACAGTCAAACCAAGAGGCTTTCCTCCCGTGCTTCAGACAAACCAAGTGACAGTCAAACTGTCCATACAAACAAGACAAGACATGGCACCGTGCGTGCTCCACCCGGAAAGCATGCCAAGTGCCATAGTTATTAAAATCCCGATCCTGATTTACGATCCTACGATTTTATGGTCCAAAGTCATCGCTACGATTCTACTATTTACACACGATCCACGATCCTACATGGGCTAATTTCCGATCCTAACTTCCCCTTAGTTTCGAGTTAAGATCCCGATTTTAACAACCTTGCCAAGCGCCGGAAAATCATTCACCGTCCACATCAACGATGCCCTCATGTTAAAATTTTATCTCTTGGAGATGTCGTATGTTTCAACACCCACCCATAAGCGTTGCAGCTCGTCCACTAAAGGTTGGAGGAAGACATCAATTTTGTTTCCGGGGTTCTTCGGACCGGGAATAATACATGTGAGGAACATGTACGACGTTGTCATGCACAATTCAGGTGGCAAGTTGTAAGGAGTTACTACAACCGGCCATATCGAATAAGATCTCCCTGTCATGTTGAACGGGCTGAACCCATCCGCACACAAGCCTAACCTTACATTTCGCGATTCGCTCGCAAAGTCCGGATGCACGATGTCGAACATTTTCCACGAGACGCCGTCCGACGGATGGCAAAGTACACCTTCCTCGCGCTTGTTCTCCGCGTGCCATCTCATATGCCCGGCCGTATTCTCCGAGGCGTACAGACGCTGCAACCTAGGGGTCAAGGGAAAGTAAAACATTTTCTTGTACGGGACCCCTTTCTTTGTCTTGGTTGATGATTTCTGTGGCTTATACCTAGGATGGCCACAAAATTTACATTCAGTGAGATGTGCATCGCCCTTATAGTATATCATGCATCCACTAAGGCAACAATCAATTGTTTCATAGCCCATCCCCAACTTCTTAACCTTTTTTTTCAACTCATCGTAGTTTCTAGGGACTAGGTTCGGCTGGGGACAACTCTCGCTCATCAGTTCCATGATATCGTTCATTGCCTGCTCCGACAAATTGTGCTTCGATTTCTGACTGATCAGTCTCACGGTAGTGGACAACTCAGTATGAGTCGCACACCCTTCCCACAGAGGCTGTTGAGCAGATTGAAGCATATCATAAAATTGTTGAGCTCCTGCATTAGGCGCCTCGTTCGCCATGATGAAATCGTTCATCATCTCTTCCGTTCTGTCGATGAATGGTGGCTGATTCGGTCCCTCGTTTGTCGGTTCCCCCTCACCTTCCGCATCGTCACCACTGTCATCCTCATCATCATCGCCACTCCATTCTTCACCATGGCTCATCCAACACCAATATTGTTCCATAAACCCTCGTCTATACAAATGTTCTTTAACTTCATCGGGACTATATCCGCTCTTATTCTTACACTTCACACATGGATACCGATACTTTCCAGTCCTCGGATACTCATAGGAATTACTCTTTGCAAATTGATCAAACATTTCTACCCCCGCAGCCCATTGTGCCCTGATAACCCCCCTATTCGATTCAAACCTCTGGTACATCCAACGGCGATGTGGGGGCCCATCCATAATGTACATGAATCTATTATTCAAGCCCACCATGAACTTAATTAACAATAAACATTGTGTTATTCAATAACATACTTAATTATTCACTACGTACGTATAACTTAATTATTCACTATGTACGTATAAATTAATTATTCACTACATACGTATAAATTAATAATTGGTTATGTATAGTAATTTTTTTATGGTTTTAACTTAATTATTAACTAAACAACTTAAATTATAAATTCAAAAAATAAAAATTAACCTAAATGTATTCATAATTGAAATCATGTTACGTATATACACATTACCTAATTAATTAAATCGTTAATGCAATTCCTAAAAATCATCCTAAAATATAACACATTTGCACTCAATCGAAACACATCATAATTTCCCACGTTATATAACATATTTCACACATACTAATTAACTTAAACATATTTTACATGCATTGTTACATATATTTTTTTTTTGCACATCACTATATATAATTACTCATATTTAAATTTACCACAAAACATATAAAATTCAATATTGTGCTCAACCTAAACATAATTATACTTCTCAACATTATAAATTAAAACTAAAATTAAATCGATAACTAAAACCTAAACTAAAACATACATGCAATTAGTTAAACTACTATTTAAATTGAACAAATCTACATTACAAACCCTAATTTCACACTTAAAATTCTAATTTAACATCCAAAATATATTACAACTCATAGAAATTAACTAAAACAACTCAATTATTCAACTTATATTCATAAACTATAATTGAACTCAACAAAACCAAAACAAACATACAAATATTCATATTATTCATTTTTCATCAAATATAATTTATAATTTAATCATTTTTCATAATATTAATCATATTATAACAGATTTGAAACAAAATAAACGAAAAAATTACCTGATTTGCGGTGTGTATATGCGGTTTTTTCAATCTCCTCTCCGTTTCTCTCTTCCTCCTTCGACGACGACAATGGCGGAATGAAGTCTGTAATTTTTTTCCCAATTTAAACCAAAATGGCGTCTGTTTAGGGAAATAACAGACGCCAAAAATCCATTATTTATTAACCCGGCAGTCGAGGCGCACAGTTATTCAGATGCGTGTTAATTTTTTTATATAATGACCAAAATGACGTATGTTTACAGCCTAAAGAGACGCCAAAATTAAAAGGTGTCTGTTTAGGCTGGAAACAGACGCCATTCTGGTCAATAAATAAAACAAAAAACTTTGGAAAGTGTCGTTACCAGAAAACGAAAAACAATAAATTAAATTTTACTTATTTTGGCGTCTGTTACACACAAACAGACGCCGATTTAAAATTTATTTTTTTTAAAAAAATGCTATTTTTGGGATTTAGCGACTGACCAGTTAACAGACGCCATTTTACAGACGCTTAATGACCCCAATTCTACTAGTGCTTTAGTAATCTTATTGCAATTATTGTCTATGCGTCATAACTCATATGTAATATCATTTGTATTTTACTTTTACACTGGTATCATGAATTGCAAAGTAACTACAACTCAAATCTTGAACTTGATAGTATAATGATCCTTGATGAACCACGACATGTTTACACTTGATTGTATAACAGTGAATAGGACATATTCACACTGGATGTTGCTTTCATGGCTATGAACAGAGCCTCCCTCTCTCCTCCATCTCCTTGAGATTTGCTTCAACAAACAAATTCTAATTATGATTTGCTGCTTTCATGGCCATGAACAGAGCTTCAACAAACAGCTTCAATTTTAACAGTTAATTACGACAGTAATTGGAAGCTGTTTGTTGTAGATAGTGTTATCGTCATGGCGGGTTATTTTTCAAGTGGAGGAGGAGGGCGACACATAATTGGTTGTCCCTTCCAATTACTATCAGATTCACTCCTCCATCTATTATAATCCCAACACAGGCTCTAATTTGATGATGGTGATGAACAGAGCGGTAGTGATCCAAGTCTTCGGTGGCCGTCAATGGTGCGATGAACTGGGTGACAATGGTTTAGATTAATTGATGGAAAGTTTCTTTTAAAAAAATTCTAATTTGATGGAAAATATATTTAATGAAGAAAATAGGAAAAAAATATTTGAGAAATCTTAAAAAGATTTTGGTCATAAAAAAATTAAAAAAATTTCAATGGTTCAGATTAATTATTATTAGATCAACAATTGATATTGATCGACTACCGTAATCGAAAAAAAAGTTGACTACCTTAGAATTTTTCATAAAAAATAGACATGTAAGAATGTAAGACGAATACAAGACAAGTGCATAGTACATGGGCCAACATGGGCCTATGTAAATTATTTTCACTCAGGCAAGTGGATGGCCACGGTTTAGACAAGTGCATTACATATCTATAAATTATTCAGGTATATGATGTATCTTTACCTATAGCCTTAGGGTGCGCGCGTTGCACGCAGTGGACCCAAAGCTAGACTTAATAGAGTATATTCATGAACCCAAATAAGCAGGCTGCAAAACAATCAACCAATCAGATCATGTGTTTTTCAAACATTAGATGTTAGATGAGTATGGTGAACCCTAGTGCGAAATATAAAAATGGTGAAACAATATCAAAATATATAAAAAGGAAAAAGAAACATGCCACCCCAAATCCAAGACGGGATTCTTCTTCGAAAGGATTGTCATGAAGGAGTATCAAAGCAGACCAGTTAGAAGCTCATCCAAGAGCAGTAATACAAATCAGTTAACTTAGTCCACAATCTGAAAATATATTCTGTTAGTGATGTCATATTTTGCTAGCCATTCATCTCTGAACCTAAAAATATATTACAACTTAATCCACAATCTCAAGGTCTTTCTACAAAGATGATAAAATAAATAACCTCCTCTGTCCACTGGAACTCTTGAACTATTAAGATATATGGATGCCCGAAGTAATTTCAGTCTCCTTTCTGGGACAACTTTCAGTGTCTTGTCCTCCCTAGACATTCCCTGTTTAGCAATTTGATGCTTCTGTAGCAAACAGGCATAAAAGGTGCAAAATAGGCAACAATAATTAACGAACATAGGTCGTGTTCTTTTATGCGGTATTTTGCGGAATGGAGTGGTGGGGTGTGGCAGAATTGTGGTGGGGTATGGTGGAATTGTGGTCGGTTATTAGTATGTGGGGTAGGTAAGGAGAGAGAATGTAAAAAGTAGAGGAGAAAAATGAGGAGAGAGAAAAGTAATGATTTGCGGTAAAATGTGGTGGGTTGTGGGAAATTGCGGTAGGCTGTGGCACCGCAGTTTGCCAACCGCAGAAAAGAACAGGGCCATAATATAATAGTCGAGAAGCCAAAATGGTTCTAGCTTAACCTCTTATACAGGTCGAAAAACAAGAATATCTGCCTTTGATGCAATCATGAGATCGCTAATTCCAGCAAATATAGTATGACATTCATTCAGCTTGCCTTTGAAAACCCAAAGAAATTTGGGGAAAGAAAAGATGGGAAGCACAAGACAAATGTAGAAGCCAAGAAGTAAAACCAATATTAAAAAAAGAAAAACAGACGCATCTTGGTAATATGCAGTAAGTAAGAGTGCATCAACAATAAACACATTATTATTGCATACAAGGCCACAATAAAAGGCGACAGATATGCTCTACGTTGGTTAATAAACCCGAACAAGCCCTCGTCCACACTGACAATGAAGGCAACAAAATAGGCAATTTGCTTTCTCATGCATGCATGAAGGGAAAAGTGAACACAATAAATTTCAGTAAAGAACATAAATTTTCCATAAAGTGAATCAAATTAGCTCGACAGATGATCAACCATAACTGAAGCCAAACAAAATTGTTGGCTATTACTCATGATTGTCAGAACTTGTGAAAAAAAAAATCCACGTAATTCTTTTACTATCATTAATAGAACAAAAGGAGATCAAGTACGTACTCATCAAACAAAACCAAGCAAAAACTATTCTCTCATTTTTTATAAAAATAAATAACCAGAATTTCCTGCCAAGTAATCACATCAAATAAAGCAACGTGGGTATGCAAGTGTAATCAACAACCCACCCAAAAAAAAAAAAAAAAAAACTATAAGAACTGTAATGCAACAAGTAATGATGCAAAGGTGACAAGCTAGCTAGTGTCAAAAGAAACAACCCCCTACGTATTACAGGAAAACACAGAAAGAACCTAGCATTTAGACACAACTACCATCATACCAATTCTTTGGTGGATTGTGACTAATTATATCTACGTATCATGCAAGCGATCATTCAATTAATATTGTAAGTATATCATGCAAGTTAGATAAGCAGTTGTGCCAAAAATTGCTTGCTAGTTGTTGTCATAAATTATTTATGGCATCTGATCATACTATCTTCATATAATTAGTAGTGGATAGTGATATTCTATTTCTCACCATAGTCCAGCAGCCCAGAAAGAATTTCAAGTGGTCATTTTTTTGCAATTGCAGCCCATAAGACCAATTTCTCAAGAGTATCCAATGCACTTTCTTCTCCAAAATCCTCATCAAACCCAATTTAGAAAAAATAAATGAAAAAAAAGAATTCTGAATGTCAAATAAAGTAATAAAACTAAGCAAATGAATTTTTAAAAAAAAGTAGTTACAAAGAGAGAAAGAAAAACCACAAGGATGGACAAAATAAAACAAAATCAGAAAAAACAAGACCAAGCAACTAAAATCAAGAACTTTCATAAGTTAAAATGAAATGACAAAATTAAACTCAATATTTCGGAACTAAGATAAAGAGAAACAGAGAACAAAATAACATAAACAAGAAAATAAGAATTCCGAATTTGACTAAAATTTGAAGGCGTGGACATTTAACAACCTAGAAAATCAGGACTCCATAAACTCAACCTCAGCCCAGAAAAATCAAACTCAAGAACTCACTTAAATGTAGTAATTTAGGACATTAACAAAGAAATTTGAACATACAACAACCAAGCACTGAAATTCAAAAAAAAAAAAATCCAACTCAAATAAGATTAAAGGAATAATCTTAACATTAACAAGTAATGAAGTAAGTGAATAATTTATAAAATCAGTTAGTCTAAAATCATAAAACTTATATCTTGAATACCTCAAGCTTGAACAAATTCAAATTGTGACAAATTAAAACCCTAAATTTCTACATAAAAATATAAAATTTCATGAAAAAACAGAAATTAGACAAGAAATTGAATTCCCAAAACCCTTCCATCTAAATTAACTAAAAAAAAAAACTTACCTGGAATTGATAGGGTTAGAAGGAGATGAAGAAGGCATGGCCTCTGTGATTACAATTCTCACTATAAACCTTCTAAGCTTCAAGTAAGCCATGTGCTACCTAGTGTTAACATTGATTTAACAATCGAGAAAACATAGAGAGATATGGAAATGATCAATGTGTAAATTGTACTGATTGTCAGAGGGATACATGTTACATATATACTATGTACAGATAGCTGAGGCAGCAAATGGATACAACTGACTTAACCACCTGCTAAGTAGTCAACGATGAAGTTATTATGACCAATGGAGCAATAATAACTGGAGCAGTAATAACAAACCTCAAGTGCTAGCTATATCTCTAACACCCAATCCCTTAATTTTTTTTATTTATTTTTTTATCATTTAAACAACCCTTAGCCTTAGGCTGAAAATTGGCCTTGACCTGGTGCAATTATATCAAAAACACCCCACTAATATAAGTCAATTCCCTATCACACATTTATCAGGGTGTTTATCCAGGTTTTAAGTCATATGCAAGAGGCAAGATGAATATGGGGGCTCTTATGAACTCTTCCTTGTTGGGGGCAAGTGTATTGGAGTTTATGGCAAAAACAAGGAGAACGAAAACCAGGTCCTTCTCCAAAATCTAACACAATATACAATATGCACTTATGTTTGCTGACACTGAGAACTGTGTTTCTGGGTGCAGATTTGCTGGCTATGGCAAAAAATTGCATGAGACTGTGATAAGGGATTTCAAGAGTTTCTAGACACTAAGCAGTACAAGTACGTACACTTGAATTCTACGCTACGAACGCATCTTTGAGTCAGGCTTTGTGAGCACTGGAGGAATTGGTTCGTACACTTTCTTCTTTACACTGCACTACATTCCTAGTATTTCTCTTCAGGACAAAAAGGGTCTCTAGAAATAGTCCATTTCTTCTTAACAACACTGACTGAAGAAACATGTCATGTATTCACAGACACAACAAGAGAGTTTCTCTCAAAGTTGGACCTAAAACCTGGGCAAAAGGTGCTAGATGTGGGCTACGGGATTGGAGGGGGTAATTTTTACATGGCTGAGACGTACGGTGTCGAGGTTATTGGGATCGATCTCTCGATAAACATGATCTCTTTGGCCCTTGAACGCGCTATTGGAGTCAAACTCCCCGTTCAGTTTCACTAGCAGATTGCACCAAGGTTGTCTACCCTGATAGCACTTTTGATGTCATCTACAGCCGCGACACCATCCTTCATATTCAGGTAATATACATGATAACTGCGTTTCATGATTATGTTTTTGGGGGTTTTAAATAATGAATTAGGAATAATTTTATGTGTGAACCTTGATTTTTATTCCATTTTTCCTACTACACTTGGTGTTGTTGTTTTTGATGTGAATTTGTAGGTTTTGAGGCAAAAACACCAACTTTCTCTCAACTTCAGGCAAGAGTGAATATACCATGGACCTCTACATGTCAAACCCAAACCGTGGTACAAATTTGGGATGGAAAGGAGCAAGGAATGGTCGGGCAGTGGCAACCTCGGGCAGCCCGAGGTGGTGGCCACGGTCCGTGGCGGTTCAGCTCCTTGTGCCCAACTCATTTTTTGCGAAGGAAAGAAGAAAGAAACGAAACAGTGGCAACCTCGGGCAGCCCGTGGTGATCACCACGGTCCGTGGTGTACGGACTTGTACGGACCGAGGCGGACTGTCTATGTAGAGCGATTGTTTTCGCGAGTAGAAAAGGGAGGAAGCGACGGTTTTTCAAGGGGGAGTCATATTCTATCAGTTTTCCTTCATTCTTTGGCCGTGAAGGAGAGAAAAGAGGGCCCTAATACTTCCATTCTACTCCTCTTCCCCACCATCAAGATTCAAGATCGAATCGATTCAAGAGAAACCAAGATCAAGATTAGCAAAGGAAAGGAGCGACGTTCGCGGAGAAGGTTCTACCCCGGGATCGAAAGGCTCGACGGGTTGTATTCTTATTCTATTCTTTCTTTTTGATTTCCTTCTTAGTTTTGAGATTCGATTATGATGTTTGGAACTTGTTTTGTGTTTTCATTGAATATGAGCTAGTAGATTTCTTTAATTCTAGGGTTTTGCAACCCGAAACAATGTAGTTTGATTGTTATTAGTTTGTGCATGAATTATTGATTAGAATCAATAGAAGGTTGTGTTTTCCATGTTTATGAGTATTCTTAAGGCCTTGAATATTTGTAAGTTTGAGATTAACCTGAGAATTACTGAAAGGTGAATTAGGGTAATCTGACTACCAACCTGTCTACCTAGGCTTATGAAAGTTGAAAAAGGAGTAGTAAACTAGGGAATCATTAGATAACCTGACTTTTAACACCTTCAATTCTTTTTAACCTAAAAGGCAAATGAAAGTTGTTGATTAGGTTGTTTAGAATAATTCTATTTAGCATCGAAAGGGCGATAGAATTCAGAGGTTATCGATTCTTGATTCATTCTTGAATATATGATTGTGAAGATAGGTTTTAGTAATCGAACTCGTTGTTAGGTTAGCATCTCCCTAGAAGTCCTTCTCTCTTGATAGAATCTTTGATTGATTTTCTTTTTCCTACTTTATTAGTTTAATTAGTTTTTAAAACCTTTTCAAAACCCAAAAAACCTGATTAGCTTAGCAATCGAGATAGAGATTAGTTTTCTGTGCTGCTAATTGAGTCCCTGTGGGATCGACCTTGACGTGCTACTACGTACACCGTGCGCTTGCGGGCCTGTCAATGCAACCCAATTTCTTTTCAAGAATTCACACTCAAAAAAGTTCTGGTTTATGACATTTTTTCCCCTACATATGGCGACAGACTGACACTAAGCTCCCAACATTTATCTTAGTAACATGGGTCATGACCCCTATGTTTGCTCCTAATTCTACGATTCCGATTATAACTATCCCTATCGATCCTAAGTAGGATCCTGATTCTAAAAAGCTTTATGTAACATGTGTTTCTGACATGTTTTCAGGACACCATAGCACTGTTTAGATCCTTCTACAAATGGTTAAAACCGGGAGGCAAAGTTCGGATCAGTGACTACTGCAAGAATGTGGGTGAACCTTCACCGGAATTTGTTGAATATATTCAGCAGAGGGGCTATGATCTCCATGATTGGCAGTAATATAATCATTATGCATAATTATACATACAGATGCTTAGAAATGTAGGATTTGATGATGTTATTGCTGATGATAGGACTGATCAGGTTTCAAACTTGTGCACTCCCATTCTGTTTAATCACTCTCCTTAGATGAACCATGAAAATTGCAAATTACTTGGATTTTCTGAGGCTGAACTCTTGTGTTGGGCCTTTTTTTTTTTTTTTTTGATCAGTTCATTGAAGTCCTACAGAAAGAACTGGAGACAACTGAGAAGGACAAGGACAGGTTCATCAATAACTTCTCCAAGGTTTGTTCTCCTTAACTGGCTTAACTTCAATGGTGCGTTTGGTAGTTTATCGGGAAAGACTTTCTCAGGAAAAACTTCCCCCTGGAAACTTTTTCCTGAGTTTGTGAGGGAAATAATGGATCACACATCAAAACTCTCATATATATTATGGGGCATTTGGTTGAGAAACTTTATCGGGAAAGTTGGTTAACTTTTCCAAGTTGACAAACTTCCCTATGTTTTATTTTCCATATTATATAGGAAAATTTTGATGTGGGACCCATTATTTCACATCCTTAATCAATTACTTTTACACTACCCATTCTCACCTGTAATGTACCAATTACCTGCTTGGGTTAATTTTGTTGGGTAATAATGATTTTCAAGAAGACTATGATGACATAATTAATGGATGGAAGGCGAAGCTGGTAAGGACGAAATCGGTTGAGCAATGATGGGGTTTGTTCATTGGCCAGAAACACTGATGGAATGTTTCACATTGACCACCTCAATAATTAAGGGGGTACTTGTATCTTGTTAAGCCTTATGTTATGTGGCCCATTTCATCAAAATAATAACCCAATGTATCCTTCTGAACTCCAGACTATGTAATCTCTGCTTAGTAATTCTGCATTGTATTGCTCAAATTGACTTCTAATTTGATTAGCTAGGAGTCAATTAAGAAGATGTAATGTATACATGTTTAATAAATTGTCTTTCAATTTGATTAGTTAGCAGGTGGAATATAGGAGTCAATTAAGAGGCCTAATAACAAGTTGGAAAAATGCTGTAGAATTGAAAATACATATTTATCCTTATCTAACAATTACATAATCTAAAAAAGTACACCAATTAGCATCATTGATGGTTTCTTTACCACTCATCAATTTAAGTTCACACCTCACAATCCACAAAACTAAAATCCAGCAACAAAATGAATGAACAGTCTAAAATTGAGATTGAGCACATTCAATTTCAAAATTGCAACTATAGTTTGGATTAATTATGAAGAGGTAAAAGAGATAGAAGAGAGAAGAAAAAGACATACTTGAAATGTAAGGTGATTGGGTAAAGTTGAAGAAGGGGAAGCAGAATTAGGGTTTTTGGTGAAAAAAAGCTGCGGCTTCCTTGCACTGCAGAAGCCTACTAAGCATAATAGAGGAAACGGGATTGGGAATAATAATAGTTGTCAGCCGACAAACCTCATAGAAGCCCAAAAATATAGAATGTAAAAATTGTATAAACAGTCTAGAAATCATCAAACTTAGATCTCGAATTCCTAGCGCCAAGCTTGAACAAATACAAATTGTGACACATTAAAACCCTAAATTTCTAAATAAAAATATAGAATGTAAAAATCCAGAAATTGGACAAGAAATTGATTCCCAAACCATTCAACCCAAATTAACTACAAAAGAACTTACCTGGAAGGTGATTTGGCTTCATAAGAAATTGAACCATCGATCAGATCTCGAATTTGTCAAGCTTGAAGAAATTCAACTTGTGACAGAGTAAACCTCTAAAAGTTTAGAATTTGAAAATCTAGAAATTAGACATGAAATTGCATTCTCGAAACCAAAAGTTACCTGGAATTGATAGGGTTAGGAAGAGAGTAGATGAGTAATGGACATGGTAGACTGTCAACTTGAAGGGAATTGTGACAAAAGTGGAAGAAAGATTGAGAAAGAACAGAGGGAGTGTGAGTAATGGGCACCAAGGCAGTGTGACTGCATTGTGACCATTGATTCATTGAAGGGCTCGAGAAAATGCACACAAGTGAAGCAACTGACCGAAATACCCATTCTACCCTCACAAGTTACTGTAGCAATCTATAGTGTTGCTCATTTCAACTTTTATAAGGTTATACATTTCATTCACACAGTTGAAAGGAATGTTGCGTTGTTATGTTGCGAAGGTTTGTATGTCAGTCTGTTAGTTTATGTTCATACAAATTTACTATTTTATTTTTTAATATAATATTGATTAGAAATTTATCTTAGCTTTTTTTTACACGCAAATTTATTATTGGGAAATTTCATTTGGTAAGTTCAAACTTTTGGCTATTTTATATTGTATACCAATTTTTAAAGTATTCTATGTGGTAAGCTTATTTATAAAAATTTTCCAAGTCGTGAGCATCTTCTGTGTTGCCGTTAGTTCACTCAACGTCGCCCAACGCTCAACCTCACCGCCTCTCAATCTGCCCCATCTCTCACCATTGCTTACTGTCGCTCACCCTCTCAATCTCCGTTCAAATCTCGCCCAATCCATGCTGTCAGTGATACAACACTGAATCCCAACAGACAATAGATATGGATTCGAATTCTAGAAATTTTAGTGCTTGAATTTGTGTTTTGAACTGGGAGGAAGAGAAATGTCAAAAATTAGGGTTTGAATTGGTATGAATTCTGAAAATCTTTAGGGTTTGAATGGTGTACGTTGGGGTTTTTGAATTGCGTTTTGCTGCAGTCGAAAATCAGAAATTTATGCTATGGAAATTTGTTCAAGTTCAAAGTTGGGGGGGGGGGGGGAGGGTTGAATTGGGTTTTTTTGAACTCTGAAATTAGTTCACAGTGAGACTTTCAATTGAGAGTTGCATAAGAACACCTTTTCTATCATGCTCCATCTCCGCTTCTTTTATGTCAAATTGAATTTGGGTGTTGTGATTTATCAATTACCAGATGACCAAACTCACTATATCAATTACCCAATTGAATTTGAACAAAACCAATTCAAACCTTCTGACACTATATCAATTATTTACCATATTTTTGTTTCAGTTTGAGAGCTTGTGAGTTGGAACTTGGGAGTTAATAGTACTTGGGCAGTAGAATAATGAGTCAACCTCTATTGATCTGTATATCATAAGAAATCCCATATGATATGGAAGTGATGGAACTGTTCGGTGACTTGTTAAGTGCATCTTCTGTGTACTGGGAAATTGTGTATTTGGTCTCAGGGGCATTTGTTGAGAAATTCATCTGAATCTGCCTGTATTCGTAGTAGGCTACAAAGATCAAGTTGTGGAGCTTCAAAACAATTACATTCAGGCGGTGAGTTTTCTGAGCAACAGTTGAGAGTGTTTGTTGTGTTTGATAGAGGAGAATTCTCTAAGTGATGAGAATTAGGGGTCTACGATTTGGAAAATTTTTGTAAATAAGCTTACCACTTGGAATACTTTAAAAATTGGTAGGTAACATGGAATAGCCAAAAATTTGAGCCTATCAAATGGAATTTCCCTTTTATTTATTACTTTACAAGATAATAATAGTATTTTATATTTTTCATATTCTATAAATTAATTGTAGTTTATATATATTAACCAATTTGATACATTTTTCATACATTTTACTAAATAATATTACTTTTACTAAACTATTCTTTTTACAAAAATTAAAATAATACATGGTCACCCCTTCCCACCACTCTTCTTCTCCTTCTTCTTTAAGCTTTTCTTTCCTTCTTCATCCTCAAGCCACCCATGGCTATCTAAAATCCATCAAAACTTTATAAATCATGTGCAGAAAATGTAAAATTTCATTCATAAAATAATCATTCTCAATTCCTATAAGTAGTCAAGCAGATTGAGCATTGAATCACCATCCTCTTCCACCATCAAAAACACCACTACTATCTTCCTCTTCTTCTCCCTGTCATCCACCATCACCACTAGACCTGGCAATCCTCATCCGAAACCCGAAATCTGATCTGATCCGATCCGCCCGAATCCGAACCCGATCTACATCCGAATGTCGGAACCCGGGCTTCATCTGAAACCCGGATCAAATCCAATCCGAAACCAAACCGATCTGAAACCCGAAGTTAACCGAATAAGGAAAGCATCCGAAATAATCCGAGACCCGAACCCGATCCAAGTCAGGCTAAACCCGAACAAGCCCGCATCCGAAAGTCGCTCGAATTGAATTCAACCTGACTTGAGACACATCCGAACCGAATTTTACCCGACTCGAGATACACTAGAACTGACCTACAGGCGAACCGTAATAGAACTAACCCAATTTAGGAGGGAAACAAAATTTCTATTTAAATTTTTGACACCCACTAATTTCCCTCCTCGCTAAAATTCTAACTAGCAATTCCCTCCAAATTTAAATTAGTTCAAGTTTAAGAAAAGTTGGTAGACAGGGAAATGAAATTATTATTGGTGAGTGTTGTTTAAAATTTTAAGAAATTTAGGTTGGAGGGAGTTTGATAATTTAAAATTTTTATTTTGGTAGGATTTTTCTTATATGTTAAATTAAAGGAAGTATGGAGAGACTTTTCATTTTTTTTTAGTGGTATGATTTTCTTGGAAATTTAGATGGAAATTGAGTACTCAAAACTACAAATAATTAAAATAATTTCTAATTTCAGTTTAGTGGGAAATTATCCACCGTTAAATTTAGATGAAAATTATCCGACCCGAAAGCGATCCGACTAGAATATAAATACAACCTTGGATTTATTCGAAAGCAAGAAGCCGAATTAACCCGATCCAAATTTGAACAGACCCGACTCAACCCAACCTGGGAAAAGTTTCAACCGACTCTCACCCGAAGAGTACGATCCATCAAACTCGATCCGCACCCGATCAAGATCAATCCGGAGTCAAACCGAATCCGAACCCTGCCCGAACCAAAACCGATCTGAGTCGGAGCACGGATGATCCGAACAAACCCGAACCCGAAGTCATCTGATCCGAACCCGATCCGACACATCCGATTGCTAGGTCACCACCATCATCTTCTTCTTGGCCCCCACTGCCGCCATAACCCACCACCAAACACCACCATCACCTTCATCAGAAGCCACCACACCACCTTCGGTCACCACTACCAACACCATTTCTGCCACCACATCAACCACCACACACCAATATTTTCTCAAATTCAATCCCAACAGCCCATCCAAATCACACTCAATTACTCATACACATAAACCCAAATTCATTAATCTTAACTTATACTTACCATTCCAGCCGACATCTCGCCGGAAACCGCCATTATCGCCGCCCAAAAACCACCTTGAAACACCACCATACCCCCTGTTTCTCGCCTACCGCCGCGGTGACCACCACCCCCTCGGTGCTCCGATTGTCCCCTCGTGAATTTCGGCCCTATCACCGCCCAGTAGCCACCCGCTGTGGCCATCGCCGCCAAACCCAACCCCCTCACCCACCTCCTTCTCCTTCTCTTTATTTGGTGCTGCGTAGGAAAGGAGTTCAAAAACTCCTCTGACTTCCTTTTTGGTTCTAAAAAGAATGGTTATTGGGCCAACTTAAATCTCATTCATTTAGCCCATTAAATTATTTAGGTAATTCTTCATTTTATCATTTTTCCTATTTCTTTCAAATTCATTAATTATTACAATTCCTTATACTAACTATATTATTACCATTATTATTTTCCATGATTTTACAAACAAAGATTGGATAATTTCCAAAATTATTCCACCCACCCTCCATATTCAAAATCAGGAAGTGAAAGGTATAATTCGATAACTGTACCTTCAAAAATGACGTTTAATTTTCATTAATTATTTTAAGTTATATACAAATTATTTACGTGATTTTAGTATGTTTTATCATTAATAGTGGACTCTTATCATCACTCCCGGTACCGGAGCTTGGGTTAAGAACCGACCCAGCTATGCGCATGGACAAGGACAGGATCCTAGGATTACCTTGCAGTCATATCATATCATTAAGATTGGTTGAAACCAATCTAGAGTTCCACTCAGATAATAATTAAATAATTATTTTTAACATCTCTCCCCTTCTCTCTGTTTGCAAATAAAATGAATTTTAAATGGCACCCCAATAAAATGTTTTTAAAATGTTTTACGCTACAGTGTCGGTTATACTAGGTTCCGTCTCATTTTTCCTTGTGTTTTTCAATGTTTTTGTTTTTAGGTGGCAACAGGAGTTGACATATTTGGGGCAAAGACAAATGAGTAGCAGATTAGGCCGCCACATAGTTAAAGTCTCTCAGTTTGGTTATTAAATTTTAATAGTTAGCTCACCAAGACAATAGTTTATTTGTTAACATTTTTTTACTTTATCTTTTAAATTGATATTTCCTCGCATTTTCTCTTAAGTATTATTATTTCATAAATATTTTTATTTCATGTTTTTACCTCCTTATAAAAAGCCTTGCTTTTCCACTTTCGGAAGAGCGGCGGTAACGCTATTGACTTTTTCGCTTCCGCTAATATAAGGTTAATTAAGTTAAAATTTTGTTAATCCCCTGATTACAAGTCGGGATGTTATAGAATGGAATCAGAACATTCGTCTTGGTTGAGCCATAGGTTAATAACTGGAAATTAAAATTAAATTTATAACCTACATAGAAATTAGGAAGTATTGAGAGCATCGAGCTTGGGGTTTTATGTGATTTATTTAGGCGATTTATTAAGTTGATTTTGGAACAATAATTACTTATATACAATACCCTAGTGATTTTATCCAATATTTCATGGGGGTAATCTTTTCATTATTTTACAAGCCACATAGTTGATTTACTTTTCTATGTTATAAAACCGATTTCCTACATATTTGTGTGATTTGTGTAAATTTATGGTTTTTGGTATACTAATTAACTTTATGCGATTTTTATGTAAATATTTTAAAAAGTTGTTTTCGGTAAATTAATTTATTTATGTGATACTAATGTAGTTTTATAGCTATATATATATATATATATATATATTTGAAATTATTGTTTTACAATTGATAATTGATTTATGTTCTTATACTACTTGAGTTTATTTTCAAAACTATTATTTGAGTTTCAATGGATGATATGGTTGAATTGAATTTACAAGTTATTTTTGGTTATATTTTATGGTAAGCATCTAATGACTTGTTTATTAAAAATTTTATGTATTTTGAGAAAGCAAGGTACCGAAAAATAGTTTCCCCAAATATTAAGCTTTCTTTTGATAACTTATTTTATTGCTTGAATTTATAGAAATTTTTGCTTATATACATAACTAATATAGTTTTGTGACTTCCTATCTTTCATACGTAATTTTATACGACGATGTTTTATATATAATGGTTTATTTGCTACACATAATAATTTTAGTCTTCCATATATAAAACTGATTTATTGCGATTATAAGTATTGGATTTTTATTGTCCAGGAAGTATTGATATTAAGCTTGAGCCACTTTTTTTTATTAATCGCTTCAACTACTCAAATTAAAATTTTACACGTTTTGTCACACAAGTTTCGTAGTTTCTGCTAATTTTTCTATACAATTAAGTTATTTTTGTATGTAGTTGAAATATTACATATTTGCTTAAGTTCATCTTATATATATTGTTTTGGGTATATTTTATGAGAAGTATCATGTAATTTGTTTACTAGATTTCTATAAGTTTTGTGATAGTAAGGTATTTATCTTAATTAGTTCGTAATTTTGTGATTTGTAAATAAACTTAACTTTCAAAAAAACACTCAAAGGTACCCTAATATTTGGGGAAACTATTTTTCGGTACCCCAACTTTTCAAAACTAATTTTGAGGTACCCTTACTTTTTGGGTTAGTAATTATTTGGTGCTTTTCCGACCATTAATTTTATTAAGTAACCGAAATACCCTCATTCTTCTTCTTCTTGAAGGGTATTTCTTCAAGAAGGGAAGAACAAGGGCATTTTGGTCACTTAATAAAATTAATGGCCGGAAAAGCACCAAATAATTATTAACCCAAAAAGTAAGGGTACCTCAAAATTAGTTTTGAAAAGTTAGGGTACCAGAAAAACATTTCACCAAAAGTTAGGGTACCTTAGAGTAATCTTTTGCTTAACTTTGCGTTTAAGAATTTTTGTAAATTGCGATATATTTTATTGCACGACGTTTTCTTAAAAGAAAAAAAGGGGGAATTTAAATAGTTTTGTGAATTGCTTTTTACACGTATCTCTACAAATGATAATACTTACACTTATTTTGGAAATATTAAATTTTTTGTAGTTTTAATAATTATTCTGTCAAACAATTACTCGGTTTATTATATATATTTTCATGTATACTTTTGCTTTGTTTTAGAAATCATGTGAAAATTTTCAAACAACCAATGTTTAAATATTAAATTACTATTTATGTTCTAACTTATAGTAGTTGATTGGTGTTTACCTTCCGATTATATACCAATGAGTTATTTTCGACTTTTTATACCTGCTTATAGGGGTATCCGGTTATATTATGAGGACAGTGTTATTATTCGCATTGAGTCCATGAAAAATCGATTTTCTATTGGGGCTATTTTCCAAAACTTTGCATTATTTTGATTTTTAAAACCTACATCAAGCATTATTCATGAGGGTTATGCTTCTCCGTAGGGTCATGTTTTAAAACCAAGTGTGGAAGTTTTAGCAACCCAACACAGACCTACCTAATTTGGTCTTTTGATCATCAGAGGAAGGAAATAAAGCCAATCGTCACGACCACTTTGTTTACTATCAACAACCCAGTGACCAAAAGCCATCTAGCTCACACGAAAGCCCAACGAACACCTCACAACCTCAAAATGCCAATCCATTTGGGTTAGAGTTTGATGTTTTGGGTTAATTAGTGGTCGAGTTACTAAAGAAGTGGAACTCCATATCGGGATAACGATAATGGCAGCAAACCTAGTGAGAGAGTAGTGAAGCCAAACCCGAAGACTTATCAAAAAATTACTTAGAGGTACCCTAACTTTTGAAGAAACAATTTTTTGGTACCATAACTTTTCAAAACTAATTTTGGGGTACCCTTACTTTTAGGTTAGAAATTACTAGGTGAATTTCCGGCGAAACTCCGATTGATTCAAATCATTTTCGTCCACAAAAACAAAGGGCATTTTCATCCACAAAATCGTTTAGTCAATTTCCCGCCTAAAACTCACCGGTGAATTCAAATCATTGGGCGGAAATTCACCTAATTATTTCTAATTCTAAAAGTAGGGTACCCCAAAATTAGTTTTTTAAAGTTGGGGTACCAGAAAAACATTTAACAAAAAATTAGGGTACCCTTTAGTAATTTTTTGAAGACTTATGATGGTAAAGTTGACCTTGTCAAAATTGGAAGATTGAGTTCAATTAATGGGAAACTATATTTGAGGTTGTCGAAGCTCCTGAAAATAGAAAAGTCAGTATTGAGACGTTTTATCTTGAGGATCAAACCAATATCTGGAGGAATACTATTAACGATGTATAATATAGGCTTGGATTTAATTGGGAAAGGTTTAATGAGTCATTGACGCGGCAATTCAATAAAAAGAAAATGTGTTCGTAGAATCAAAATAAGGGGAGAATATATTTGTCTTGGAGTATGTTGAAAAAATAAATAAATAAAATTTTGGAGTCATCTTGATTGGCACATGAAAATGCAACTAATGAGGAAGTAAAGAGACATATATTCAAAGGAGGACTTGCATGTTACATGTGTAAGCAAGTGTTTGGGCAACAAATTAGCACTTACCCCGATCTTAACTAGGATAGAACAATTGATGTAGAGATAATAAGAAATGAGTTTAGTAGTAAGAATTGTTATTATGAACATCGCACATCTATTGCGTTTAAAACCTATTGCCTTGACATAACCATTATGTCAAGTTAATTTAGGTTAAGCATAACCATTATGCTTTCTAAACAACAGGGGTTTAGAGAGTGACATTCACGTTATTATGAACATCGCACATCTATTAATCACTCATCTTGATTAAGATTCGAGTGATGTGACTTCCAAGGGACAGACGTGTGTGAACTTTGTCCTACGCCTAGTCTGCTTAGCTCGAGCAATGGCCCCTAAAAAGGATAACCGCGAGCTTCCGCTGCACAACACTAGACGCCAAATTCTTTAATGAACTCCTTCATCCACACAGTCTCCAAGGTGGCTTCTCAAACAAGTCGAGATGTACTTAGACTTAAAATAGATTCCTCAAGAGGAGTCCACTTGGAACTCTTCCAAGTTACAACCTCTTCAAATGGACGTGACCAAACTGATTATGGTAACCATCAATGTCTGTTATGTGCCAAGTACAAGTGTAACTCTTTACACACTTTACACATTTTTCATTTGTCCTTCATATAAAACCAAAGACATCTTTTTAGTTTTATTACACTCTTGAGTATGATAAGCACTTTAGAACAACGTTTCAATCTAATTGAAAGTTGACTTCACATACTCAAGATAATTTACTTTCGACAGCTCAATACTCATTTCGGCATTCATAACTTATCCTATTTCCAAGGAATAGATTAGGTTTCACATCCACTCTTGGGATTCGGATGGCAACTACATCATTCCATATCAAGTGATGTAATGATGTCATTATGGATCAAATCCACTTCTTGGAGTTCTGTTGAATGATTTCAGTGACTTATCATTATAAGTTGTTTAATTCAAATAATTAAACACATCGATCTATCTATATAGACCATTTCTCCAAGATTGCATGGAGCACTATCGAGGTCCTTTCAAATATCAAAATCTATGTACCTTTAGCCTCAAAACATTAGGCCAGAAAAGGTCATTTTCAATTTTGGAGTATGTCAACACATACTGGACCAAACAGGACAACTAGCTCCCACTGAATTTCTTGCAACTTCAAGAATATATGGATTTCTTTAGGAGATCAACCTATTAATCAATTGATCAACCATTGATCTTTAACTCCATGCCTATGCTGACGATCACAACTAATCGTTCTAGCTTGTGGACCTTCCCAACAATTTTGGGAACCTGAAAACTTATGGGACGTGTCTCATACATTCGCGGTTTCTGGAATTAAATTCATGAAAGAAAGTTTCAAAGTCCTTTTGCCAAATATCATAGTCATACTGTGTGGTTATGGCTAGGGGTATCCTAATGGACCTGTGGATTATGGGCCCACTACTGGTTAAGGGTCTACTTCACAGTCACCACTGAAAACGTAGATCATTAACAACCAGTAAAGCCTTACAGCCATCCAATTAACCATCCGTGTCAATTCATTACAATAATGATCCACTTGGTCTCCTTATTGTTTTAACACATTCAGGAAGGACCCCCAAGTTCAAAACTTGGTTGTGTTACATGGTGTCCATTTCGGAATTTGATAGAATCCGGTCTTTCAAAGCTTGCTTTGTAGGTGGTAGACTTATTACTTCTAAAAGTAATACATAGGTGTCATCAACTAGATAACCAAATCTCTTCAGCTGACGCACCTATCTACCCAACCTACTAAAAGGTTTTTCCACAAGTTCTTCATTCAACCAAACCTCAACTCTTTGAGTCTAGTCCTCAAACACTTTTGACCCTCATCCATCTACACCACAACTACTTGAATCTCAACTTACACTTGCTGACTTTCAGGAAGTGTTTTGAGTGAGAGTACTAAGGTGTTATGGATAGGAAGGGCAGAAGTAGTTCGTGACTCATGAACTTCAGTAAGTTCATAAAATCTCTCCCACTCTTTCTCTTAGAGATACACCTTGTCTCTAAGGAGAAAGCTTTGGAGGCACAAACACATCTTCATAAGAACGAGTGCATAAGAAGAACTTTTAGTTCCTTTTGGACAATCCATAAAGAACAAACTTTTGATACGAGTACAAGACAGCCAATAGGTCAAACCTATTGATAATTCTTGCAACCTCAAATCAAAATAGACAGACAAGGAAAAATTCCTTCCCATATGGTGTCTTTCCAACAGCTTTGGAAACAGAAAAGGTTAGAACAGATGGGCAGTTATCAAGAACAAGCCCTCAAAAGCAAAAAATAAGACTTTTGACTCAAGCATCCATTCCAAAACCCAAAACAGAAATCTAATTTCTGATTAATTACATGAATCAGCAACTATTGAGTTCAAGTACTCATTTGGAAGGAAAAGATAAACCAAAATCTTAAAGCATAAACTTGCAACTACTTGCTTGTCTCTCATGCCAAGATCAATTCCTATCCTTGCTGTCCCATCCACTTTTTAGCTTCCATCCTGTACATTTCAACAAATGTGAGATTTAAGCTGGTATCCAATACCCAAAAGTAGAGAGACATTTAGGATATATTCAATCACACATATATACCTGATTCAAAAAATTCCATTTCTCAAGCTTCAAGCTTGTAAGGTACTCTGGGCAAGCCTTCACCTTGAGATCTTGAGCTTGCGCAACAGCCTTGCGCTAGCCTTCATGATCTTCAAGGCCCTTCTAGACTTAGCAGACCTCCTGAGACATTTTCCCTTCTTGACCTTCGAAACGATCTTGTAAGCCTCGTTAGAAGCAATCAAGTCTTTCTCTACCGCTATGAGCATCTCCTGTAGCTTTAACAAGCTATACTCATGCCCTTGCCTGATGTAGTCCATCGTGAAAGATTGGAATCCATCGTGCAATGAGTTCAAGATGATGTCAACATCAAGATAGGATCAAGAGGAAAGCCTAACCAACTCATGTTGTTGAATTGAATAATCATCTTCAACATATGTGGCCCTACAGGTTCGCCGACCTCTAGTTTCAAGTTGTAGATCTTGCTAACAGTCTCATGTCTTTCCTGTATGATCTACTTCAAATACAGAGATTTACAGAGTGAGACAATCTCGAAAGACGACATGCCCACATAGTACTTGTGGAGCAAAGGAGACATACTGCCCAATATCAACTTATCCACATAGGTATCGTCATCACAATGACGTTTCCAACTGGCTTTCTCAACTTTCGAGGCATTATCGACAGGGGGGTCGCCCTTAGGTATGTCAAGCACATACTCTTTCTGCTCAGCCTTGACAATATTTCTCAGATACTTGACCCAATTCGGGTAATTGGATCTAGTGAGCTTCTTCTTCTCAAGGAGGGAATGATCAACAGACATTATGAATCTACAAACCAAAACGATTCAATTAGGATTTAAACATTAATAAACTCTGAAAATTAAACCGATTTTAATTTCAACATTAGAACACACTTAACTCTCAATTAGTGTTTCAATGTAACCAAGACCCAACAGGCACAAATCGACATCGAGTGAGCTTTGGCCCAAACAAACCTCGTGTTAAATCGCCTAAGGTAGATCATCTCATGATCAATCATTCTAAACGATTCTTGGCGAGAGTGTGTGTATCTCATACATCACCTCTCTCTGTTGCTCATGACTCTAGACCCTCTAGCCCGCCATTATGGACACGCATGACTTCCACCCAACTTGTTATCGATTCATGGATGACTTGCTTTGGCAATGACCGCCTATGATCCAAGTGGTGGTTGTCAGGGTGAGCAATTATACGTCCAAACTTTAGAGAATACATATTTATTATCCTTAGCATGCGATTCTAGGTGAAACTTGTGAATCAAGCATGAAATGCATAATAAACAATTAAAACATGTGAAGAGGCTCAGACTATCCTTGAGGACCTCCACGCTCATACTGTACGTGAGGACCTCAACGCCATTACCAGACGGCAGCCACCTCAGCAGTATTTTGTTTGAAAGATAATTTAGGGAAGTATCAATCATAATCTCATCTCTTATCCATATTTCTATGATAGTATATTCTAATGATTTGACCTTCCTTATTTTAGAGACCAAACAAGAAGGAAAGAAATATGGAGCTAAGAAGATTGCGCGGCAAGATTGTGGATCCGGTCTAATATGGAAAATATTCTGAAGAAAGAAAAGTAGTTGTTGCCTCCAAGACCCTATATATTGTTGCCTCTTCTTTGTAACCAATAATCGATTTCCAAGGAAGAAAATCAGTTGTAGGAGTTTTGTGAAAGAAAACTCTAAGTGTAGGAATTGTGTGAATTTTGAGTGTAACCACATTTGGGTTGTGGTGAGTTTTGTAACCATATCTAACTGGTGAGGACCCTCTGCGGTCGTAACGTTGTTTGTGTCCAGTGATCCTCTGTTGAGTGAGGTCACTGTGTGTAATCGCCTCTTCTGTAAGGCCTCAAGATCAGTAGACAGCTGCCCAGTCTTCTGCCTCTGTAAGCTGTTCTGAGGACCTCACAGTCCTCTTACTAGCTGAGTTGTAACCTCTTCCCTTAAGCACTTTTTATTCAATAATAAAGAAGTTATTTTCAGTATTTAAAAGTGCTATTTAACCTAGTTGTGTTGATTGAAGTGCAGAATATTTAGATAACCCTAATTACCCCCCTAGGGTTTTTCAATTGGTATCAGAGCGGGTCCACAAATTCAAGAGTTTAACCACTCGTGGAAAAGATCATGGCCGCTATCAACACAAATGAAGCTCCTCAAGGACGCTCATGGACAATAGCTCCACTACTTTCTGGAGAAAACTACAGGTTGTGGAAAAGACAAATGGAGGTCTTCCTCAAGGACCAAGATGAGGACCTCTAGACTGTGGTTACCGAGGGAGATTATCCCACTCCCACGAAGAAGAACAGTGCTGGTCAAGATGTCCCAAAGAAAAGATCTGAAATGACCAAGAAAGAATCGGAGCAATTTAGAAAAAATACTCATGCCCTAAACTTGATTTATTGCAGTTTAAATTTGAATGATTTTGAACGTATATCTAATTGTGAAACTGCGAAACAGGTTTGGGATTACTGATAACCTCATATGAAGGCACAAAAGTCAAGGACACCAAAGTGGATATCCTTATCCAAAGGTATGAGGCCTTCAGAATGAAGGAAAATGAGACTATTGAAGAGATGTTCAAAAGATTCAGCAGCATCACCAACCACCTCATATCTCTGGGAAAAACCTACCCAAATGAGGAACAGCTTAGAAAGGTCCTCCGATGCCTGCCTAGAAGAAAATGGGGTCCAAAAGTCACAGCCATTGAAGAAGCCTAAGATCTCAAGGCCCTCAAACTGGAGGAACTCATTGGAAAACTATTGGCCTATGAGATCCAATTGAATGACCTCTCAGAACCCAAGGAAATTTCCCTCAAGGCAGTATGTAAATCTGACAGTGAGTCAGATGATGATGAGGAGGAAGATACAATGGCAATGATGGCTAGAGGGTTCAGAAGATTATACAAGAAAGATCCAACCTTTCGAGGATACATTAAGGATAGACAAAATAGAAAAGCAACCTCAAAAGGTAAGTCCTCATTAAGAAAAGATACTGACACATTCACTTGTTTTATTTGTGGCAGCTCAAAACACCTTATGAAGGACTGCCCTCACGCCAGAAGAAACAAAGACAAGAGAAACAGTCGACCTCAACGACATAACCATGAGGCAATGATGGCAACATGGAGTGATAGTGATTCCAGTGAAGGCCACAGTGAGATAGAAGAAATAACAAATGTATGTCTGATGGCAAACACAAGTGAGGATCAAGATCCAACCTCATCTCATGACGAGGTAAACATTGATGACCTCCTTAATCTTTACCACTACATCTTGCTCATAAGTGTATGCATCTTTTTAAATACTCCAAGTCCTTAATAGAAAGAATCAAGCACCTTACCAACCACGTCCAAAGTCTCAGTGAGGCCATAAAAAGCCTGAACTCTCAAAATGACCTCCTGTTCACAGAAATCAATAGATTGTCTCTTAAGGTCAAAGACTGCTATAAAACCATCACTCAATTATCTAATGAGGCAGCCACTAATTTCCAACCTTACCAAAGCAAACCAGTCTCCACAACCCCCTCTCCTCAACCTCGGACCAAAATTCCTACGAATCATCCTCCCAGAGGACCTCTCCTTCCCACACCCAATACACCACCTCTCAAAAACTATCGGTCCAAAAGTCCCCCTTTCCATACCAACAAAGGACCTCTCCTTCCTATCCCAACCATTCCACCTCTCAGAGAAAATCATCATAGAGGACCTCCAACAGAAAATAAAATAAGGACCTCATCAAATCCCCTGTCTAAAGGAACTAAACCTCCGCGCATTACTAAAATTTGGGTCCCAAAGACCTCATTGCAACGATCTCATCCTTGGTCAGAGACCAAGAAAGGTGTAGTGTCTTCTATTACAAGTAAGCCTCAGACATAGAGATCCAACCAAGCCCTTCAAACTGAAAATCAACAAGAATGCAAGAATGATCTTTGGAGACAAAATCCAAGACAAGATACTAGACATTGGGAAGGTCGTGAAACAACACCACCCGCACCATTCGAGGGGGAATCGTTTACTATGAGGACCTCAACCTATGCACAAGCTGTCAAATTGAGGGGGAGTCCTATCATCCATCCTCCCTACATGTGGTCTTTCTCCTCCTCCTAGGTTTGTCAACTCACTGCATGCCTGTACCTCTGATGTCCTCATCAGCATGGCCTCTCGGGCACCTCAAAATTTAATCAGGGCCTGGTCAAGGTGTCCTCATCATTTCTTTTCCTCCTATCCCTCCTTCTCCCTCTCTCTTCCTCTGCTTATTTTGGGTACACAATTTAGTACTTGTACTCTCCTGTTTACTTTCTGTCTGAAAGACAAAAAGGGGGAGAACTCTTTTGGTTTGTAATTGCAGCAGCCCTCTAAACTGTTGTTATACTATATGATTGCTACTATCCTATTACTATATGCATATGCCACTACTGCTATCAGTTCTGTATAAAATCTTCCAGGAGTTTTGTTTTTCAAACAAAAAGGGGAAGATTGAAGAGGCTCAGACTATCCTTAAGGACCTCCACGCTCAGATTGTACGTGAGGACCTCAACGCCATTACCAGACGGCAGCCACCTCAGCAGTATTTTGTTTGAAAGATAATTTAGGGAAGTATCAATCATATCATAATCTCATCTCTTATCCATATTTCTATGATAGTATATTCTAATGATTTGACCTTCCTTATTTTAGAGACCATACAAGAAGGAAACAAATATGGAGCTAAGAAGATTGCGCGGCAAGATTGTGGATTCGGTCTAATATGGAAAATATTCTGAAGAAAGAAAAGTAGTTGTTGCCTCCAAGACCCTATATATTGTTGCCTCTTCTTTATAACCAATAATCGATTTCTAAGGAAGAAAATCAGTTGTAGGAGTTTTGTGAAAGAAAACTCTGAGTGTAGGAATTGTGTGAATTCTGAGTGTAACCACATTTGGGTTGTGGTGAGTTTTGTAACCAGTGATCTAACTGGTGAGGACCCTCTGCGGTCGTAAGGTTGTTTGTGTCCAGTGATCCTCTGTTGAGTGAGGTCACTGTGTGTAATCGCCTCTTCTGTGAGGCCTCAAGATCGTGAGACACCGCCTTACGCCTCGTCAGAGTCGCTACGAGGACCTCACAGTCCTCTTACCAGCTGAGTTGTAACCTCTTCCCTTAAGCACTTTTTGTTCAATAATAAAGAAGTTATTTTCAGTATTTAAAAGTGCTATTTAACCTAGTTGTGTTGATTGAAGTGCAGAATATTTACATAACCCTAATTACCCCCCTAGGGTTATTTCAACATGCTAAGAACAATTCAAAGCATAAACATAAAAACTCTAGTATGGCCTCCTAAACTTAATTAAACAAACTTTAATTAAGATAAACTAGTCTTCAAGACTTCAAGAACTTCTTTCTTGAAGCTTCTAGAATTCCAACTTGAATGATTCAAGGATTCTCTTTATCGACACTTCAAGAACTTCTTCTTAAACGTTTTCAAGAACTCCTTCTTGAACGTTTTCAAGAACTCCTTCTTGAACCATCGCAACATACATATATTGGCTCCCACTTGAACCAACATCCAAGTTGAAGCAACAAAGGCTCCCACTCAACTTCATATCCCATATTACAAGATTTACAAGCAGGTCTCATCAAATGAGATTACATTGATTTCTAATATAAATTACAACTTTAATCAAATTAAAATGGAAATACATTCAAAATCGACGGCACGTAGGCCGTATTTCACCCAACCCGGCACGCAGGCCGGTAAAATCAGACTAGTTAAGGCCATACTAAGAGTGCATGTGATCAAACAAATAATTTTGGCAACATTGCAACACGACACATCAATATATGTCAAAACCAACTTCAATAACAATTGTAGAAGTAATCCAACATGCAATATATCAACCAAAATCAAGGGATAAAGCCAACAAGACAGCATCAAACAAATCCCAAACATAAGCACATACTCAACAAAATCCAATTTTATTAAGTTCAGACCTCCAACCTAAAACAATTTTAGGTGAGATAGGAAACACCTTTCCTTCTTGAAATTCCAAATTTCAAGGCTAGACACATACTCATCTTTGCTCAATTTCCAAAATCGAACAAACTTGCTCAGCAGATTCTCAATCCATGCTGAGGATCATTTTGTAGAGGTTCAACTGGAATCACCCAGTCACCATCTCCACAAAAATAAAAAAAAACGATCTGTTTATGCCCAACTGATCGATTGATATTTGATTTCCGAAATCAACACTTCCCATAAAGCTATAATTGAATGGAATCACCCAATTCAATACCTCAGATTAAATCTAATTTAACTGGGAAGTTATAGAAAATGAGATTTCAAGTCTAACCATTTTAGACCCAAACCTCAAATTCTTTTAGGTTTGAAGTTTGAAGAATTCATAAAGTGGTACTAGTTATGAGTGAGACATCATATGTCACGCACATTCAAACTATGCCCAACCTTATGAAAACCAAGGCTATCACAAGAGCCATCACGAGTACGGCGTCAAACGCAACAACTACTTGAAATGCTCGAGTGAAAACCAAGACCATCACAAGAGCCGTCGTGAGTACGGCGTCAAATGCAACAACTACTCAAATGCTCAAAAGAGATCCAGTGACAGCCATCGTAAATACGACGTCAAACGCAACAACTACTCAAGATATGTCAAAGGAAATCCAATGCGATCACGTGAGCCATCGAGAGTACGGCGTCAAACGCAACATCTACTCAAGATGCCCAAAAGGAAATCCAATATGATCACATGAGCCATCAAGAGTACGGCGTCAAACGCAACAACTACTCAAGAGGCTCAAAGTGGAAAAAGAAAGGCTATGAGTTTCACCAAAATCCCGAGTAAGACACATAGTGTCATGCTCGAGATTCCTTGTTAAACAAGGGGTTAAGCTCAATGTGAACCTTTGGTTATGGCAACAATTTCCACGACCAAAGCTTTCCTCATATCATACGGAAACCCAAATGTGATCACAAATGACACAAGAAATACAAACATCCAAACCAATATCCAATCAATCATAAACCAAGGTTTAACCATAACAAGATCACTACAACTAATAATCAAGGTCAACCACCATAACAAGCCAAATTAACAATTAATCTAGCATGTATACATCATAATAGATCACATCTACCAAGATTATAGCATAATAGGCATAAACTAGCAATCTAGCGAGGCTTTCTAAACATGGTTCAACCATTGAAACATATAAAAGAGAGCGGTAAAACATAAGCATGTTATTGTGGCTCTGATATCACTGAAGGGTAAGGGTGGTCTAGACCTATATAGGCCACAAGAAGAGGTGGGCCCGATCCTAATCGGGACCACCCCAATTAGGGGCGGAATAGGAATCCTAACTATTAGGATTCCCACTTAATCTAAACAAACTAACCCAAAACAATAAATAGCGTGAACTAAATAGTAGGGGCTAAGTTATTACCTCAGGTCTCTCAAATAGAAACGCATCGGTCGGCCTTGTACTCTTGAACGTGCCGCATCAAAAAACTCCGAGTAGAAGATTCCAAAAAGGAATCCTCCACAAAAGATCCACGCAGCACCTTTCGGCATGGTCGCTAGACCGTTTCAACCCCGGTCAAACCGAGGTCAAAAGAATATGTTGGACCGTATCAAATACGGTCCATCTTTCCCCCTTTAGAGCGGCTTCCCGGGAATCACCCTGGGACTCCTAAAACCGGGAACTCTCAAATGAAAGCTTTTCCCGGTATCCCTTAAATCTCAAAATAGAGACTAGCCTTTATAAATGGCCACTTGGGATTTGAAAGATAAGGTTTCCACTGAAGGGGAACCCAT
Organism: Portulaca oleracea; assembly: GCA_029582165.1. Lineage (NCBI taxonomy): Eukaryota > Viridiplantae > Streptophyta > Magnoliopsida > Caryophyllales > Portulacaceae > Portulaca > Portulaca oleracea. The sequence goes on from CM055876.1 coordinate 18,295,295, forward strand.
ATATATAGGAGAGAGAAAGAGAGAAATGGAGTTCCATTTCTGATGTGGGACGCGCGCCTGGGCATCACCATGGACCGTGGTGAGGTCCAGAACACATTCTGGAAACCCAGGAGGCACCATGACCGTGGTGACCCTCACCACGGATCGTGGCAGGGCACCATGAATCATGGTGGCCCTTGCCACCTTTGTGGTATCCTCCTTTGCCCCCTTTTGTAGTACCTCGGCCTTCCTGGTTCAATCCCTTATTGATCCGACCCTCTTTCTAACATACTCTTGCCTTAGGGTACTGGCTTGTGTGACCCTGTGGGACCAACTATCACGGTTGTGATTGAATTGTTCAATCGCCGGTTAAGAGATCTTCTAGAAAAGACATCAACCACCGTACTATGTTGGCTTGAGTACCAGGTTGTATTTGAACATTATCGGGACACTCCCAACAGTTTTATCATTCGTAATAGCCATTGGTTCAATCTTACACTCTGAGGTTGATCCAAAAGTTTAGTTTCTATTTCCTCAATTTTCCTAAGGTTTTGTTCCAACTTATTTTGATGATTTCCAAATTGGGACTTGGTCCAACATCTAAATTCTTATTTTAAAACTTTCAGTTTTTGTTCTATTTGGAACATTGCAGTTCCTTGAACGGGTTTTTTCTAATTTTTTTCTAGTAATATCCATCATTTGATTGTACTGACCCCAAAAATTTTGGTATCTAAATGGAAAAATTCTATGATTTTGTACTATATTCTGGGTAGTAAGGATTATCGGGCAATGGTCCGAGAAGGTGAAGGTACCATGTGATGTAGTGGTTTCTGGATAAACAGTCGTGAAATCTTTTCTCAGTATTGCCCGGTCTAACTTTTCAAAGATCCAGGTACCATTTATGCGCTTTTTCCATGTGAAGGGACGTCCATTTACGGCAGCTGATTCGCCATTTATGTTCATCAAAAATTCATTCGATCTACTGAACCTCGAAAGACCTGGAGTTACTCCTCTTTTTTTATCCCTTGTTTTCTCTAGTTCATTCAAATCCCTTGTTATAATCCAAGGAAGGTCAAAAAGTTTGATTTTGAATATGTAAACTATTCCAGAAATTATCCTTATTTCTTATCTGGGCGGGCCCATAAACTCCCGAAATGATACAGTTTCTTTTACTTAAATCCCTCATTGTCTGCATGAGTTGATTCCCATTTCCATTAAAAGACTTGAGTTTGTAAGTAGTTGACAAGTGTTTGTTAGTCTAATGATGGCGAGTGTAATGGTCCTCTCACGAGTACCTTACTAAGGCCTTTCTTTGACAAGCCATGCTTTGACATGGAGAGAATAAAAACTCAGGTGGTACACTGTGTACGATGTCGAAGTGATCGGAAACAATGCTACGCGAGTAGGATTAAGCCAAAGACCTGTTTGCATATATATATATATATATATATATATATATATATATATATATATATATATATATATATATATATATATATATATGAAAATCATAGCATGGAATGTAGGGGGAGCTAAAAGAGCAAAAATTCTAGGTGAATTAAAAGCCTTGAAACAAGAGCATCAATCGGATATTCTTTTTGTATATGAAATAATGACAAATGAGGTTAATTCTCTTAGAATTAGAAAGCAACTGGGCTTTGAACAATTCGATTTTATCCCCCCCCCCCAAAATCACTCGGGGGGAATATGGGCCCTTTGGGATAATCAAAACATTCATGTAGCCACCTTATCCAAAGAAGATCGTGCAATTCACCTTCTTGTCCATGACCCATCAATTACCTATGGAAAATTAAGTGCAAGTGAAAATCACTTATTGAAGTTGCAGATAATTACACTCTCCTAGCTAATGAGAGAGTGTTCATTCTAATGAATCTCCTCTTTATATATATATATATATATATATATATATATATATATATATATATATATATATATATATATATATATATATATATAATGTGTTCCCTTTTTTCCTTGGTCTTTGGTCAAAAGAACTAATTTATCATTGATTTCATTTTTCCTCACGATAACATGTGGAATTTGTAATATAAAACATATGGTTGTACTTCATGGTCAGGATTGAGTTTATCAGTTTGCTTGTTGGGGGATAGAAATTTGGCTCTCCTCTAATCAAATCTCACTTATCAAATGTCATTGTATAGCTTTCAAGAGAAAACTAAAATATTTTATCTTTCTACTATGCTTTATCGAGACTACACTCAGGTATTTATATATAAAAAAAATTGACAGATACTAAAGTCAAAGATGACTTTCAGACCTTATTTATCCTTAAGCTGCACCTCTAGGGTTGGACATATATATAGTTGATTTTTGGAAGCTGGCCACTTGGCTTGAGGTGAAGTTGCATTATCCATCGATATTTTGAGAACAAGACTTGAATTAACATCCATCTTTATGAAAATGAAAAATCATCAGCAAAAAGTTAATGAATTGAAGGAGGGGCACTATGACTTATCTTAACTCATTTGACATTCTTTCTGCCTCCTATTTTCTAATAATATTGTTAGAGAGAGTTTTCATGCACAGGAGAAATAGGTAGGTGAATAGGGGGTCTTCCTACTCAGACCGTTGTGGGTATTTTTTTTTGGGGGGGGGGGGGGAGTTTCTTCATTCACCATAACTGTATACCTAACCCTTAAGACACACACTTTAATTAACTAAATCCAATGTGAGGGGATGCTTATTTTCTTCATAATTGCTTCTAATGAATCTCATTTAAATATATCGTACACTTTGCTCATCTACACCGTCAAAGCTACATATTGTTTCCTTAATCTTTTTATAAGCGATCAACCTCTTTATGCATTTTTTGTGTATGAGGGGAATGTTGCCTACATCTGAACCCCTCAGACCCCTTATTAGTGGGACCACACTATGGTCAGACTATTGTTGTTGTTGTTGTTGTTGTTGTTGTAATGTTTTATGCGCCATAAAGTTGAGGACTTTATGAATAATGAGGTAGTTGTCTGTGATTAATCTTTCAGGGATGAAGGGAATATGAAATGAGTGAGAGGAAAACTCCTTGTCGTTGATTTATCATGCCTTTTGACATAACTCTGTATGTAACATTGCATTAACTTATCCAAAAAATTACTTAGAGGTACCCTAACTTTTGAAGAAACAATTTTTTGGTACCCTAACTTTTCAAAACTAATTTTGGGGTACCCTAACTTTTAGGATTAGAAATTACTAGGTGAATTTCCGGCGAAACTCCGATTGATTCAAATTATTTTCGTCCACGAAAACAAAGGGCATTTTCATCCACAAAAACACTTAATCAATTTCCCGCCTAAAACTCACCGTTGAATTCAAATAATTGGCCGAAAATTCACCTAATTATTTCTAATTCTAAAAGTTAGGGTACCCCAAAATTAGTTTTTAAAAGTTGGGATACCAGGAAAACATTTCACCAAAAGTTAGGGTACTCCTAAGTAATTTTTTGTAACTTATCTATCGGTAGTCATTAATGGTTTTTGTAGCTTGCTTCTTTTTCAAAGGAAAGTTTCTTTGATTCAAGGCTTACAAAGTTGTCTTCTCTACTTGTGTTTGGATAAAGTGCTAACAATTTTGGAAAAAAGTTTTAGGGATACTGAGCTAAGAGCTTTATTATCCTACATTTGGAAAACGTTTCTTAAATTTCTTTCTTAGCGAAAAAGGGCATTATAAGCATCAAGCTTTATTCCTATGAGATATTTATATCTATTGTTTTTATTGACTAGTAACGACCACATAATCAATAGGATTAATTCCTCAATTGATATGGCTGTTACAATAGTCATTATATCTATATTAATCACTCCTCTAATTAAGTGACTTGAGTAGTACTTAAAGGAGTGGATTAAGGGTTTTCTGTGTGAGAAAAAAAAGAGACACAATATTATATAATATTCTTCAAAAATACACAGTCTCTAGTTCTCCTATAACATGCCTACCATCTCAAGGGCTCGGGTTTGCGATGTGGCAATATTCTGGCGACTCTAGTAGCCACCGGAGATCGATCCTGAATCAACTGGGTACAACTAACGGCAATCCGATCCAATTTTCGCAACTAAGGTTAGTCCTTTAATTAACTAACAGTGGTATTAGAGCATTACTTGTCATTCCCGAGTTAAATTACCTTAATCTGATTTAGGCTAATTTCTTGGGCTATTGTTATGAAACGGTATTGATTCACCTTGTTTCTCCAATCCTACGTTGATATACATATGTGTTGTGTCTATCCCCTTTGTATTATGTCTTTTCCCCACTCTTGTCCATAATGAAATTGTTACATTTCCTTGTTCCCTTCAACCATGTATGGCAACTAAGACTCCAACTAAGGTCATCTCACTGACTTAAACTATGTGTTTAGTTTACACCCATACTCAACCTAATATTGAATTAGAAGTGGTAGAAGGAAAAATTAAGTTTCGATTTTTAGCATACCCATAAGGTCGCCAGAAGGTGGCGCGTATGGGTAAGATGAGAGATTTCGTTGTCCTCCAGCCGCCTGATGCAGAAGAAGACAGTAGAATTTCAATTTTTAGAATTTCAATTTTTAGTTTTAATTTCTGAGATGTTTTTAGATTTTAATTCAGCTATTTTTCACTATTTTGGGGGGAACATGCAGAGTTGGCAGTTATTGTGAACGAGAAATTAGGGAGTGGGATCCAACTGGAATGCATTTTTATTCTAGAAAGAAGGGTGAATGAAACATATGGGTTATTATTTTTTCCTCTCCAAATACTCTGTTCTCTCTAAATCTCTCTCCATTTCCATAACGATCAGGCTAGCAATTCATCGAAGTCCTCTTTCTTTCTGAATTTGAGTGATTTCCTTGGTTACTGCATCAGTGGTATCAGAGCAGTCGTTCCGGTGGCCTGAAAGTTTCCACAAACTGGCTTACACAAGGAACCAATCTGACATGGAGGACTCTATGAAGTCTATCCTGGAGGAACAACGCCAATGGCTTCAACAGCAAATTCAGGAGCAAAATGCCAACATAGCCAACCAGCAGCAATGGCTACTAGAACAACAACAACAGCATCTGAGGGCACAACAAGAACAACAACAGTTGCATTTGCGGACACAGCAAGAGCAAATCAACGAGCAACACCAGCAGATGTTAGCACAAATCTTGGCTCAGTTGAGGCCACCTGACAGGCCCCAGGAAGAAGCCAGACCACCCCCTAATATTCCCGCCGGAGGTAATAATATTCAATTCAATCCTAAAGTAGAATTTCCAGTGTTTGATGGGACTGATCCTAGGGGATGGATCAAAAAGTGTGCCAGGTATTTTGGGTTATGTCGTATTAATGACAATCAGAAGGTTGACTTAGCATCCCTACATCTTAAGGGTCCTGCTGAAATTTGGTTTGGTAGTTACATTATGGAGAGAAGGGGTGTGACATGGGATGATTTTATTGTGGATGTATGCTCTAAATTTAGAGACCAGTTGGGTGGGAAGGTGATTGAAGAATTCAATCGGTTACAACAAGAAGGAAGTCTTGACGTTTATCTAGCAAAATTTGAAGAATTAAAAGCACTGATCTTGGTCAAGAACCCTACAATGCCTGCTTCCTACTTCCTTGAGAGTTTCATTGGGGGTCTTAAACCCGCTGTTAAACCCCTGGTCCGAGCTTCGAACCCCCAAGATTTAGACAGTGCAATTCAGCAAGCCAAACTACATGACGAACATATTGCAGCCCTCAAAATACCCCCTGAAAGAACCTTGAAAACTCCACAAACCTTCCAAAACAATCATACCAAAGCCCTACTACCTACACCCCCTTCCACCCATAAAGCTCCACCACAATTTTTACACACCAACCCCAACAGACAACCAGCCACATCTACATCCAGACCCACAAAATTTATCCCAGCTGCTGAGCGAGCTGAAAAAATGGCTAAGGGGTTATGCTTCCTTTGTGACCAGCCCTATGAAAGGGGTCACAAGTGTACTACCAAGGGTAAGCAACTTTTTTTGATTGAAGTATTGGAGGACGAGGATGAAACTGGGGGAAGTGAAACATTTGACGGTGAGGTGGAATTTGATGGCGAGGACACCACTCCTCACATTTCGATTAATGCTATGTGTGGCAATTCTGGCTTTCACACTATGCGGGTGAATGGGCACATCGGGAAGAAGACTATCCATATATTGATTGATTCTGGGAGTACTCATAACTTTTTGGATGAAACATTGGCTAGGAGGATAGGCTGTAGATTGGAGCCAATAGCTAAACAGGCAGTATCAATAGCTGATGGAAATACAATGTCGTGTCAGTATGTTTGCAAAAACTTGAGATGGTCCTTACATGGTACGGAATTTTTATCTGACACCCTAATTTTGCCTTTGGGAGGCTGTGATTTAGTCCTTGGGGTTCAGTGGCTCTCTACATTGGGTACAATTAAATGGGATTTCAGACATCTCAGGATGGCATTTCGGTATGGGGGGAAAAACCTTGTGTTACGAGGAATCGGTGCAAAGAGAGTGCAGCTACTGTCTGAGGGCCAGCTACCCAAAGCTCTCAAAGCTGCCTCTCAGCTGTGTATGCTACAGTTGCTGCCCGAGAATAAAGCAAGTTGTCTGTCATTAGAGAGCAAAGAAGATCAGCTTGTACCTACTGAGCTACAACCTCTGTTGGAAGCTTATAATGATGTGTTTAAAGAGCCCACCAAATTGCCACCTACGAGGGGTGCATTTGACCATAGAATTCCATTGAAGGAGGGTACTTCACCTATTAGCTTGCGACCCTATCGATACCCATTGCAGCAAAAAGATGTCATTGAGAAACTGATTGCCGATATGCTCGATAAGGGAGTGATTCAGCTTAGTGCTAGTCCATTTGCTTCACCGGTGGTCTTAGTGGGAAAAAAAGACGGCTCGTGGCGACTTTGTGTGGATTATAGAGAGTTGAACAAGCATACTATCAAGGACAAGTTCCCTATTCCTCTTATAGAGGAGTTGCTAGATGAGCTCGCTGGCTCAAAAGTCTTCTCTAAGTTAGACTTACGGGCTGGTTATCATCAGGTTCGGATGGCTGAACAAGATGTGCCAAAGACTGCCTTCAAAACTCATTCTGGTCATTACGAGTATCTCGTCATGCCATTTGGATTGACCAATGCTCATGCCACATTTCAATCTCTCATGAATGAGGTTTTCCGTCCGTATTTGAGGCGATTTGTGTTGATATTTTTTGATGATATATTGATTTACAGTGCTGATATGGTGCAACATGCCACTCATTTGGAGACAGTTCTACAAGTTATGCGGCAAAATGAGTTATACGCCAAACTCAGCAAATGCTCATTTGGAATGCATAAGGTTGAATATCTTGGTCATTACATCTCTGGCGATGGGGTTGCGACTGATCCGAAGAAGATAGAGGCAATACTCAACTGGCCTGAGCCCAGAAATCAAAAAGAAATGAGGAGTTTTCTTGGGTTAGCCGGGTACTACAGAAGGTTCATCAGGTCTTACGCCGTAATTTGTCGACCATTGACAGATTTGTTGTGTAAGGACAATTTTATTTGGACACCAGAGGCAGCAATGGCATTTCAGACTCTCAAATCGGCCATGACAGCAACCCCCGTCTTGGCACTACCGGATTTTGAGCAACAGTTCATTGTTGAAACTGATGCCTCTAATCAGGGCATTGGAGCTGTGTTACAACAAGGGAAGAATCCAATAGCATTCATCAGTAAGAAGTTGGGGCCCAAGTGGCAAAAGCTCTCTGTGTATGAAAAAGAATTATTGGCTATCGTCTTTGTTGTACAAAAATGGGACCAGTACTTAATCGGGCGACCTTTCATCATCAAAACGGATCAGAAAAGCTTGAAACATTTATTGGAGCAGAAAATTTCGACGCCGTTTCAACAATTCTGGTTGTCCAAGTTAATGGGCTTTGATTATATAATTCAGTACAAGAGTGGCACCGAGAACGTAGTTGCTGATGCGTTATCTAGGGTCCCTGGTGCTTCTATTCTCCTAATGGCCCTCTCGAGTATCCAGTCTGACCTCTACAGCTTGATAGAGCAAACATGGCACTCTGATCCTCATCTTCTACACATCCTCCAGCAAAAACAAGCCGATGCTAATTTGTACCCAAAGTACCAAGTATTGGAGGGACAATTGAGACGTAAGGGACGACTAGTTGTGGGGAACAATGAACAGCTCAGAAATCAAATTCTTCATTGGGTTCACACCTCTTCCCAAGGGGGCCACTCGGGTCGGGATGCGACGCTTAAAAGGCTCAAGCAACTTTTCTTTTGGAAAGGCATGACCAACTCTGTGCGAAACTTCATCAGGCAGTGCACAGTATGCCAAGCTTGCAAGTATGATCCTAGTAATTACCCAGGGTTGTTGCAACCACTTCCAATCCCAGAGGAGGTATGGGTTGATATATCCATGGACTTTGTGGAAGGGCTTCCTCGGTCCCAAGGGAAGGACATCATTTTTGTAGTGGTTGACCGATTGAGCAAATATGCTCACTTTGTGCCCTTGACACATCCTTTTTCAGCTGAGTCAGTTGCACAAGCTTACTTGGATAATATCTACAAGCTGCATGGTCTGCCTAGGACGATTGTAAGTGACCGAGATTCCATTTTCCTCAGCTCATTCTGGCAGTCCTTATTCACAGTACTGGGTGTAGAGCTCCTCCTCTCCTCAGCCTACCATCCGCAAACAGACGGGCAGACCGAAGTCCTTAATAGGTGCTTGGAAAACTATTTACGATGTATGTGTGCTCAAACTCCACATGAATGGACTAAGTATCTTTCCCTGGCTGAATGGTGGTATAATACCACATTTCAGTCGGCTATTCAACTGACTCCTTTTGAGGTCTTGTACAACCAACCTCCACCCTTACACCTGCCCTATTTGCCTGGTGAAACAAGCAATAAAGCAGTGGACAGGACCTTGCAGAGGAGAGAGCAAATGATTAAACTGGTGCAAAACAACTTGATGAAAGCTCAGCTCCGTATGAAGACTCTCACTGATAGGGGCAGACATGACAGAGCCTTCCAAGTAGGGGAATGGGTTTGGTTGAAACTGCAACCGTACAGGCATATGAGTGTTCAGCAGCGCACTAATTCAAAGCTGAGGCCAAAGTATTTTGGACCATTCCAAATTGTTGACAGGGTTGGAACCGTAGCTTATAAATGAAACATTCCTGAGACATCTCAAATTCATCCCACCATTCATGTCTCTCAATTCAAGGGTTTTGTTGAAGTATTACCAGCCCAGCCGTATATCCCTGAATGGTTGCACTGATCCTAGTTTGCAAAAAACACCCCTCAAGATATTGGCTCGAAGAATTGTTAAACGGAGAAATGCAGCAGCAATGTAATATTTGGTGCAGTGGGAGGGGCAATCAGAGGAGTTGGCCACTTGGGAGTTTGCTGATGTGTTTGAAGACAAATTCCCACAATTTCAGACTTGAGGTCAAGTCTTTTTTTTCAAGGGGGAAGTAATGATGCAGAAGAAGACAGTAGAATTTCAATTTTTAGTTTTAATTTCTGAGATGTTTTTAGATTTTAATTCAGCTATTTTTCACTATTTTGGGGCGAACATGCAGAGTTGGCAGTTATTGTGAACGAGAAATTAGGGAGTGGGATCCAACTGGAATGCATTTTTATTCTAGAAAGAAGGGTGAATGAAACATATGGGTTATTATTTTTTCCTCTCCAAATACTCTGTTCTCTCTAAATCTCTCTCCATTTCCATAACGATCAGGCTAGTAATTCATCGAAGTCCTCTTTCTTTCTGAATTTGAGTGATTTCCTTGGTTACTGCATCACCGCCTTCAATCGTCCTCATAGAACCCGGTCTATGAAAGCCCGACGGAAACACTAGCAAAATCGACAGAGACAGAGGAGCGTGTGAGTCACGGGTTATCGCCGTAGTAGGCGCGTTGGCTCCGTAGCCTGCTCCGTTGGGATCTCCGTTGTCCGATCTATATGAAGGCATCAATAGCTTTCGGGTCCGATTGTTGTATAGATAGATCGAGGGTTTAGAGGCATGGGGAGGAGGGTGGTTTTCATCATCTGGGTGTAGGTAAACCACCGTGGTTGGGTATTTCGAGGTGGCGGCAGCGGCAGTAGGAGAACCGAGCTCCGTGGTCGGTTTCCATGGTTGCCCATGGAAAGATGGTTGCAGATGATTCTGTTTTTGTTTGACAGAGAAAGGGCGAAGAAGAAAAGTCACGGGGGAGGGATCAGTTTGCTTTGATGTTAATTGTTTTTGATTCTTTCCTAAAGTTGTTATAATATTACTCCCTCTGTTCTTTTTTATCTGTCATTTACGGTTTTTTGTACCAATTTTTCATCAATAATTTCTAATATAAAACTTTTATAGAAAAATATAATATTATACTTTTTTAATAGTATTTTTTATTACGAATCTAATGATATCAATTTTGTATGATGAATCATTATACAAATTAAGATATTAATTCACAAAGTTTTCTTGCGATGCGGATAAACAAAACGGAGGTAATATTATGATATTAATATCTTTAATAAAAGGAATGCAAGGATACTAGGTTGAATTGGCATTTGGGTCAAAAGATTCCTTTCCGTGGATTGATTTCTTTTGTGATGTTTTATTTATTTATTTAATTAATTTAGTGTTAATTGTGTATTATTAGTTAACTTTGTGTTAATTATGTGTTATTATTTAATTTAAGTTTAAATAATTTTAATTTTGTGTTAATTAATTATTAACTATGTGTTATTTCTGATTTAATTGTTATTTAATCAGAATTTTTTATGTATTAATTATTTGTCTAGTTTTAATTTCTTTGTGACACTAATTCTGTTTCCATATGTTAATCAAAATATTTGTAATTAAATTTAATTTATGTAGTTATAACAAGCATGTTTTAGATTGTAATTACAATATGTTTTGTTAATTTATCGTCTATTACATGTTTCTTGAATGATTGTGTGTCGTATACCATTGTTAGTAACAATCGGTTTTTTATCGTTTAATGAGCATGTTTTTTGTTATGCTTTGTTCGTTCATTTGTTTGGCATATGTTATAGAAATGTGTTTTGTATAATTTACCGATTGTTTAAGTATGAGTAATGTAGATTCGTTTTACTTGTTGCATATATAAATTCGTTTTATGAACTCAATAAATTTTATTAGTTAAATTTATCCCATTAGAGTTCGTGATTTACTTTAATTTTATTATGTTCTTTTGTTGGACATATAAATGTGTTCTATAATTAATATCTTAGTGTTATGTAGTAAATCATGATTGTGTGTACGTAGTATAGATTTGTTTTATATACGTTTATATGAGTTAGTCTTGTATCATATTATATATTCAGATTTCTATAAATATGCAATTAACTATAATTAAGTTTGTCTTAAGGTAAGTCCTTATAGTTATTTAATTATACATATTTTAAGTAAATTAGTTTTATTTAAAAATAACTAGTAATATTATACAAGTTAGTCTTATATAATTATAAGTGTAATTTTGTTTTACACGTGTCTAATTGATTGATCATAATACATTTGTACAATTTAATCTCATAAAGAGGCAAGTCAACTCTTTTATGTGATTTTTGTATTAGATAAAAGAATGTTGAGATTAATATTGACTATGTAAATTTGTTTTACATATTCTAGTATTAAAAGGTTGCAAGATTTTGTTTATGTAACCTTAATCGATTAAACAGATATAAATATGTTTTAGATTATTTATTTTCGTGATATTAATCGATTGAATTGACATATAAGTTAGTTTTATATGATGCAATTATGTAATCAAGTCTCACTTGCCGGAAATTGATTATGAAATTATATAAATTAGTTTTATATAATTTCTTATGTAAATTGGTTATGCATTTACAAATCAATTATGATTACATAGTTTCAATGTATAAAATAAATTAGTTTTATTGATAATCAATCAAATGGGAGACTTAACTAGTTATGTGTAACATAGTGTAGAATTTGTTTTTACATATGAGTAATTGATTATAATAATGTAGATGAGTTTTATATTTCGTTTTATGTTTTTAATTGATTCAAAGTTAGTAAATCTGTCTTATATAATAGTGTGTAAATAAGTTTTACATTGAGTAGACATCATTTTTGTAGTGATTGGATGGATGTGTTAATGTGTTTAAACATTCTATTACATAAGGAGATTAGTTGTTCTTATGGAATTTCATAATTGAATTTTCATAATTCCTAATTCGTTTGGTATGTGATGATTATGAGCATAGCGAAATTTTCGATCATATGACACGGATGACGGTTTTCTGAATATTCAATTATAAGAATGTGCCTAAATGTCTTGTTTTGTTTGTATAGACATGACATCTGAGACTTCTCTGATTGATGATTTGTTCACTTCTAAGGTGTTGGATGGATCCAACTTCGACTTGTGGGGTCTAAGTACTCAATTTCTATTGAATGAATGAGGTGTGTTAGACCATATGTCTGCGAAAATGTCTCCCCCTACAACTAAGGAAGACGATGACCTTGATGTTATTTCTGTGCAATATCAAGAAAGCTTAGTAGCGTACCAAGAATGGTGTAAAAAGGATCGTAGAGCACGTTATACTATGTTGTATTACATGCATGACGACCTGATTAGCGAGTTCGAGCATTGTTCCACTGCTTAGGAGTTGTGGGATAGCTTGAAGGCCGAGTTTGAGCAGACTTCGGAGACGAGACTTCGAGCATTGAATCTTGAGTGGATGTCTTATTCGATTGACTCAAGTCGTAGCATCGCCGAACATCTTAGAATCTTGAGTGTTATGGTTCAAGATATAGAGGCTGGTGGGATAAAGGTTCCTGAGAATTACCAGTGTACAAACTTGCTTCGTGCACTTTTGGTTGGTTCTCAAAAGTGGAAATCATTTGTCTCACTGATGACTCGCAGTGATCATATTCAAACCCTAAGCGAGATCTCCAAGCACCTTGAATTAGAAGAAGAGGAACGCTTGAAGGTTTCTACTAGGGGTGGGCGAAAAATCCGTAATCCGATCCAAAAATTTGATTATCCAATCCGAAAAATGGATAATTAGCGGATAATTTTTGAAGTTGGCGGATCGGTTAACCGATCCGAAATTTTTCAGCGGATCACGGATCGGATACGGATCGGGGTTTGAAAAATCCGGATAATCCTTCGGACATCCGAAAATCTGAAAATAATTAATTTTCAACTTTGAACCCTTTAAATGTTATTTTTTTGTCGTGAATTAGAAGTCATTAGCGTAGAAATGTAACACAATATATAAAGTTTACCATTTTGAACCCATTAAAGTAAGAAGCATAATGATTATTATTGTACGAGTGCTTTATAATCCGTGGATATACGGTTATCCAATCCAAAATCCGGTTAACCGAGACATTCGGATCGGATACAGATCGCAAATTTTATTATCCGACAATTCGGTTAACCAAAAGTGCAGTTAACCGAAACTTTCGGATCGGATACGGATCATGATTTTAACTATTCGAACATACAGTTAACCGATCCGAATTTATGATCGGATCAGTTAACCGATCCATGCCCACCCCTAGTTTCTACTCTCCCACTTAAGGCATCTGTTGCTAAAGGTGATACGTTTAAGGAACAATTTAGTGCTGAGAGTAAAGGAGAGAAAAATAGCGTGTGGGAAGTGCTTTAATTGTAGGAAGAAAGGTCATTATGCTCAAGATTGTCTTGAGTCTCCTAGGAAGTTGTAGCCTTTGGGCATTTGGAAAAGAATATGTTTCATTTTCAAAACATTATTCATACACTTAGGGTGTAATGTTTTTATCTAGAGTTATTTTTGTATATTAGTGTTTAAACTTACTTTACTTTTGACTACAATTAGTTTGTCTTCAAAAATAGCTTTGTACGTTTCTCTTTATTTAACACTTAGTTGAGTGTTGTTATGAATAACTATATGTTTTTCTATTTTAAGATTCATTTGTTGATTCTAGTTCTGCTTTTGGTATTATATATTGCGTTTAAATCTATTATCCACTTAGGTATTTTATCGGATTACTTGATTACTGTTTGAAAATTTTTAATTCGTTTATAAGTTTTTGAGACAGTAATAGTAACTTGTAGTGTACAAAAGAGTTAAGTTTTCTTTGTACTATAGAAATGGTTTCAAATTGTTGATATGTTTCAAAATTTTAGGTGAACTTCCATTTCATGAACTTAACATCTTAGTGGTGATTAAGTTAGATGAATTACATATTACTTGGCATGGTCAAGTACTTATTGGCTTTGATAAATTATTTAATTAGTTTATGATTATCACATGCCATAGTATGACATTTTTAAACATACTTTGTGTTGGTTATAAAATGTTTCAAAGTTCATTTCAAAGATTAGTTACGAAATGATCTTTTAATGCCTTGTTTAATAGAGGATAAGTTCCTAGTATTAGTGAAGCTATGGACATTAGTTTAATATTTGTATGTGTTACAATCATCATCTCTCGGTGAATGCGGGGGAATAGTTATCTCTCATTTTCACCAAGGATAATAGAAACTCTCATTTTCACCGAGGATAATAGAAATAGTAGAAGAAATTCCATATTTTCTATTACTGGTAGTTTTCTAAGTCGGAGCAAGAGCAAAAGGATATGAGCATCCTTTATACTAATCTTAAACATGAGGTTAGTTCTCATATTCAAGGATTAAACATGTTGTTAGTCATCATGTTCAAGTCATGTTAGTTCTCATGAATTAAACATGTGGTTAGTCATCATGTTTAACAACCATTAACTTTTGGAGTTAGTGGGAGTAGTTCTTCATATATTCATAATTCTATATGTCTAAGTGATAGTCGGAGTGATAATGAATAAGATTAGACAAACTATATTTACATGTCCTTAGATCCAAAGACTGTCATAAAGGGATAGTTCCTTAATGTATATTTGTGACTTATGAGAACATCTCTTTGTGAGGAAGTTCTATTTTCACTAATACTATAAAAAGTGGATATATGGTTGTACCTTGAATTATATGTTAGACTCAATAACTGTTGAGTTGCAAGATTGGATATGCTCCTAGAACAATGTTTTATGTGAATTATTCTTGTTTTGTATCATGGTACTTGTCATTTGACAAGACTATTTGTTGAGTCTTGTAAACATGAGTTTAGATTATGTTTCTAACCATGTTAATGACAAGTGCTTGGTCAAATATTAAAAGGTGGTTATCTCTTATTTTTGTTATGAGAGATATATGGTGGAACTTTGTGTGTCTACACGTATAAATAATTAAAAACATCCTAGAAAATTTCTTAGGTGTGCTGGAATGCATACATCAAGAGATTCTTAGAATGTCTTCTAATTATATGTTGTGACCGCCCATGCTGTTACTCAATTTATATGCACCCGATTTTGAGTTGGGATAATATCTAAGCAGAATTTAAACAGAAGGCAAACAATGTTCTTTTTTGTGGGTCTTGTTAGGCTGGAATTGTAAAGAGAATGTGTTCATACTATATTTGTAATGCTATGATATTGTAGTACTCGGTAGAAAGCAAAGACATTTGAAAAATGTTTAAAAGAATGCCAAAATAAGTTTAGGCTATTCTAAAGATATGATATTAGCCTATGTGGGATTCATATCTTAGTTAATCATGACGTCATTAAGTGGGTATGTGTTTAAACTAGACTATGGTGTTTCGTTCGTGTAACCCAATTTTGGGATAAGTTCTCAATTCATATAGTGCGTTTATATGATCTAAAGGTTATGAGATTGTCTTGTTTAGGATATTAAGAATATTTTATTTTCTTTTTCCTAATTATGTGGGCACATTAAGTGTCACCAGGCTTAACTATCTTGTCACACGGATGGTTTTCCTAACACTTAGGTAGTGGGTAGGATGTGACTGAATCATGTTGACACTAGGTGTGTAATAGGAATTCGAATTCATACTCAACGTACACTACATGTGTAACATGAATGGGTATTCATACTTTGAGTATAGGATTATATAATTGATAGTCGCCTTAATTAGTTTCAGATGAGATTCTTTGTGAATCGATCATGAAATGTTGTAGTTTTCATGTTAAAGCCTTAAAGCCAAATTTGAGTGGGTGATTTACACTTAGTATATAAATCTAATGGCTCGAGTTAGTTCTTTGAGTAAGAGTTAGACTTATAAATTCACATGGTATAAGAGAGTGACATACTCACCTTAGTGGGAGTTATACCGTGGCACATATTTCATACATGTGCGCTTTGTCGACCTATAAGGAGTGTCAAATGAATCCCTTTATTTGTCACTGTGTGAACCCTATGACTTTGTTGTCAATTTGTGCGATACCCTTTGACCTACGAACTATGACGTTGAAATTAGTTGGATGTTGCTACTTTAGTGTGACCTCCAAGAGCCATGAGATTATACGGTTCAACGGAACACACTAGGAAAGCAGTCTTTCGAAGTTGAAATGTCGTGAGTGTCTAAGGAAGAATTGATCCATCTTCACTATGTCAGCCCGGGCGGTTATATTGGAAGTATAACCATATGATATGTCAGGCATAAAGGGACATAGTATGCCATGTGGTGAAGTGAGGATGATTCAGGGGATCGTTGCTTGTTCATTTTTTATTTTTTTTGGAAAGTGTTATGTTAGTTAGATGATGACTTAATATAACACTACTTGTTACTTTTGGTCGCACGCCTCATTCCCGGTATGAAGTGTAGGAGATATCTTAGTGAGAGAGATGTTGTGATTAAGGCTTATGTGGCCGAATGGGAGTATTGCTTTTATTGACTAATAACGACCACATAATCAATAGGATTAATTCCTCAATTGATATGGTTGTTACAATAGTCATTATATATGTATTAATCACTCCTCTAATTAAGTGACTTGAGTAGTACTTAAAGGAGTGGATTAGGAGTTTTCTGTGTGAGAAAAAAAAGAGACACAATATTATACAATATTCTCCAAAAATACACAGTCTCTAGTTCTCCTATAACATGCCTACCATCTCAAGGGCTCGG
The DNA here is from genome assembly GCA_029582165.1 of Portulaca oleracea. NCBI lineage: Eukaryota > Viridiplantae > Streptophyta > Magnoliopsida > Caryophyllales > Portulacaceae > Portulaca > Portulaca oleracea. The sequence continues at coordinate 18,312,280 of CM055876.1, forward strand.
GTTTGCGGTGTGGCAATATTTCGGCGACTCTAGTAGCCACCGGAGATCGATCCTGAATCAGTCGGGTACAACTAACGGCAATCCGGTCCAATTTCTGCAACTAAGGTTAGTCCTTTAATTAACTAACAGTATCCATGAATTTTACAATGTATCATGAAGTTCTTTTCCTAATACCTTGAAAAGGATAATTTGAAATTAATTATTGTCGAAACATCTAAGTCGTAACATTAAAACAGTTGAATACTTCAACAGAAATGCATAGGAGAATAGAAAACATAATGGACGATTCCCTTTCAAAGTACGATGTAATATTTTCGGGTTAAGCCGATACTTTAAGAGCAACTCTTTTATCTTAACATTGTTTTATTTTAGGAGGTCTTTTTTTTAAAAAAATTTTGTATTGCTCCCTAGCAATTGGATTCTAATAATTCCTACTTTCACCAATTGTATAGTAATAATCCCTACTTTCATTTTGGATTCAGGTGGTTCAAAAAAAATAAAATTGGATTCTAGTGGTACCAAATCCACCTCCAAATTCTTTTTATTTTTTTTCATTCCTACCCAATATTGTTTTTGTTTTTTTCGTCATGCCCCCAGAAAGGTAATGAAGTGTAGTGCCTAAAACAGTTTTTAAATTATTTTTTTGAGAATCCGAGCAATTATTATGATTTTTTAAAAAGGAATAAAAGTGAAAAAATAATAAGAAATCGTTAAAAAATTTGAAAAAAAAAGGGAAAAACGCCATAAATTCATTAAAAATCATGGTAAAGTGTTATACTAAGTTTTGAATCAAACGCAACACAAAATCTATGATATTTAGGGTATACTCTCGATGATGTCTCACCACAATCCAATTTTTTTTTTTGGACCACCAAAATCCAAATTGGTAGTAGGGATTATTGTTGTCCAATTGTGAAAATAGGTATTATTAAAATCCAATTCTTCTATATATATATATATATATATATATATATATATATATATATATATTTGCATTGTACTGTGAACTTTTCAGCTTTTAGTGATTTTGAATAATTGAAAAAAAAACTCACATTCATTTTAGCAATAGTAATAGTAAGTTTTATTTGTAGAAAATAAAAAAAAGGAAATTCGTCACAATTGACATCTACATTTGTTAACTTTAATATAGAAGTAAACTCGGTTTGTAAAGTGAACCGTATCGGGTTTGGGACCGAGCTTCCAAGGCCAGGCTTATGATTATTGACATGAAGGGTGAAACCCCAACTCGGCATTCCCATGCTAAAACGCTCCCCCGCTCGATTTCAAGAATCGTTATACTTTCACAAAAGGCGAGGTGATGAGTAACAAGTTGTGATGGTTTCGTCGAGCCGTTCATCAATGGCGAATGAAGAGGTCCAAGGAATGTCAACGACCCCAAAGACCTCAGGACATAACCGGGTCGTCCCGGGATGAGAAGCTACACGGCATATGGGCCCAAGTGTGGCCCCGGGATAATGAGACACAAGGTGGGAAGGAGCACAACACAAGGAATCCATGGCAGCAGGCTGTAGTGCCCGCTACCCTCCGTGTAGCGCCCGTTACAGTAGACAACCAACAAAGTGGACAGGAGGCTGTAGCCCCCGCTACCTCCCTGGTAGCGCTCGCTACCGTATGGGCAGAGTATGGTAGCGCTCGCTACTTATCCGTAGCGCCTGCTACTCCTTGGCAAAAGCAAGGTAGTGCCCGCTACCTTCAGCGTAGCGCCCGCTACATTCGGATGGCGACCCTGAGTTCTGGGCTCCGCTATTGCCCGTTGTCAGCGCCTGACCATCCACTGCCAGCGTCCATTCCAAAGGACTTCATCTTGCATGCGCGAAGCCAGCCCCTGCTGTAGGACCCCGGGAAAAGCGAGACTGCTTTTCTCCGTGATGCGCTACTTAAATGATCGGGAGCCGACTAAGGCTGCTTAATCCTTAAATAAGGATATTTTTATTTTCAAAATTCATTTTCGGGGTGGTGAAATTTTATTTATTTTACAAATCCGTTTTTTATTATTTAAATACTTGAAATTACACCAAAAATATATTAAATATAACTTAGAATTGGCCCAAACAGCAAATTCAGGCCCGAAAGAAAACAACCGAATCAGAGTCACAAAACCCGCGTGGGTTTTTGATCCCTGACTGGTCGCTCTGGGCAAGAGAAAGTGGGTCAGAAACCATAAAACCCGTGCGGGTTTTACCGTTTCATGGCCCATTTTCTCTCGGTTTAAACCTTGAATGTGATGAATCAGAAATGTTAAGTCATGTTTAATTATTTTTTAGTGTAAATTCAAATGTTAAATAATTAAACAGATTATAAAAAGAATAAAAGAGTCGTCAGCCGATTTAAGGAAATCGACAAACCGTAAAAAAATAATAAAAATGACTCCGGTCTACGAAACCCGATTCTAAGCTCGGGTAAGGCTACGAATTCAAGAATTATAAAAATTCTTGAATTCGCCCGTTAGAAAACGGACTTTACTAAAATCGACATTAAAGTGAAATAAAGCGGGGAGAAGTTTAATAGATTTCGCAAGTTTAAATTCTTAACATGCAAGATAAAATGGAATTTTTGGTTTATAAAATATGCACATATAATCGAAATTAAAGTACAAGTTACATGATTGAAATAACAATAATTAAAGAAAATATAAAAGCGAACCTCTTTGATTTAGGAGCCCGAATGCGCCATTCGAAGATCTTGACCTCGCCTTGACTTGGTGACTTGATGGATGAAGGATGATTGTAAGAGGATTAGGATGGTAGTCTGGATGATATTTTTGGTGGAGTTATGGTAATGAGACTAATAAGAATGATAGAAGTATGATGAGAGTTTATGGGAGTAAGAATAGTTGGTGAGAATGGGAGTATGATGGTGGTAGTTTATGAGAGTTGTTGATGAAATGGATGGAAATATGGAATTTTGAGGGGAGATTTAAGTAGAGTATGAGTGTTGTGAAGGATAATTGATGGTGTTTTGGGAGAATTTAGATGATAATGATGGTGGTAGTTGATGACATGAGTGGAAGAATGGAGGGGCTATTTATAGGTGAAGAGGTGAGGGATTTAGAGGGAAAATCATGGGGACACATCCCATGATCATGCCATGCAATCACGTAGTCAAGGTTAGGGTCAAAAACACATGGGGCTAATATCAAGGGAGGGTGATCAAGGTGATTTTGGCGCCGGATTTTTGAAGATAAAACCCACGCGGGTTTTGTAATGCCTCGGCACGGATCGCTGACGTGGACGTTGAACGACGCGTTTTGGCCACATGATAACCCGCGCGGGGTTTGACGTTTGGGGCGGGGCGCACCTTGGGCCTGTCTTTGTTCTGGGGCGCCTCCTCGATTAAAACCCGTGCGGGTTTTGTTACTGGAACTGGGCCGCTTCTTTTTTTTGTTGTTTTGCTTGCTTTGCTTATTGAACCAATGATCCATTTTGGGATCGGCCCAAATGCTTTATTCACACTTTTGGTAAGTCGGGATTATATCGGTGCAAACCCCGGTGTCTACAGAAAGCCCCCACTTTGATCGAGTCTGAATAGGACGAAGGTCAAAGTAGACTTGATGTCTGTCTTGATGCTGGCGGTGCTCTTTTATATGGCGACCGACTGATGACGTCGTCGGTAACCTTTAGGTGGCAACCGTTGGACGACTACTGCTGAAGATGTCGTTGGAGACCTTTAGGTGGAATCCGTTTGGACGACTGCTGCTGCTGATGTCGTTGGAGACCTTTATGTGGAATCCGCTGCACGACTGTTGCTGAAGATGTCGTTGGAGACCTTTAAGTGGAATCCGCTGCACGACTGACGTTGATGAAGAGGTCTTCGGTAACCTATAGACGGTAACCGTTGAACGACTGATACTGACGACATCGTTGGAGGCCTTTAGATGGCGACCGTTTGACGACTGTCGTTGACGACATCGGTGGAGGCCTTTAGGTGGCAACCGTGTGACGATTGTCGCTGTTGGCGCTCTTTTGTGTGGCAACTGGATGACAGATGGTCCCTTCTTAGCGGCGACCCGGTGATGGTGCTCTTTTATACGGCAACCTGACAAATGGTCTCTTTTTAGCGGCGACCCGATGATGGTGCTCTTTTATACGGCAACCTGACGATGAATGGTCCCTTTCAACGGCGACCAGATGATGGTGCTCTTTTATGTGGCAACCTAAAAATCATTAGAAAAGTAAATATTAGTTTTCGCAAAAATGCAAATGGGTTCAGATTTTTACCTGAATGTTGGGGACCCTTGGGTCGCAGGAACTTGGGCCGCTGAATTTGGGTCGCTGAAAAAAAATTTGTGTTTGTATAAAACCCATGTGGGTTTTATGACTCAAGTTAGGCCATTAAAAAGCGCTGGACCGCGAAAAATGGGCTTGTAGGGTGCTCAAAACCCGCGCGGGTTTTGGCTCCTTTTTTCTTTTTTTTTCCTCGTGAAGGGAATCAATGGTGGGCCATGCATTTGTGTGGACGAGAGGGTACCACGCAGCTCGGTCTCCTCTTTGGGTGGCAAAGGGATGACCTTTAGATTTTCGGCCAATGAAACGAATTTGGTATCTCGAGGCGGGTCCTAGAAACGAGCGGTTCATATTCACTCAACATTTCTATAAATACCAAGCCTCATTCACCTCTTTCATTCACATCTCCCATCTTCAACTCTTCATTACCTCTCTAGCTTCTCTTTCTCTCTCTGGAAATCTACTTTTTTGGAGATAATTCGGGTTCTTGAGAAAATGCATCGCAGAGGTCGCACAAATCCTCCTCTTCCTCATGCGGCGGCATGGCCTCACGAGATGTCTTCAAGGCGCAATTTTATTCCGGGTGCAAATGCTGACCCTTCGGATCTCACTATCCAATCTTGGAAGCATGCTTGGTTCTACCGTTCCCATGGCAAGGTAACTGTCGAAACTCCTTTTTTGATGCTTAGTTTAATAATGAAAAATGAGCAAGCACGAATTTTATTTTTCATGTCTTAGCGATTTTTATTATTTTAAGCATGCCTTGAATTGATGTATATGCATGTCCACACAATGTCCCTTTATTTATTCGCAATGATGACCCACTTTGAGAGACTGACCAAACCCGACCCAAAGAAAACGGAGTGGGTTACAAATATGCTCGGCCCAAAGGAAACAAAGAAAACGGCCCATTAAAATAGGGAAAACCCGCGTGGGTTTTCTGGGCCATAAGCCCCAACCAAAAAAACTAGGCCTAGATATACGGCCTATTAGCAGGACCAAAACCCGTGCGGGTTTCAGCTCTGCTGGGCCGGCTTATTTGGGCCGGCAGTCTTACTTACTTTTTTGTTTCAGTTTTTCCAATTCCTTTATCTTGCGAGCCATGGCTGTGGGCCCAGTGTTGGTGCTAGGTCCAGCTAGGGCCTGAAAGACTATGCCTTGGTCAATGCATTAGGTGAGCCCCCGATTTTAATTTTTCCTTTTCCCGTTTTGCCACTAGGAGGATAACTTAAAAACTCCCGGCGTCCTAAAGGATCTCCTTAAGGTAGCCGATTCGATTCCCGGGGATTTCGTTAGCAACACCCTTACTGCGGCAGGACTCATGTCGTTCTGGAAATGCCTGGTGGCTTGGAAAGGCCGTACATTTTGCATGATAGGTCGCGCTATAGCGGAAAGGTTTTGGGATATGACCAACTCCTTCCATCTACCTGTGGGTGAGATGACGATTACCCCCACAGATTTTGTTATGATCACTGGTCTTCCTTGGGGTGGGCGTGACATAGTCTTCAATGTCGAGATCCCTCCAATGGTTTTGGACTTGCTGGGTCCAGTGTCAGCGCATTTAGGCCCAGGTCAGGGCCTGTCCAACCTCGCCTATGCGCACTTCGAGGCGGATATCCGTGATGCCAATTTTCAAAATTTACCCGGGGATCAACTCGCTTTATCTTCTTGGCTTATGTTATTTCTGCCACTCTTTTTGCCAACCGGGGAGATAACATTACTTTGACCTGGTTCCGGAATCTTCTGGACTTGAACGAGGTCCGGAACTTGAACTGGGGTAAAGCTGCGTATGCGAATTTCCTCCTCTGGCTTCGTCGCGGTGTCAGACTGACGCTGGATGATGATCCAGTTTACCTCCACGAGTCTCACACTCGCTTTCAGTATGGTCCTTCTTTATGGAAGGTGCTCGAGGTATGTACCCAAGACTCTCCTCTTTGTAGTTTTGCTACTCTTTTGCTATTTCTTTGACTTTATATTCGCGCAGTCATGGGCATATGAGTATATCCTATCCTTGGGCATTCGCTCCAAGAGAAATAGGACGGTCCCAACTACTGAACGCTGGACTGCTGAGGATATTCGAGGGAAGAAATTCCAGCCGGGTAGCCTTGACCGTATCCGTCGCGCTCTGGATGATCTCACCCCGGTATTTCTTTATGCTTGACATCTTTATTTTTACCTCCATTCTTGAAATGACTCTCTTTCTTTCATAGGACCATGTGAACTGGCGTCCATGGGCTGAGTTTGACTTGAGTGGATTGCCCACCCCTTTGCAACAAGTGGAGCACGTACTCGCCTTCGCATCCCGATGGAGGGACCTTCGGGCTTCATATGGTACCTGGGGGAGAGAGCCACAAGGCAGACCCTGGGGGGATATCCCGGCCTCATACCCCAGGATCCTCCAGAGCACATGTTCGAGCCTTAGCGCGTCGCTCCAGATGTCTTGGGAGATTGGATTCGTGGTCGAGACTTCGACAACTTCGTGCATGACGTCCCACAGGAGCAGTTTAATGAGGAATTCCAACGCTACTTGAGTCGTTTAGCGCCCCGAGTGGTATGTATCTTCCGCTTTTCCTATGTTGTGCTTTTGACCAATTCCTAACCATAAAGTCTACAGCTGGGGCCCTATGCTAAGGCTGCTGAGGTGGAGGCCCAACCAGCGAGAAGAAAGATCGGCGGTTTCTTGGATGTTGAGACTAGCAGTCAGTGCTCTGCACTCCAAGAGTTTGATCGGAAACCAGTAATTCCTCATTTCTTATTGCTTCCTTTTATCTCATATGCCACTTATACATGTGTAACCTTTGTTCTCATTACCTTTCAGCCATGATGGTCGGTCTTCAGGCAAATGACTAAAGAGTGGAGTACTATGTTGAAGCATGTCAACCGGTCATTCACTGGCTCAAGCAGATATCTCGGGAATACCGCCGGAAGAGCTGACATGGAGGCTGATGCGGAGTCTGTTCCTTGGGAACCACCTCGACGCTCTACTGCGGGAGTTCCTCGTACTGAGCCCCCACGTCGTTCTTCGGCAGGGGAATATTCTTCCCGGGGCCGATCACGGGAGGAGGTTGGTGGGTCCTCTCGTCCTCCCCTAGCAGTTGTGCCGGAGGGTCGTGGTAAAGGCGTCATGGTTGAGGGTCATCATTCAACTGGGTCCCATCGTAGCGGATCTGGTAGCAGAGGTCGTCGCTCTATGGATAAAGACATGGCTTAGATGTCCTTAGAGGAGCATCTTGGCCAAGGAGGGTCACATCACAGTGTTGGGTATGGTGGCGATACCTAGCCTCATTCCTATTGGGTGGAGGATGCTTCAGAGTCGAGTGCTACCAACCGGCCTTCGCATTCTCGCCGTACTCCAGCTTCAGTGTGTTTTGCTCGTCGTGGTCGAGAGATTGTGGTGAGGGACCATGACTCAGGTGCATCCGTAGGGTACCCTGGCAATCAGGCCCTAGCGGATGACGGTTCCTCACGTCATGCACCATACGACGCCTCCTCCTTCGGTTCTGGCTCTTACTCTGCTGAATGGCCAATCCCGGCTCCTGGAATGGGTCCTTCATGGCCTGCGGGTACGCAAGAGTGGTCTGCACCCCAACACTCTTGGCTAGGAGAATCTACCTCTTCTAGTTGGCCAGCCCCCGGTTACTAAACTGGTCCCGTATGGCCTACCCCTTCTGTTAAGTGGCGTGTTCCTGATCATTCATGGCTGGCTGATTCCCTATCATCACCGTCGAGCGTGCATCCTTCCGAAGTTCCCTTGTCTGGGCCACCGCAGACGGCTCCCGGTTCTGACTACTATTCCTGGGACGCCTATTTCGGTACAGCTGGTGCCTCTAACGCTGGGACTTCTCATGTTGGTGCCAACCTGGTTGAAGACAGCGGCGATTCAGGCTCCCTGTGGTGATCGAACCGATGACAAACAAGACTCTATGCAATTTTAGACTTTTGTTATGCAAAGCCAATTTTGTACTACTTTTCTTTTATTTAATGCAAGACTTTTATGTATTTTATTTATTATTTTATATGCAAGACTTGGTGAATGCATGACTTTATTCTATTAATGCATTGAACGATTCTCTACATGACGGGATTAACCCCAACTTAATCCCGCTTCCCCAAAAAGAAAAGAAAAGAAAAGAAAACGTAAACTTAAGTGTCAGAGTAAACATTGAGCAAAAATTTCAGAACCGAGCATCATTGGGTCAAGATCCAAAATATTAAAAATACACAAATGGGCTAATTCGATTCCATGGCCCAAATACAAACAGAAACGTCTCGGGTCATCGGGAGTGCAATATTCGGCGAAAAGGTACACTTCCAAACCATAGTCGAATATTTTCAATCGCCTGATACCTTAGAGTATGGCCCCGTGATACGAGTGCGAGCGCTCGTATTATGTCTTCTTGGCGAGTTTTGCTTCTACCATGGCGGCAAGAGAACTGGACCGGCGAACTTGATCCAAATCGTTGAAGACATGTCCCGAGGCTACAATCCCATGCCTTTAATGTTAGCCACTACAAAAAAGCATCACTTGTGCCACGGTAAAATTCGTGGCACAAGTTCGAAATTCCCGTGGCAAAACCGTCTTGCCACGGGTTTTCTTCAAATTAGCCCCGTGGCACAAGTGGATGTGGCAAGGGTGTAGCCACGGGAAATTTACTACCGTGGCTAAATGAAAAATCGTAGCCACGGGAGCTCCCATGGCAAGCACTGTCATTTGCCACGGGTAGTCCTGTGGCAATCACTTTTCTTGCCACCTGAAGTCCCGTGGCAGCCAATTTTCTTGCCACGTGTAGTCCTGTGGCAATCACTTTTTTTGCCACGTGCAGTCCCGTGGCAACCAATTTTCTTGCCACACGAAGTCCCGTGGCAATCACTTTTCTCGCCACATGAAGGCCCGTGGCAATCACTTTTCTTGCCACGTAAATTCCCGTGGCAATAACTTATCTTGAGGCCTGTGGCAAGTAAATCTGTGGCAAGTGTTACAATTAGCATACATTGTACAATAAATTAGAATAATTAATATTGATATTAATTGATATAACATACATAATATAACTAAGAAATGTAATAATTGTCTTAGAACAAAAAAAGAAAATGATATATATATATAGTATCAAAAGATATTCCACAATATACCTGAATAGTTTTTTTTTTAATAAAAAAGTCACACTAATACCTAACACAAAAATTAATTAGCTAAGCAAAGTTCATAAAATAAATCCACGCAACTAGCAATCCAATAACTAATAAATCTTCCTCGAGTTGAACTATCTCTAGAAACAAACTTGACTTGAATTTTTGCATGGTCTGCAAGATGACGAATTGTTTTCCTGGAAAAAAAAAAACATAACAGAAAAAATAACATTAGAATTATTCAAAAATTTGTAAAACACAAATAGTAAATCACAAGAGTTATAAGCATTATCATTTCTCTTACTAGGTCTGCAAGGGATCTTTCCTTGTGCTGGAAAACACATTTGGCCCTTTTTTTCGATAGGGGCTGTATAGTTGCACACTTAGGCAATTACAGGTCAACTTAAACACTTGAATAAAATATTCGTCATCATAAACAAACAAAAATCTAAGCCCATCAATTCAACACAAACCAACAATTCTAACCTACCAATTTCACCAAAACTAAGTTGAATCCAAAATGCAATAAAGCGCCAAATCGATCCCACGTTAAGTAATAGCAAAATAATCATATTAAGTTGGAATGCATTTAGCACAAACAACACCCACTCGACAAAATAACGCAATAAGCAGATTTCATGAAGACAAAGATGTTTAGCATACTTAAAATTTTTTAAGTTGAATTAGTTGCTTGACCTACTTGAATAGATGATTACACCAGGTTCAGGCCGTGGTGGTAATGCAAGCAAAGCTGAATTGATTGTTGCTACCAAGAAAGTGGCATGACCAACTTGCTTGTTTATGGTGCCCATGACTCTTGCATAAGTAGTAAATCACAACCTTTGGTGTATCATTACCACACCAAACACATAGAGACTGCCACAGTAGAAAAACTATCAGAATTCAATCAGATACTTCCATAAGAAGAGTGAAACCAACAATCATAAAAGGCTCACTGAACAACTCTACTAGATCATAGAATCTCACTGAACAATTATTAAGAAAAAGACTTCAGGGGAAAGATAAATATATGATCAAACTCGTCAGAAAACACACAAAGTATCTTATTTCCAGGTTAGCATTCAATAGGGATTGGTTCCTATTTAGAAAATTAAATAGATGGGCTGAAACTAAATAGGGCAGGGTATGAAGCATCGCTCACCTAAGTTTTAGGTTCTAAGGTTTATGACTTGGATCCATGTCAACTGGATCTTTCGTGTATGAATTTCAATTCGAGTTTCATACAATTTTACTAAATAATTGTGAACTGTGGTGATAAAAATATTGTTTGAAATAGTACATTGCATTGAGCCATCATACAAAGAAAACTCAGACTGGATTAACTCAATTTCACCACACATTTTCTCAACAATAATCCCATTCACCCAGTTCAATCAAGTTATTTGATTTCCAACCATGATACAATGAAATGACCAAGAACTTTGTTCTATCAAATTATTCCAAAGAGTAAACTTACAATTAGGACAAAAATACCAAAATGAATTCCCAAAAGTCATTAAAAGAATCAAGTGTAAAACAAAACAATTAACAGGCTACAAGCTAGAGAATGGACAAAGCTAAAACAATCCATTTTCAACTACTTCAAATGGAATTTGAATACAAAAACTCCATCACTCAGTGAAGGTGGACTCCAGCATAAAACATAACACTATACCTTTTTGGAGACAGACAAAACTTCATTTGGTTTTTCGCTTTCTTTCAGATAGAGTTTCAAATGACTGGTATATATTCGTCCCACTACGGATGGTTATCCAACATCAAGAATGAAATTCCACTAACCATTTTCTCTTTTACTATTGGAATTATAAATTAGGAGTGAATTACTTTACCTTCTGGCTCACTTTCTGTTTCTTTGCAAATTCGACCATTGCAACTCCAACTTCATGAATGGCGGACCAGTACCTATAAGAAGTAGTACAAATTATATTATTGAATTGATATCTAATTAGAAGTAAATCTAAAAATACTAGTGAAAAATGCACCGTCTTTTTGATTGTTTGAGAAATCTAAACAAATTGGACAAAATACATCCCAAAATGCCGATCAGGATTGCTTTACATGAAAACATTCAATATCTTTGCAAAATCTAAACATATTAGGCATGAATAATGAGTAGAAACGATGGATGAATGAGAGATAAAGGAGTGAGAGACAGAGGAGGGTCGTAAGGGCTCGTAATTAGGGTTAACTTCAGAGACGAAACTCATGAAATGTACTGGTGGCCAAGAGAGAGTGCAGAGAGATGGGGGAGAAGGTGAATTAGGGTTTAACTGCACTGCTAAGTAAAAAGGAGTGGCTACTGAGTTTTGACTACCCATTCCAATTTTCGCAAAAATTTTCAGTCCGCCTACCCAAACTTTTTGAATTTTCATGAAAAAATTTCGCCCGCTTATATGAAATTTTGCCGCCCTATCTACTACACGCAGCGGCAAAAATAAATTCAGGTAAGTGCGGGTCAAATGTTCTGTGACAATAAACATTTCTTTTAGCCCTTGTTCTTTTCTGCGGTTGGCAAACTGCGGTACCACAGCTCACCACACTTTACCACAAATCATTACTTTTCTCTCTCCTCACTTTTCTCCTCTACTTTTTACAATCTCTCTCCTCACCTCCCACACATACCAGTAACTTACCACAATTCCACCACATCCACCACAATTCCACCACACCATACCACACCATACCGCAAAATACCGCAGAAAAGAACAGGGCCTTAGTTTTATACGGGTAAGATGTTCTTTGATAGTAAAAATTTTTTTAAGGTAAATACAGGTCATGTGTATTTTGGTTTCAGGTAAATTCCATTCTAAAAACATGACCCGGTTGTATTTCGGTTTTAGGTGAATACGATCGGGTGTATTTCAATTGCAGGTAAGTACGGGTCTGATGTTCTTTGACAATAAACAGTTCTTTAGTTTTAAGTAAATATATTTTGAGACAATTATAATATGTGTACAATGAAAACGTCAAAATTCTTATCATACGACAATCTTTAAAAGACATTATGTTAGTATGGAACTAAATTGTTGTACATTGTATTTGAAAAATAAATATAATACTATATATAAATAACATAATATTGTATTATTGTTTGTAATTTTTCATATTTTTATAATTTAAGGAAATATCTACTTAATATAATAAATTTAATGTCATTATTATACCAAACTTATATTGTAAAAACTATTTATTGTGCACATCCGACATCGGATGCCCCGGGTTTGAGGCCCGGGATCGCTTTTTCTCGAGCGGGCACGAGAGGAGACGAAAGAAGGGTCCAAAAAATCATTAAAAATATTGTAAAATAGCTAAATGGGACAAGGAAATGATATGCAAAATTTGAGGGAAAGGAGACGAGCAGAAGTTGAAGGAATATTGTAAAAGAGCGTCCCGAGACCCGGTCAAACTTCCCGGAAAAAATTGGGAGAAATCACGGAAAGTCCTTAAAAATGTAAGGAAGCAGCCCGCCAACTTTCAGCCCAAGCGCACGAACGAAAATCACGAAAAATCATTGTCACTGGCTGTCGTCGACGATGCTGACGCCAACAGTGTCGCTGGCTGTCGTCGATAGTGTCATTGGATGTTGTCGACACTTTTGCTGGCTGTCGTCGACGGTGTCATTGGCTGCCGGCGACACTGTCGCCGACGTCGTCGCAGTGTCATCGACACTGTCGCTGCCTGTCGTTGTCTGTCGTCGATGCGATGCGCTCTGATGTTGTTATAATCGTCGACGCTGTAGCTGGCTATCGACGACACAGTCATTGACACTGTTGCAATAGTGTGCAAATGACAAAATGAATAAATAAAATATTAAGGGAAAAAAAATACAAAGACAAAATAGAAAAAGGGAGAGAAGTAAAAAGGAAGGCTAAAATGGACAAATAATTAGAAAAAAAGGGATGTCAAATTACAAAAGAAAATTAAAAAATTACAAAATAAATGAAAAGCATACTTTCACCCAGAATCAAACTCATCACCTCATGTAGAATGAGGTGCGCCCCATTCCAACAAACTACAACTTTCACATGTTTTTGAGTGCACAAACTTTTATTAGTATGATAATTGAAATGCGGGAAAAAAAGAAAAGCGTGCGTGGATGAATAGCGGGAGTAGGCACAAGTAGTATACTCCCCCGGGAGTATATTATAATTTTCGCTCCAACAAATAAGGAGTATCCTATAACAATAACATTAGAATCTTCTCTCTTTTATATTTTTTTCAAAATATTGACATCCTTAAAACAATTATATCATCTACACTAATTCTATTGTCTAATTAAATTAAAATTTCATAATATTCATATCATATATATTACAATAACAAAGGTCGTTGCTAAAATATGGTATCACGTATCGGCGGTATTGCAACAATATTGGGCGTTGCATAAAACAGTATGTATTAAATGTCTATTTAACATTTTTGTTAACTACTCATATCCCATAATAAAGCTCATAAATAGACAATTTACCAAAATAATTTTTAGTCTACTTATAAGTAGACATTTTTATTAACTATCAGCTAATCAAATTATGATTTTTCAATTTTTTTTATATTTATTATTTTAATCAAACTTCATCAGAATTAATCAGTGGTCATCACCTCCATAACCGCTCCGATCAAGTACTTATGATCAAAGTCAGACCTATTTAATTGGATTCGAATTCAAATTAAGTTTACTTTTATCTAATTCGGATTGGATTTTTCTGATTCAAAACAGAACGGATTCGCTTCGAAGTCGGATTTGACTACCATCTCTAATTTTTCTGATTCGTATAAGTACTTTTTGCCACATTAGTTATAGTTCATCCGTTCACGACATATCATTGCCACGGGTGATATTTTCCCATGGCATAAGTATTTTTTTTTGCCACGGAAGTTCTAGTCTGTGGCATGTTATAGCCACGGGTGACATTTTCCCGTGGCATGAGTATTTATATGACACGGGTGTTTTAGTCTGTGGCATGTTATAGCCACGGGTGACATTTTCCCGTGGCATAAGTATTTTTTTGCCACGGGAGTTGTAGTTCGTGGCATATTTTTAACTATCAAATGCACTATAAATTTTTCCCGTGGCAAGACTAAGAAATTGCCACGATTTTAGATTTCCCGTGGCATAATTCGTGGCACAAGTGATGATTTTTTGTAGTGAGCGGAGACCATGATGGGTTTGGATGATCCGAATCCAGAACATGATTTCCAAGGAAGCCCCCTGCTACTTCAGGTATTTTTTTTCCCCTTCTCTCTTCTTACGCCTAGCCGCTCTCATCGTCAGAAACCCATGGTTTTACACCTTTTTTTTTGTTTCGTTAGTTGGAGATAATTTTCAGGCAATCTGACTCTGGCTAACTTGTGGACAGATCTGGTTAATGGAACACTTGGGTCTCATCGAAGAACCCCGAACTGCATCGGCAACGGCGAACTATTGTTAGAGAAAGAGAAAGTATACCAACCTCCATTCGGTAACGAATGGATTGCTTTCTTAAAGGAGCCTCGGAAGATCTCATGGTGGATCGAATGGTGGCACATTTCTGAATATGTGACCCATGACTTCCGCAATGCTTACGTGTGTCTTGCCGGCTTGACGCACATGACTTTTTATTTTCCGACGCGAGTGAAGCGCCAAATGGGTCGTAAGAAAGATATTCCTGAACTTCTGTGTGACACTCCTGATCAATTGAAGCTTCGAAGTTCGATGATTGAGTCATGGCTGAAGTATTGGGAAAGAAGACCAACTCTCAAATCCTCACCAAAGGCACGTGTGTCTCACATTGCCGACGCTGGTTATCATGGATGGCTGATAGCTGCTATTGAATCTCGTCGTGCTGGGGAAGCGAGACGAAGGCAAGCATCTGCGAAGGAAAGGTTGGGTACTCGTACATCGGTAAGGGATCGCCTTGGCGCAAGAAACCAGGTAGGCGGGCCTATAAACCCAAGGACAAAGAGAAAGCTCCTAACGGACCTAGAGACATGGAGACTAACCATGAGACAACTGGCGAAGTAGAGAAAGTGAAGCGAGAGTAGAAGATGAATGGAGTGAAGGAACTGAAACTGCTTTGCCAGAACAATCTTTTATTTAATTATGCCTTTCAAATTTTCTTATGTTACAAATAATGTACTCGCCTTTTCACTTAATAAAGGAGAAGTATTCGTTCACAAATATTGTGTTCTTGCAAACTTTATTTTCCTTAAGCACATGAGCATTTATTAAATATATCCCAAGTGTCTGAAAATTGGTTTTCCAGTTGCTTGGTTATATTAAGCATAGTATCGCTTGAGTTGATCCAAATTCGTGGGCTGAATTATATCTTCTCCATCCATGGTAGCGAGCCCAGCTGCTCCTCCCGGCAAAATATCCTTAATCATGTAAGGACCCTTCCAATTAGGTGCAAATTTTCCCCTTGGATTCTGTATAGGTGCCCTCATCTCCTTAAGCACCAAATCGCCTACTTGAAGCGAACGACTTTTCACCTTCTTATTAAAAGCTCGAGTGATCCTGTTTTGGTATACTTGCACATTATGTAATGCTCTCAATCGCCTTTCATCTATCAACATCAGCTCCTCGAACCTTGCCCTAGCATATTCTACTTCTGGCAACTGACTTTCAGCAACTATCCGTAATGAAGGGATCGCTACTTCGATTGGTAAGACTGATTCCATTCCATATACCAAGGAATACGGTGTTGCCCCTGTAGCAGTTCGTATAGAGGTTCGGTATCCCCATAGGGCAAATGCTAATTTATCTGGCCAATCCTTGTAAGTGACAACCATCTTCTTGATAATCCCCGACACTGTCTTATTGGCCGCTTCCACAACTCCATTGGCTTGAGGTTGGTACGGCGAAGACCGATGATGCTGGATTTTATAAGTGGCGAGCAAAGCTTCTACCTCCTTCCGAAAATGGCTTTCATTATCACTAAAGATCTCATGAGGCACTCCATATCGACATATGATGTTTTGAAGATGAATTTGGCCACGTGTTTGGATGTGAGTTTGGCAAACGAGGCTGCCTCTATCCATTTAGTGAAATAATCGATGGCGACCAATATGTACTCATGTCCTCCCGTTCCGGTTGGGTGTATCTTGCCAATGATGTCAATACCCCATACCGAGAATGGCCATGGAGATGTCAAAGTAGTCAGGTATGACGGGGGTTGATGCTGTAAATTAGCATATTCTTGGCATTTATGGCACTTTCGAACGAACTCTAAGCAATCTGCCTCCATAGTGGACCAATAGTAACCAGCTGTAGACCCCGAAAAATCGATGACCTTTTCGTGGCGCTACTTAAGGAGTGATTGGGAGCCGACTAGGATTGCTTAACCTTAAATAAGGTTGAACTTTTAAGAATGAACTTTGTTAACAGATTAAAAATGATTTATGCGCCCGGCCCTAGATTCACCTTTTAAAAAAAAAGAAGAAAGAAAGAGACAAAAAAAGAGAAGAGAGAACAACAAAGGAACCCGTCTGAGTTCTTGCTGAACCAAGACGGGTTCTTAGCTGCAAAACCCCACGAAAAAAGGAAAAAAACAAAGAGAGAAAAGAAGACAGGAACCAAGCCGGGTTCCTTTGCGCTATCGGCGAATTTCACCGAATAAAGAGACGAAGCCAAAAGAGGGTGAAAAGAGGGCAGGAACCCGCCTGGGTTCATGGATTGAACCAAACTGGGTTACCTTTGGCGTTAAACACAAATTAGGTCAAAAATCATAAAAAAGGGGTAAACACCAAAGCACAAGAAAAAGAGTCGCCAGTTGAATTTTAGGAGAAAAACAACAAACCATGAAATACAGACTCCAGCCTGCGAATCGAGAGATGGATTCGGGGGTAAGGTTACGAATTTGACAATTAAAATCATCAAATCCGCCTATTCAACGAATAGACTCTACTAGAATTAAATTAAAGCAAAAAAAAAGGAAAAGAGGGAGGAATTAGGTATGAATTTCACAAATTTATCATTAAAATCATGCAAAACAAAGAAAATAAAAAAGAATGAGTTCCATAGATGACTACATGTTTTACATCAACTATGCTAACCTTTAGTAAAGCAGCATGCAAGAGGAGAGAAAAGGTGGAGAGAATATGCTAGTGTCAATACTCTAGCATACCATGGTGTGTTTGGAAGGGAAAAAAGGGTTTAATTTATAGTGGAGTGGGGGAAGTAGGGGGTGCGTTCTAGGGTTTAGGTTTTAGCCGCCACGTCAAAACTCAGTCGAGTTCAGCTTTGGACCGAGCTGCGCTTGGCCCAGCAACCCAGACGGGTTCCTGCTGAGCTGAGCCATGCTCAGGCCCAAGGAACCCAGACGGGTTCCTGCTCGTTTTCGGGCTATTATGCTCAGGCCCGTAATATTTGGGCCATTATGCTCGTTGTCGGGCTAGAAAAGAGATGGGTTTGCATGCTACTAAACTATTCGGCTAGCTTATTTTTACAAATAACTAAAACTAATAATTGTACAAAAATCCGGTGTCTACAGATAGCCCCCACTTTGATCGAGTTTGAGTAAAACGATGATCAAAGTAGTCTTGATGATCTTGGATATGAATCAGAAGCCTGTTCTGAAGCTGGTTGACGCTTGGAAGCTTGGTCCAGCGCCGATGTTGGTTGGCCTGCTTAGTTTCTTCCGTAAAGCTGACCGAATTGATCCGCCTCATTTCGCCGTGAGGTAGATCAAGGTCGTGCACTTCATTTCGCCGTGGAGTGTAAGACCTGTGTCTGGATGCTGAAAAGGGTGTCATCGCATTGTGAGGGCCCGATGACGGCGGCTGAAGATGGGTTGACCTGCTTAGTTTCTTCCGTAAAGCCGGTCGGGGTTAATCCGCTTCATTTCGCCGTGAGGCGGACCGAGGTGACGCTTGGAAGCTTGGTCCTGCGTCGATGTTGGTTGGTCTGCTTAGTTTCTTCCGTAAAGCTGACCGAGGGGTGTCATCGCATTGTGAGGGCCCGATGACGGCGGCTGAAGATGGGTTGACCTGCTTAGTTTCTTCCGTAAAGCCGGTTGGGGTTGATCCGCTTCATTTCGCCGTGAGGCGGACCGAGGTGACGCTTGGAAGCTTGGTCCTGCGTCGATGTTGGTTGGTCTGCTTAGTTTCTTCCGTAAAGTTGACCGAGGGGTGTCATCGCATTGTGAAGGCCCGATGACGGCCTGACGACCGACGTATCTCGTGTATTGTCCTGCAAAACAGAGAAGGAGAGCATCAGTTTATCTGAAAATCAGAGCGAGTCAGAGATTTTACCTGTCAGTTGCGCTTTAGCTCTCGGAAATGGGCTGAAGTTTGCCATTGCTTTGGGCTTGAACTAGAGCAACGAACTTGGGCTCGTTTTGGCTCTGTAAACCCGTCTGAAGTCTCGAATTGGGCTTGCAATTGCAAGACCCTCTTTGGCTAGCTTGGGCCGGCAAGGAACCCGTCCAAGTTCTACTGGGCTGCAAATGCAAGGCCCATTTTTGCGACGTATCTTGGGCCGGTAAGTTAGGCTCAAAGCGAACCCCGTCCGCGTTGTGCCAAATCTCGCTGCGAATGCATCTGGGTCGGTATGTTGGGCTCAAAGTGAACCCGTCTGAGTTCTGAAACGGCCCTAGAACCCGTCTGCGTTGCCTGCAAATGCCAAACCTCGCTGCAAATGCAACTGGGCCGGTATGTTGGGCTCAACGCGAACCCGTCTGCGTTCTTCCTACAAGCCCGCCTTCTTTTTTCTCTTTTTGTTTTGTTTTTTTTTTCTTGGCCAATGCATGTGGATAGATTTTAGGATAGATCTTCGGCCAATGCATGTCCTCCATGATCTTGCTGCTGGGACCCGCTGCTTGGCCATTTGTGTGGTGGGCATGCATCCAATTCCCTTATAAAAAGGGGCCTCTTCACACCCTCAATCACATATCTCACTCTTCACTTCCACTTCTTACTCAAAGAAATCCTTCATTCACTAGTTAGGAAGCAATGGTTAGGAAAGTTAGGGATCCGCCCGTTCAACCCCATGCAACAAACTGGGCACATGAAATGTCCTCCCGGCGAGCATGGACTCCTAGGCCGGGTTGGGAACCGTCGATATTGGTGCCTGAACCGTGGAATCATGTATGGCACAAGCATTCACATGTCCGGGTAATGTCTTCTTCCTGACTCTGCTCTTTAATTATAGCATAAATTTGCAAGTAGAAATGTTTAATTCTAGCTTGTTGATTTAGCTAATAATAATGAAGTAATTTATGTCAATTACCCGTATTGTTCAAATCGAGCTTTAGAGAACCGAGGATGATAAACCGATTTTTTTTTAGAATGGAACGTATAGTGAGAACCCGTCTCAGTTTTCTGCAATTAAACGAAAGGCCCAAATCCAACCCTTAATCGGCCCAATTTTCGACGAGGAACCCGTCTGGGTTCCTGTTAGTTAGTGGCCCAATTTGTTTTACAACAGGCCCAATCCCCTTTTCCTGGAACCCGTCTGCGTTCCATGTCCTCGGGTGGGCCGAAAAAAACAGGCCTATTTTGGTAATCGTATGAGTTGGGCTGATGCGGCCCAACACTTATAGAACCCGTCTGCGCTCCTACGGTTGGACCGAAAACAGCGAGGCCCAACCCATTTCTCTTGGGTGGGCCGGAAGAAAACAAGGCCCAGCCCCCTTCCTCTGTACGAGAACCCGTCTGCGTTCCCAGATGGTTGGGCCGAAAACAGCGAGGCCCAATTGTCTTGGGTGGGCCGGAAGAAAACAAGGCCCAGCCCCCCTTCCTCTGTAGGAGAACCCGTCTGAGTTTCCTGATGGTTGGGCCGAAAACAGCGAGGCCCAATTGTCTTGGGTGGGCCGAAAGGTGAGGCCCAACTTCCAAAGAACCTGTCTGAGTTCTCGGATGGGCCGAAAACAGCCAGGCCCAATCTATTGAACCCGTCTGCGTTCTTAGGTGTGGGCCCAAAAGCGAGGCCCAGCTTTTTTTAAACTCGTCTGAGTTTTTTGCTTGAGCTGATGCGGCCCAAAGTCTCAGCGCAAGAACCCGTCTGGGATCCTGTACACGGCCCAGCCCACCCTTTTTTTGAGTTGGGCTGATGCGGCCCAAAGTTCGGCGCAAGAACCCGTCTATGTTTTAAATGGGTGGGCCGAATGATTTTTTTTTAGCCCCCCTAATTTAGTGGAAGCTCAATTTAGCTTTTGCTAAACTAGGGATTACCTGATAGGTTGCCGTAGGGACTTGTCTCTTTTTTTGAACTTTTGTGGTGGATCCTCAGGAAGACTCCCTTAGAACTGGTGGCAATATGCGGAAGCCGATCAAGGTGGTCGAGCATTTTGCAGAAGATAACTGGGCGCTTACACTTTTAGAAGAGTCAGGATTCGACCTCTTCTGGAAATGTGTTAAGGCCTGGGAACCTTGCACACCACGGGTGATGGGGCGTGCGCTCGCGGAGAGATTCTGGGACTCTACCAACACCTTCCACCTCCCCGTAGGAGAAATGGCCATAACCCATGTTGACTTTGTGATGATTACCGGGCTACGCTGGGGTGGTCAAGATGTCGAATTCGACCCTGTTGTGCCGGACCAGGTGATGGAATTATTAGAGCCTGTGCTCGAACGGCGCCGATTTGGTCGAAAGATGAAGCTCTCTTATGGTTCCTTCGAGGCTGTCATCACTTCCGCCGACTTCACTCATATGGATGAGTTTCAGCGTCGCTTCATTTTCCTGGCATACTTCATCTCTGCCACGATGTTTGCCAACCGAGGAGACGATGTTTACTTGACCTGGATGAAAAACCTCCTTGATCTAGAGCAGGTCATTCATCGGAACTGGGCAAAGGCCGCTTATGCTAACTTCATTCGCTGGCTTCGCATTGGTGTTCGGCCTGGTACTGATGTGGACCCATTCTTCGCACCGGAGAGTCCGCGGGAGATGAGCGGTCCGAGCATGTGGAAGGTGCTTGAGGTAATCTTCGAGACGCTTCTCTTTTACATGCTTTTCTCTCTTTTCCTATATCGTGAGTCTTGGTATTGACGTACTTGCAGGTATGGGGGTACGAGTACATTAAAGGATTCACTATCCCTACCCGACACGTCCAGACAGTGCCAGCAGCAGAACGGTGGCATAAAAACTACCTCGAGCAAAAGAAGAAACCATTTGGGAGTTTAGATGAGTTGCGCCGCATCTTGGATCATCTCGAAGAGGTACATTTTTCATGTAATCTCTCTTGCATTTCTTTGGTGCTAATGTTTCCTTTATTTGTGCAGGATGATGTCAACTGGAATGCCTGGGTTGGCTTCAATATTCCGCAAGACTTTATTCCCTCGCGAAATGCAGCGCATAGGGATATTACCCTACGCTTGGTGATGGAGAGCCCGTCCGGTTGGGTCTGGAGTCTTGGTGAGAGGTTTACGAGGCAAACCCTGGGTCATGAGAGGTGGATAATACCATCGGACCCTCCTGAGACCATGAACGATCCGCGGGCCTTGCATGCCGAGGCGTTTGTAGCAGCTAAGAGGGGTTCTTGGTATACTAACCATGCATCGATGGCATCGCCCGACCAATTCTGGGAGGAATGGGAACAATATCGGGACCGCCTGGCCTTCAGAAAGGTAGGGAAGAAGACCTCTATTTATTCTTTTCATGTTCCTTCTATTACCGCCTAATATGACCAATTCTTTGCTTGTTGTAGTTGGGCCCCTATTGCAAGGATGACGAGAAGAGCCAGAGCAGTTCTAGGGATACAGTTTGCGGCTACCCGAGGGCGACTAGTGAAGACATTAAGCCGGAATTAGAGAAGATCCTGGGAAAGCCGGTAGGTGATTCCCCCCTTTTTTCCTTGCTTAGCTGTAATTTGCTCAAACTTTGACCAATTTTCCTCATTCTGTGCAGTGGCGATGGAAACAAGCGAAAGGCTTTCTCAAAAATTACTTCACACTTAAATGGGCTCGCGAGAAAGACCTTGCAGGTTCTGTGGTTGGGGACGCAAACGTGGATGATGAGGCACAGTCTCGTCCTGTGGATCCTCCTCGCCATTCAGATGCGCACGTGCCTCGTGGCCGGTCGGAGCGGATTGACCCTCCTCGACATTCTTCCTTTATGGCCGACGCGAGGCGGTCTTATGGGGGTGAAACTGCTCTCCGAAGGCATGGGGAGAGGAGTAGGCGGAGCACGGGCATGCCGGCTCACGATGACCGTGGGAAAGGTATCTTACTTGAAGATAGCCATTCAACCAGTTCCCACTATGGAGACACAGATTTCGGCCACGACTATCAGCGTTCTGTGGAGAACAGCATATCCTCCATGTCTTTAGGTGAGCACGAGCATCAGGTGAGGTCTCATGATCATGGGAATTCTCGCCGAAGCCGCGGCTCTCGGCGTGGCACCCCCAGCTTCGTGGTGGAGACATGCTCCGATTCTAGCGCTGTTGGTGGAACTGTGTGCGGCGAGCAAGAAGGCATTTCACTGCATTTAGGTACTCCTTCAGAGTCTCATCATTCAGGGTCTAGGCGTCAACCCTCTCATCCTTCGCCCCAGTACCCTTATGGAATGCCTGGGTATGTTCCTGCGTCTCCTGCACCGACCGTGGACTTGGGTTTTGGCACTTCCTTTGCGGCGGTCGATCCTACTGTGGTGCTTCGCAGTGATTCGGGTGCATCTGTGGGGTATAACCGTGCCCTCGCAGATGACGCCTCATCAGTGCTTCCGTCTCAACCAGTTGTTCCCGTTACTCCTTCGCAAGGGGGTTTGGAGCAGCCTCGAACGTCTGTATGGGGAACGCAAACTCAGGAATGGTCGGGATGGCCCGTCCCAGAGCCTGTAGTAAGAACTTCTTGGCCTGCTCCACAGGGGTGGCCTGGAGGTAATCAAGAGTGGCAGGTTCCAGAACACTCTTGGCTAAATGCAGGCAGTACCGAAGTGTTGCACTTATCTGGCTCAGGTGGTGATACAGAGGTGGTAGACTCCTCCTACTATCAATGGGACACTTACTTTGGAGCTGGGGGAAGCGGAACCCATGGAACTGATAGTGCCAGCGGCGGCGGTGGAGGTCTGGCATGATGAGGATGCAGGGTCTTTATGCAACGAACCTATGTAACGCTATGTATGACTCTATGCACTTAGGACGATGCAATGCAATGATATTTTTTGCTTCTTTCTTTTTCTCTTTTCTCTCTTTTTGTCTTTTTTTTTGTCTTTTTTTTTAACTAATGCGAACTACTGATGTAACACTTACGCGGTGACGATGCTATGTAATGCACTTCTTTTATTTTCATGTACCCTTATGCACAATAATGCAATGCGATATGCAATCTACATGGTGGGATTACTCCCACTTCCCCAAACGAAAAAAAAGATAATAAAAAAAAAAACGAGAATTAAGCGCTATAAGAAAGTTCGAACTACAGTTTCGGGGCCGGCGAAGACATATAATCATCTCGTGGACCCGCATTATGACCCAAAATAGAGTTGAAGAAGCTTCTTGATCGAATCCAAAAAAACTAGCCAAACCCGTTTGACGTTCAAGCCCAATTGGAGTCCCACTCACGAAGACTGGGTCGAGAAACCCGTCTGACATTCAGGCCCAAGTGGAGTCCCACCCACGAAGACTGGGTTGAGAAACAGGGCATCAGAGGCCCAGAAACCCGTCTGGGTTTCTTGCAACTTGGGCTTGGGCGACCGACATATCGTTTCCTATTTGGGCTCGGACAACCGACATTATGCTTCCTACTTGGGCTTGGACAACAAACCCGTCTGGGTTTTTCGCTATAAATACATGTTTCCCCAACACATACCATCACAAACCTTACAGCTGCTTCACTAGAAAACCAGCAAGAAGAACTCCCCCGATGGGCCACGCCACAAACCTCAAAGCCACTGCTTTTTCCTTCCGCCAGAAAAAACCACCGAGAACCCGTCCCAGTTCGCTGCTTTCTTCCATCAAAACCTACTGAAAACCCGTCTGGGTTCGCTGCCGTCGCAAAATCAACAACCAACTTGCCTGGATTATAACAAATCCGTCCTTTCGACCTCATGGCTTTCGAAAAGAAGTTAGCCACTTGGATGAGTACCTTGTCTAAAGAAGAAAAGAGGGAATTGGGGAGGTATAAGCTGACATCGCTGCTTAGCCTGAGGCAAGTAAAGATAGATTGGGATTTCCTGCGGGCTGCTGAAACCTTCTGGGATAAGGAATTCCATGTGTTTAGATTCAACATGCGGGAATTGGTTCCTTTGCCTGAAGAATGGTCTTCTATCCTTGGGACGAATCATTATGCTCCATCAATAGTGCCTCCATTGGCTACTGATATGAGGAAGGAATATAAAGAGCTGCTATGCCTCCCCTCCAGGGTAATTGGGAGTGCGATAATAGGGGATAAGGTGCACTTCCAAACCATAGTGGAATACTTCCAAGCCCCTGAGACCTTAGAGTACGGGCCCGTGATACGTGTGAGGGCCCTGGTATTATGTCTGCTGGGAGAATTCTGTTTCTACCATGGCGGCAGAAGGACGGGTCCCGCGAATCTGATCTACGTGGTAGAGGACATGGCTCGTGGTTACAATCCTATACCGGTGATTCTGGGAGAGACGTTGATGTGTCTTGATGACTCTGACCCGGAGCATGATTACCGAGGTAGCCCCCTGATTCTGCAGGTAAGCCGTGTGTGTTTTTTTTTTTGCTCTTTTTTTTTTGCCCTTTTTTTTTCTTTTTTTTTTTTTTTTGCACGACATAAAACCCGTCTGGGATGACTAACTTATTACCTTATTTTGCGGCACAGGTTTGGTTAATGGAGCACCTTAGCCTGGTCGAAAAGGCGGAATCTGCAATAGCATTGGCGAATTTCTGTCAGCGCAAGAGAAAGTATCCCGGGCGTCGATCAGTAACCGAGTGGGTCAGACTGCTAAAGAAACCTGAAGAGATCACGATACAGTGGTGGATTGAAAATTGGCACATTCCAGAGTACATCACTTGTGATCAAAGAAACCCCTACGTATGCATTGCAAGCTTGACACACTTGACAATCTACTTCCCAGGGCGGGGCATGAGACAAATGGGGTTGAGGCAACGCATTCCCGACAAAACTCATGATGCCCCGAAGTTACTTCATCTTAAGAAGAGTGTTATAGATTCTTGGCTGAAATATTGGGAGAAACGACCCACCGTTCGTGCTCCCTCGAAAACGCATGTGTCTGAAATGGCTGTTCCTGGTTATCAAGATTGGCTGACGGCCGTGGTGGTAACAAGGAGGGCCGAGGAAACCAGACAGAATCTGAAAGCTGTTGCTACAGATAGGCTGGGCCCTAAGGCTGATGTATTGCAGCGCTTGGGTCCCAGGCTTACTGTGAAAGATCGATTGGGCCCTAAAACCGACGTGAAGGACAGGCTTGGCCCGTTACCGAAAGGCACTAAAAAAGGAAAAGCCTCTCAGGAGAATGGGAAGAAGAGGTACCGTCCTAAGGACACTGAGGGAGGTACTAGTGACACCAAAGAGACCGGGGTTGGACCAAAGTCTGCTGACAAGAAGAAGATGAAACAGGCCTGAAACTGTGTGCCAATTTATATTTTTATTATTTTTTTCTTTTTTTTTTTTGTTTTTTTTTACTTTTTTTTTCTTTTTTCTTTTTTTGTTTTGATAATATTTTAGCTGAACCCTTATTAGTTACAATTAGAGTAATTGCAACATTATTCGAAAGACCAAGCATTGTAATGAATTTCTCCTTTATGAATAATAATAATAGTCGTTAATACAACGAAGTCTTCCCTTTGCACAATTTATAAAATTGAAATCCAGTACGCGATTCGAGCCCGTTTGAGGCGCAACTTTCTCCCATCTGGGGCCCAAAACCCGTCTGGGTTCCTTGTGGCCCATCATGAAGCACGAACCTGCCTAAGTACGGCCAAGTGTCTAGAAATTCCCCTTCTAGTTGCTTGGCCGATTTGGTCGATCTCGTTATTCGTAAAACTTCTTTAACTGGTCCAGGTTGGTGGGCTGTATTAATTCTTCTCCTTCTATAGTGACTAAACGGGCTGCTCCCCCCGGCAGTATTTGTTTAATGACATAAGGCCCTTTCCAATTTGGCGCAAATTTCCCCCTTGGATCTTGAATGGGTGCCCTCATCTCCTTAAGCACTAAATCTCCTTCTTGAAGAACCCGGTCCTTAACCTTCCTGTTAAAATCCCTAGCTATACGAGCCTGATACAAGTGCACATTGTGTAAGGCCCTGAGCCTTCTCTCGTCAATAAGCGTCAGCTCTTCATATCTGGCCCTAGCCCATTCAGCTTCTGGTAGTTGACTTTCAGCAAGTATGCGGAGTGATGGTATGGCGAGCTCAACTGGAAGCACTGCTTCCATTCCGTAAACCAAGGCAAAAGGGCTTGCTCCCGTTCCTGTTCGAATTGAAGTTCTATATCCCCATAAGGCGAAAGGAAGCTTATCAGGCCAATCCTTGTATGTTACTGCCATTTTCTTAATGATCCCCGCGAGAGTTTTGTTGGTCACCTCTACCGCTCCATTAGTTTGGGGCCTGTAGGGCGAGGACTTGTGATGCTTGATCTTATACTTAGCCAATAGTACTTCAACCTCCTTCCTGAAATGGCTCCCGTTATCACTGATGATCTCGTGTGGCACCCCGTATCTACAAATGATATTGTTCAGGATGAACTTAGCTACATGCTTCGAGGTGAGTTTTGCATAGGAGGCAGCCTCTACCCACTTGGTAAAGTAATCAACGGCTACCAATACATCTTCGTGCCCTCCAGGTTCATGGATGTATCTTCCGACATGTCTATTCCCCAGACTGAGAATGGCCAAGGGGATGTCAATGTAGTGAGATAGGAAGATGGCTGATGATGTAAATTGGCGTATTCCTGACACTTGGCGCATTTCCTAACGAAGTTGAGACAGTCGGCCTCCATGGTGGACCAGAAATAGCCTGCCCTTTGAATCTTTTTTGCTAACATTCTGCCATTCATGTGTGGTCCGCACTCTCCTCCATGTATGGAGGTCATTAATTCTTCTGCTGGCTTGGTATCAACGCAAAGTAGGTTAATGCCCGTAGCGGTCTTCTTGTAAAGTCGATCGTGAATGATGCAGTATTGTGCTGCCATCATTCTGATCGCTCTTTGTCCTTTAGAATCAGCCTCAGCGGGATAATCTCCCTTTGTTAAGTACGCATAGATATCGAAGAACCATGCATTCGAGTCTACGATGGGTTCTTCTACGGAGTACACATAGGCGGGCTGGTCGCGTCGCTCTATTGTTATAGGAAATTCGTAAATTCCTACTGGCATAGCAATCATGGAGGAGAGTTTAGCTAAGGCGTCTGCCAACTCATTATTATCTCTTGGTAAGTACTTGAATTCAATGTGCTCAAATTGCGTCGCCAAGTCCAACAACCGTCGTTGATAAGCCATCAAAGATTCATTTCTGACCTTCCAGGTATTCTTGGCTTGGTTGATGATAAGACTAGAATCACCAAACACTCTGATGTGCTTTACTCCTACAATTAATGCCACTTGCAACCTGATGATGCAGGCTTCATATTCGGCCGCGTTGTTGGTCGCGTCGAATTCAAGTTTAACAGAAACGGGATGATGCTCCCCTTCGGGTGATATTAAGAGCACCCCTGCGCCACATCCCATTTGGTTAGAAGCACCATCAAAATACATTTCCCATGTGACTTCGTCCGTATGAAAGACTTCTTCATCTGGGAACTCCAAGTTAGTGCTTGGAGGTTCCTGACAAGGAAAGTCTGCCAGGAAGTCCGAGACGGCCCTTCCTTTGATGGACTTTTGAGGCACAAACTTTAGGCTGAACTCTGATAACATAACTACCCATCGAGCTATGCGATTATTGATTGTGGGTTGTTCCATGATGAACTTGATCGGGTTGCACTCAGCGATCACATGCACCGTGTGTGACAACATATAATGTCGAAGCTTCTTCGTTGCCCAAACCAATGCTAGAGCCATTTTTTCAATGTTGGTGTATCGACTCTCACAGTCACCGAACTTCTTGCTGAGGTAATAGATGGCGCTCTCCTTTCCTTTTACCTGTTGAGCCAACATAGCCCCCATTGCAGAGTTGGTTACTGTGAGGTAAAGGAGCAAAGGCTCATCTGGTACCGGCGGCATTAGTAAAGGGGAATGGGTCAAGTATTCTTTAATTTTGTCAAAGGCTGCTTGACACTGATCATCCCATTCCACTTTTGCTCCTTTCTTGAGTTTCTTGAATAGTGGTTCACAAGTCATAGTGAGTTTGGAAATGAACCAACTGATGTATTGCACGCGACCAAGGAAACCTTGAATTTCCTTCTCTGTCTTAGGTGGTTTCATCTCTTGTATTGCTTTGATTTTTGATGGGTCCACCTCGATCCCACGTTGACTGACCACGAAACCTAGCAGCTTGCCTGATGTAACCCCAAATGCACATTTTCGGGGATTGAGCCTCATGTTGTATTTTCTTAATCGAAGGAAGAACTTGCGCAGATTGGGGAGATGCTCTTCCCTGGTTTTGGACTTGACGATCATATCATCCACATATACCTCTACCTCTTTGTGCATCATGTCGTGGAGAAGGGTATTCGCGGTGCGCTGATATGTGGCCCCTGCGTTCTTTAGGCCGAAAGGCATTACCGTGTAGCAGTATGTACCCCATGGAGTGGTGAAGGATGTTTTTTCCATGTCTTCTTCCGCCATTTTGATTTGGTTATACCCTGCGTAGCCATCCATGAAGGACTCGTGGCCGCAAGTATTGTCCACTAGGACGTCGATATGTGGCAGAGGGAAACTGTCTTTTGGACTGGCCTTGTTCAAATCTCGAAAGTCAACACATACCCTTACTCGCCCATCTTTCTTCGGAACGGGAATAATGTTTGCTACCCATTCGGGGTAGTGCACTGCCCGTATAAACTTGGCTTTTAACTGTTCCATTACCTCATCTTCGATCTTCTTTGACCAATCTGGCTTGATTCTACGAGCCTTTTGCCGCACTGGCTTAGCGTCGGGATATAATGGAAGGGTATGTTCAGCGATATCCCTGTCGATACCTGGCATGTCCTCATACGACCATGCGAACATATCTTTAAACTCCTTAAGAAGTGTTGTGAAATCCTGTTGCTCCTTGTCTGTGAGGGACTTACCCAATTTGAGCTCCCGGGGGTTATCCTCCGTTCCTACATTTATGCTTATGGTATCTTCGATGACTGCTATTTTTTCCTCAAATGTATCCATGGCCTCTGTTAATTTATTTTGGTCTTTTAAAGGTTCAGCATATTTATTATCAGTGTTGGCACAACAGTTCGAGTAGGCAGAAATGTTCATCTTATTAAATGCAGAAATGGGTACATCAACAGACTCTGGGTTAACCCCGACCAACTTAGGACTACTAGAACCTGACTCTATGACCTTTGGGACAGACTCTCCTACAGACTCTCCTACAGACTCTCCTACAGAAAGCGTAAATTTGTTCTCTTCATCATCGATCCAGGTGATCTCGCGATGGCCGCCGTCTTCTCCGATCAACAGACTTGGGTCAAAGCTTGGGTTGGATAGTGCGGCGATGACCGGATTGACGACTTCTTCCTTGCGCGCCTCTTGCCCAAAGAGCATTCCAAAGATGCCGCCTCCGGCGAGGTGGGTCCGTTCCAAAGGTGGACGACTTCTCCTAGGCGGGACGAATGCGGCGGTTGTGGTGACAGCACAGTCATTGAAAATTTCTAACCCCGCCACTTGGATACCCTGAGATTTTAGGTAATGTGGTTCTGGGAAGCCGTAATAAGGGAAGTCATCACCCTCTCTCAAGAACTGTCCATTAAGAGTGCGCGGATACGGCTTGACTTGGTATAGGGTTGGAGGGTTGTCCAATCTTTTCTGTTTAGCCGTGGCTAGCTTCGTCAGTCTCACTTCCTCCTTAGTTGGTTTGTAGCCTAGCCCGAACTTCCCTTTGTTCTTGAACACCTTGAAATTTGGCGCCAACTTGTTCTTGGGATTTCGGCCAAGTGGCATCCCCAGAAAATGACCTTGCTTCCTCAATATAGCATGGATATTAGGGTTTGAGTAGGGATCGAAGTCAAAGTGAGCTTGATCCTGGCTCAAAGCCGCTATCATCTCAAAGTTGTGCAGCTCCTCGTCAGCCGAACTATGTTCAATCTCGAGTGTGGGTTTCTTAGGGTCAAAAACAGCGCTGAGGGGTTTGCTTGAGATCGTGACTACTTGGCCTTGAATGATTAATTTCACCTTCTGGTGTAAGGTAGAAGCGACAGCATTGCACTCATGCAACCAAGGTCTTCCCAACAGCATGTTGAAAGAAGCCGGGATATCCAGAACGACGAATTCAACGTTCTTACTTATGTAGTCCATGGTGATGGGAAGCACAATCAATCCTAGCGACTTGCGAGGGGAGTTATCGTATGCGCGCAGCTGAACAGTATTTTGTGTCAAATGCTGTTTTTGAACTCCTAACTTTTGTGCGGTTCTCCATGGACAGACATTGACGGCCGAACCATTATCCACGACAACAAGTGGTATGGTTTGAGTAGAGCACATGGCGGTGAGGTAAAGAGCTTTGTTGTGAGAACCTCCCTCCTCGGGTAAGTCTTCATCCCCGAAGGTGATGGTAGGCTTCCCGGAGGTAATGTGAGAGATGATATCCTCTGTGATCTTGAGGTAGGGACCATGAGCTTATTGAAGGCATCCAGAAGATTTGCCTATGGTCTTGCGGCACACAAAAGTTGCCAAATCGTGACTTGGCCTTGGTTTTCTTGATTGCATGAGGAAAGGATCTTCCGCGGAGGTGTAGGGTTTCCGTCGTTTGGGATTAGGGTCGCCACGACAAGGTAGCATTCTTGTTATAGTAGCGGCCGGACCGAGTAAGGGCTGCAGCCTGGGGAATTGTTACTTCTTCCACATCCCCTCCTTCGTCAGAAGAGTCGTACAATGGATGTCTATTGGTTTCACGGTCAGTGGACTCTTCGCCCTCTTCTTCACTTTCACTGTCCCAAATACCGTTGATGATGAGTTCCTTCGTAAGCGGGAGAAGAACTGGGACAAATTGACCCATTTCGGTGATGAGAGTGGACGGATCGAAACTATTCTCCTCCAAAAAGACGGCATTGGTGTGATTGGGCAACGGGTTCTCCTTGTTGTTGGGTTTTCGAGACGGATTTGGTGGAGGAATAACGCCGTCCCGGATTAGCCCTTCGATCTTATTTTTCAAAGACCAACATGCTTCGGTGTCGTGACCTCGACTGCGATGGAAATTGCAGTATTTGTTCCCATCCCACCTCGGAGGCTTAACATCAGGTTCAGGGGTTGGTAGGGGCAATTGGATGATACCCTTTTTCACCAGCCTTTCCAACGCCCTGGCATAAGACATATCCAGCGGGTGGTAAGAGTCGTACCTCGGGGTGAATGGCCTTCGTTGGATGGAATTAGTCTCAACAGTTTTCTGAGGGGGGCTAGGCGCGCTAGTGGCCCTCCTGTTGGAGCTAGATCCTTTCCAACCAGAATGTTGTGTGCTTTTCTCATTGTTAGCGGCTTCAATTTGAACACACAAGTCCTTTAGGGTCTCAAAGTCTTTGATGGATTGGAAGCCAAAATGTCGTGTGATGCGGGGATGAATTCCTTGTCTGAAAGTGCTTAGTTGCATTCTAAAGGGGACCGACTCGTCGATTTCAGATAACATGGAGTGCCATCGCTCGTAATAAGAGAGGAATGACTCGTCCTCCTTTTGTTTCATGGAAGTTAGGTCATCCACAGTGACCTCCTTTTGTTGCAGGCGACCGAAATGGCTGATGAAGGCCTTGAATAACTCATCTGCGTTGGTCTTAACTTGCTGGGGTAGATTTTGGTACCATACCTTGGCCTTACCTTCTAGAGTGGAAGGGAAGACTGTGGTGTAGAGACCTTCATCTACCTTATGGAGGAGCCACCTGGAATTCCTCCAAGTGATGCGATGGATTTTCAGAGGGTCTAAATTTCATGTTTGGCACCTCAACCTTGTCCCTTATTCTCGATACACAATGTTTGGGGATGGCAAAGTCCATGCAGGGGTCGGTGAAGGTCGGATCAGCTTTCATCATCCTTCTAGTGAGCATATCAACTTTCTCCTCAAGTTTTTTGACATAGGGGTCCTCTGAAGTTCTGGAGTTGTTCAGTACAAGTTTGGACCTGACCTCACCAAATGACTTAGGTTTTGGGCCTCCATTTTTGGATTTGGGGTGACCCTCTCTAACCCCATCATCTGCCTCGGCCTCAGATTCGGTGTCATAATAGTTTTCTTCTTCCTCAAGTTCGATGCCCAGCTTTTTGTTGATCTGCTTAATGGCTTCCAGAACGCCATTCATGGTTTGTTGATTTTCACTGAACTTCTTTTCTAGCTTCTCATTGGTTCTGTCCTCCTGGTCTGCCATGCAGATGGTAATTGCTTCCTGTACCCGCTCGTACAGCCCATCAAGTTGCTTGTCTCCAGAACTCTCCCCAAAAAGGTTGTTGGCTAGGGATCCTGACATGGTGGATTCACTGGATTGACTAGATTCGCTGGACTGAGCCGACGGTCTGTAATTGGGATTGCGAATAAGTCTGCCGGTTTGTGGGTCACGGATGCGGGCTCGGAGGTGGTCTGTTATCTTGCCTGCATGGAAACTGATTAGTGCTCGAAAGAACTTTTACGCCACCCGCCCAATGCATGCATGGCTTAATAGACCTATATGAACCTAGGACATGGACACGACGCCTATATGCTGACACAAGGGTGACTCACCCACTTTTATGGGAGTGCATGTCCTGACTCTATATGGACCTAGCATGATGACTGACAGGACTGACATTGACTCAAGGAGCGTCATAAAGGGCCGAATAGGATCAATAGTAAGTGGATTGGGCTGACTGCAGTGTCGAACAGTTTGGCACGATGTGGAAGGAGAAGAAAAACAGGCTCAAAACCCGTCTGGGTTCGGACTGTAATTCCTCCCTTTCAAATAGGCACAGACAGGATTCCACAGTGAGTCCAACTAGGCCCGGCACAGCAAACCCGTCTGGGTTCATAAAACCCGTCTGGGTTTGGACCAGTCCATCTATCTTTTGATCCTACGCGGGCTAGAATGAAGTCCTACTCATGTTTGGGCTAGACGTTTGGACTCGACTTTTACAGGATTAAGTCATATGACATACAGATGCGGGATGAGCCTAACCATGGCTTTAGATTCAGGGTTTTTCTAGGTTTAGGGAGATGAATAGGGTACCACATGTTCTCGCCCCGGTGCATTTTCCTTGTATGGAATTCAAGGAAGAATGTGTGGGGTGTTGCTCTTTGGGTTTCAAGGAAACCTTTAGAGTGTAACACGGGGAGAGGAGAGATCAAATGCTTGGCGATGTAAGTGCATCCCACAAGTAGTGACCTCCCGCTCTCGGGATTGATTCCTAGTTTTAAAAACCTAAACCAACGCTTTTGTGCTCCCCAGCCATAAAGGCCCAAGAGTAGCCTGGTATGCAATATGCCTAAAAAAATGATAAAAATGTGAAATAAATTAATTCCTCCTCTTTTTAAAAAAAACTAAAATTTAATTCTTTCAAGTTTTACCCTCTTTTTAAGTTTAAGTCCCCAGTGGAGTCGCCAATCTGTAGACCCCGAAAAATCGATGACCTTTTCGTGGCGCTACTTAAGGAGTGATTGGGAGCCGACTAGGATTGCTTAACCTTAAATAAGGTTGAACTTTTAAGAATGAACTTTGTTAACAGATTAAAAACGATTTATGCGCCCGGCCCTAGATTCACCTTTTAAAAAAAAGAAGAAAGAAAGAGACAAAAAAAGAGAAGAGAGAACAACAAAGGAACCCGTCTGAGTTCTTGCTGAACCAAGACGGGTTCTTAGCTGCAAAACCCCACGAAAAAAGGAAAAAAACAAAGAGAGAAAAGAAGACAGGAACCAAGCCGGGTTCCTTTGCGCTATCGGCGAATTTCACCGAATAAAGAGACGAAGCCAAAAGAGGGTGAAAAGAGGGCAGGAACCCGCCTGGGTTCAAGGATTGAACCAAACTGGGTTACCTTTGGCGTTAAACACAAATTAGGTCAAAAATCATAAAAAAGGGGTAAACACCAAAGCACAAGAAAAAGAGTCGCCAGTTGAATTTTAGGAGAAAAACAACAAACCATGAAATACAGACTCCAGCCTGCGAATCCAGAGATGGATTCGGGGGTAAGGTTACGAATTTGACAATTAAAATCATCAAATCCGCCTATTCAACGAATAGACTCTACTAGAATTAAATTAAAGCAAAAAAAAAGGAAAAGAGGGAGGAATTAGGTATGAATTTCACAAATTTATCATTAAAATCATGCAAAACAAAGAAAATAAAAAAGAATGAGTTCCATAGATGACTACATGTTTTACATCAACTATGCTAACCTTTAGTAAAGCAGCATGCAAGAGGAGAGAAAAGGTGGAGAGAATATGCTAGTGTCAATACTCTAGCATACCATGGTGTGTTTGGAAGGGAAAAAAGGGTTTAATTTATAGTGGAGTGGGGGAAGTAGGGGGTGCGTTCTAGGGTTTAGGTTTCACCACACAGCGCGCGTGAAACTCAATCGAGTTCAGCTTTGGACCGAGCTGCGCTTGGCCCAAAGAACCTGCAGACGGGTTCTCACTGGTGAGCCATGCTCAGGCCCAAGGAACCCAGACGGGTTCCTGCTCGTTTTCGGGCTATTATGCTCAGGCCCGTAATATTTGGGCCATTATGCTCGTTGTCGGGCTAGAAAAGAGATGGGTTTGCATGCTACTAAACTATTCGGCTAGCTTATTTTTACAAATAACTAAAACTAATAATGGTACAAAAATCAGGTGTCTACACCAGCCCTTTGGATCTTCTTTGATAACATTCGTCCATTCATGTGGGGACCGCACTCTCCTTCGTGTACAGTAGTCATGATCTCCTTGGCACTCTTAGCATCGATGCATAGCAAATTAATGCCCGTATGTGATTTCTTGTAGAGCCGATCTTGGATCAAGCAAGATTGTCCGCTAGGACTCGACCGGCCACGTCCTCGAGCATCCAACTCAGCTGGATATTCTCCTTTCCGCAGAAAGTTGTATATGTCATGGAACCATTCCTCAGTTTCTTCCTCTTGTGCTTCCAGCTGGCAAACATGTGCCGGTTCAGACTGCCATTCCACTACTACTAGCAATTAAAGCGTACCTGATGGTATGGATATCATCGAAGACAACTTGGCTAAGGCGTCAGCTAACTCATTGTGATCCCTGGAGAGGTACTGGAAACTGATTTGCTCAAATTGGTCAGCAAGTCCCAAGAGCTTCTGTTGATAGGCCATGAGACATTCATTTCGAATCTTCCATGTATTTTTAGCCAAATTAATGATGAGGCTAGAATCCTCAAAGACTTTTACATGGCGTATGCCTAAGGCCAAGGCGGCTTGCAAACCCTTGATACATGCCTCATATTCTGAAGCATTGTTAGTAGCATCAAAGTCCAGCTTCACTGATACAGGGACATGTGCCCCTTATGGAGAGATCAATAAAATTCCCACCCCGCAGCCCATTTGGTTAGAAGCTCCGTCGAAATACATTTCCCATGTTATTTCGTCAGTGAAAAATACATCCTCATCTGGGAATTCCAAGTGAGTGCTTGGAGGTTCCTCTGATGGTGAGGCAGCCAGGAAATCTGAAACAACTCGTCCCTTGATGGACTTCTGAGGCAAGTACAGAAGATTGAACTCTGAAAGCATGACCACCCATCGAGCAATGCGGTTGTTGATGGTAGGTTGCTCCATGATAAACTTAATGGGATTATTCTCAGCTATGACATATACAGTATGTGAAAGCATGTAATGTCTTAACTTCTTGGTGGCCCATACTAGCGCAAGAGCCATTTTCTCTATGTCTGCATATCGACTTTCGTAGTCCAAGAATTTCTTGCTCAAGTAGTAGATGACGCTCTCTTGACCTTTAACCTTCTGAGCTAGCATAGCCCCCATTGCAGAGCTAATCACGGTAAGGTAAAGGAGTAGAGGCTCATCTGGTACCGGCGGCATGAGGACTGGAGGATGTGGTAAATATTCCTTGATTTTTTCGAAGGCCGCTTGACATTGATCGTCCCATTCTATTTGGCTCCTTTTCTTTAGTTTCTTGAACAAAGGTTCATACGTCATAGTGAGCTTTGAGATGAACCTGCTGATATATTGGACTCGTCCCAGGAAACCCCTTATCTCTTTTTCTGTCCTAGGTGGCTACAACTCTTGGATAGCTTTATCTTCGAAGGGTCATCTTCAATGCCTCGTTGGCTAACCACATAGCCTAGCAGCTTCCCAGAGGTGACACCGAAGGTGCACTTTGCTGGGTTGAGCCGTATTTTGTATCTGCGAAGTCGGAGGAAAAACTTGCGAAGGTTAGGAATGTGTCCTTCCCTTGTTTTGGACTTTACGATCATGTCATCCACATAAACCTCTACCTCTATATGCATCATATCATGAAGTAGGGTGTTGGCTATCCGTTGGTATGTTGCCCCAGCATTTTTTAGACCAAAAGGCATAACCACATAACAGTATGTTCCCCATGGTGTAGTAAATGAGGTTTTCTCCAGGTCTTCTTCCGCCATTTTGATTTGGTTATAACCCGCATATCCATCCATAAATGATAGTAGCTCATGCCCGCAAGTGTTATCCACTAATACATCGATGTGAGGTTAAGGGAAATTATCCTTGGGACTAGCTTTGTTAAGATCTCGAAAATCTACGCACATGCGCACCTTCCCATCTTTCTTGGGTACTGGGACAATGTTAGCAATCCACTCGGGGTATTGGACTGCTTTGATGAAGTTAGCGTTAAGCTGCTTGATCACTTCTTCCTCGATCTTCTTAGCCCATTCAGGCTTGATCCTTCTAGCCTTTTATCGAACCGGCTTCGCATTAGGAAGCAAAGGTATAGTATGTTCCGCAATTTCCCTGTCAATCCCAGGCATGTCCTCGTAGGACCATGCGAATACGTCCACAAATTCTTTGAGAAGCTCCGTGAATGCTACCCGTTCTTCTATTGTGAGTGAGCTACCTAACTTCAATTCCCGAGGTTGTTCTTCTGTGCCTACATCTATGGTGATGGTGTCTTCTAACACCACCATTTTATGCTCATGTTCATTAGAAAATTCTTTTAAAGGTTTATTAAATTCCAGATTATTATTGGCGTAGCAGCTCAGGGAAGAGGGGGAAGAAAAATCAGAGTAAGCAGAAAGGTTCATCTTATTGAATGCAGAAAGGAATACATCGCCAGCAGACTCAAGACGAGACTCACTTGACTCTAAACCATTAAAACCTGACTCTATGTCATTAGGAACAGACTCTCCTATAGATAAAGCAAAATTATTCTCCTCAGCGTCGACCCACGAGACCGCCTTAACTCCTCCGTCTTCAGCAATCATGAGACTTGGATCAAAGCTTGGGTTAGACAGCACAGCACAACGACAACAACATCAACTTCAGACTTCTCCGGGACAACTTCTTGTCCAAACAGCATGCCAAAAATATCGCTCCCAGCAAGATGAGTCCATTCTAATGGAGGTTATTTGTCCCGAGCGGGAACAAAGACAGTAGCCATATTAATGGAGCAATCATCGAAGACTTCTAATCCAGCAACTTGAATTCCTTTGTTCTTCAGGTAAAAGGGTTCAGGGAATCCATAATAGGGGAAGTCATCACCTTCCCTAACAAACTGCCCGTTCAAAGTAAGTGGATAGGGCTTCATCTGGAATAGAGTGGGAGGATTGTCCATCCTCTTCTGTTCAACGATAGCCATCTCTGCGAGCCTGACCTCCTTCTCAGTTGGCTTGTAGCCTAAGCCAAACCTTCCCTGCTGTTTGAAGGTCTTGAACACGAGCGGAATTTCGTTCTTCGGATTCTTCCCTAGCGGCATTCCAGGGAAATAACCTTGTTTCTTAAGCATAACATGTACCTTGGGATTTGAGTAGGGATCGAAGTCAAAAGGTGCTTCATCCTTGCTCATCATTGCCACAAGTTCAAAGTTGTGGAGTTCTTCATCCATTGAATTGTGCTCCACTTCAAGAGTTGACTGTTTAGGAGTGAAAACAGCGTTGATAGACTCTCCCGAGATAGTGATCACTTGTCCTTGAACCAGCATTTTCACCTTTTGATGTAGAGTAGATGCTATTGCATTGCACTCATGAAGCCATGGCCTCCCTAAAAGTAAATTGAAAGAGGCTGGGATGTCTAGCACCACAAATTCCACATTCCGAGTGACGCTGCCAGTAGTGATTGGCAACACTATAGATCTGACCGATTTCCGAGGCGAATTGTCATAGGCCCTCAATTGTACACCATTCTGAGCCAAGTGTTGTTGTTGAACTCCTAATTTTTGCGCTGTCCTCCAAGGGCACACATTCACAGGTGAACCGTTGTCAACCAGGACTAGTGCGATAGTTTTGTTGGAGCATTGTACTGTAAGATACAAGGCTTTGTTGTAAGACACTCCTCCCTGAGGCAAATCCTCAATCCCAAAAGTAATCATCTCCTGTTGGGTAGTAACATGAGCAACCAATATTTCGGGAGTTGTCGTAGGGGATACAGTTAGTGCTGTAAGAGCATCCAACATCTTTTGTCTATGAGCATGTGACGTGCATATGAGTTGCCATATGGTAACCTCTGCTCTGGTCTTCTTGAGTTGGGACAGTAGAGGATCTTCAGGAGAGACCTGATTGTCATTGCCGACCGTTGGTGTTGGATTGGGAACAGTCACTGGCATGGTGGTGTTCCTATTATTGTTGTGACGGCCAGACCGAGTAAAGAACGCTACGTCATCTGGTTCGTCTTTCTCCATCCATTCTGTCTCTGAATGCTCATGCTCATCATCCTCATCACTGTCCCAAATACCATGGATGAATAGACCTTTAGGGAACCCAACTATCTCGCGGACAGGTTGCCCTGTTTCTACAATCAAAGCAGAGGGGTCGAAGCTGAAATCCCCACATAAAATAGCATTTGCATGCTCTGGCATAGGATTACTTTGATTGTTTGGTTTCTTAGCGGCTTTCGGCATTGGTAGCGTTCCGGCCCTTATTATATCTTCTATCATGTTCCTTAGAGTCCAACATTTCTCAGTGTCATGGCCTCGGCAACGGTGATAGCGGCAAAATTGGTTGGCATCCCAATTTCTGCCCTTGATTTCTGGCTCTTCCTTTGTTAAGGGCAAAACCAGAATACCCTTCTTGACTAGACGGTCGAGAGCTTGAGAATAAGGAACATCCAAGGGCATATAAGTCTCATACTTCGGTACATAAGGCCCCTTGCGCTGGATAGAGTTAGTCTCCATAATCTTAGGAGGGTGGCTAGCTGCACTAGTAGCCCTCCTGTTGGAGCTGGACACTTTCCATCCAGGCGAAGTCGTCTTATCATTGTGCATGGCTTCTAATTGGACACAGATATCCTTCAAGTAATCAAAATCTTTGACGACATGATACCCCAAGTGCTTGGATAGGCTGCTCTTGAGTCCTTTCTTAAAGGTAGATAACTGTAGACGAAGAGGAATTGTCTCGTTGATGTGGGACAATTTCGTATGTCACCTCTCAAAGTAATCCATAAAGGACTCATCATCCCGCTGCTTCATGGCGGTTAAATCATCCACTATAGCTTGTTTCTTCTGGATGTGTGTGTAGTGGTGGATGAAAGCCTTGAACAATTCAGTCCAGTTGGCCTTGATTTGGGGTGACAACGCGTGATACCATACCTTTGTTTCTCCATCTAGAGTGGATGGAAAGACGGTAGAGTATAAGTCAGCATCAATTCGGTTTAAAGGTGCCAGCCTCATGAACTCGCCAACATGATGAATAGGGTTCTCAGAAGGTTTGAACCTAATATTCGGCACCTCAACTTTGTCAGATATCTTCAAAGTTGGCTGGACAGGTAATGGAACCTCTAAGTACTTGTCAGCAAAAGCCGGAACAGAGCTCATTGCCTTGGTGAGGCTTTCTAACTTCTGCTCAAGAGCTTTAACAGCGGGATCCCTTGTAGACTTTTTAGGCGTGTTAACCTTAGCCTTAGATATCCCTGTTCCTCCAGAATTTGGGGATATCTTGATGATTCCAGGTTCAGATTCATATCCATGCATTTCTTCATCATCTTCTTCAGCATTCAACCCTAACTTGGTGTTGATCTTAGTGATGGCTTGCAGCTATAGTTATTAAAATCTCGATCCTGATTTACGATCCTACGATTTTATGGTCCAAAATCACCGATGCGATTCTACTATTTACACACGATCCACGATCCTACATGGGCTAAATTACGATCCTAACTTCCCCATAGTTTCGAGTTAGGATCCCGATTTTAACAACCTTGCTTGCAGCATGCCATCCATCACCTGTTGTTGTTCATTCAGCCTCTTGCCGATCTTCTGTTCCTGCTCTAGGGAATTAGCGAAGACCAGACCCTGCATCTTGGTGTAGAGCTTGTCCAAATGCTTCGTGATATTAGCTTCAGCGCTTTGGACCGGGATCTCTTGGAATTGCTCTCTAGACATGGTGTTGTTGCTAGTTGCAGATGGATCGTAATGTGGGTTCGGAATCAAACGACCAGTTCGCGGATCTCGAATGCGGGCTTGGAGTCGATCACCAATGATGCTTGCATGGAAATTCAAAGTTAGAACACTCAATGACAAACTCTGACACATACTACCTGATGCATGCATGCCCTAGGAGACCTATATGATCCTAACTGACTCGACACATATATGCTGACACAAGAGACTCACCCACTTTCTGGGAGTGCATGACCTAACTCTATATGGACCTATGGACAAAACATTATAAAGGGCCGCACAAAGCCAATCATAGCAAGCGGGTCACGAATCAATAGGTTCAAGTCAGTGTTTCTCAATTCGGATGGGCCAAAATCCACAGGCCGACCGTTTTAAGGAGAATCCATAACTCGACCTAATAATTCAGACAGCTCAAGCCATAATGACTATTATGCGGATTAGAATAATGTTTCAACAAAACTGACGACCCACTTTTTTATTTTTTTATTGCTTTTTTTTGGTAGTCGAGGAAAATGGATATTATAAAGAATTGAACAAAGTCAACAATAAGTGAGTCGTAATTAATTTATGGACTTAATCAACAATCCACTATGGTTGGGCCTATCACCGGGCCGACCGTAAATGCGGTGAATTTATTAATTAAATCGAAAAATTAATTTTCTTGAGCCTAGTGACTATTATGCAATCTAAAATGCTATCCATTTACTTTGTTGGACTTTTAATTAATTAATGGACCTTGTTAAAGAATTTTGTAAAGGGTCATATAATATCATCAAAAATGAGTCAATTTTTATTTGTTAATTAAAATAATCACCTTTTAAGCATAAATGAGCCCTTCCACTTGGGCTAAACATGATGCTTTTTGGGTTAATTATTTTAATTAATAAATAATTATTTTCTCAGCCCAATGAATTTTATATTGACTAAAACAAAACCTCTAGGGTCGACTCTAAGACAAAAGAAAACAAAAGGGGAAAGGGTAGCACATAGCACATAGCATACATCATGAAGGGATACCCTAAACCAAGGTTCTATGTTCATGGATTTTTCTATGGTTGGATTACATGGCCTACCACATGTTTTCCTCTCCATACCCCATACATTTAGGTAAGGAGTGCGAGATATTGCTCAAAGAACTTCAAGGAAGCCCTTTGAGTGTAACGCGGGGAGAGGAGAGACCAAATGCTTGGCGATGTAGAGTGCATCACACAAGTAGTGGCCTACCCGCTCTCGAGGGAATCACCTAGGTATAACTTAACCGCCGCCTTTGTGTTAACGTGTCAAAAGACGCGATTAGTGGCCCGATATGCAAAGGATGCCTAAAAAGAATTATAAAATCGCGAAACAAATCAACTTCTCCTTTTTACAATTTCAATTTAATTTGATTTTTTCAAGTTTTACCCTCTTTTTAAGTTTAAGTCCCCAGTGGAGTCGCCAATCTGTAGGACCCCGGGAAAAGCGAGACCGTTTTTCTCCGTGATGCGCTACTTAAATGATCGGGAGTCGACTAAGGTTGCTTAATCCTTAAATAAGGATATTTTTATTTTCGAAATTCATTTTCGGGGTGGTGAAATTTTATTTATTTTACAAATCCGTTTTTCATTATTTAAATACTTGAAATTACACCAAAAATATGTTAAATATAACTTAGAATTGGCCCAAACAGCAAATTCAAGCCCAAAAGAAAGCAACCGGATCGCCAAGAGCTGTCAAAACCCGCGCGGGTTTTGACAGTCCTTGGACTGGGCCGT
The DNA here is from genome assembly GCA_029582165.1 of Portulaca oleracea. Lineage (NCBI taxonomy): Eukaryota > Viridiplantae > Streptophyta > Magnoliopsida > Caryophyllales > Portulacaceae > Portulaca > Portulaca oleracea. Next base: position 18,354,905 of record CM055876.1, read on the forward strand.
CCGCTTTCCTGGGCCAGAGAAAGTGGGTCAGAAGCCATAAAACCCGTGCGGGTTTTACCGTTTCATGGCCCATTTTCTCTCGGTTTAAACCTTGAATGTGATGAATGAGAAATGTTAAGTCATGTTTAATTATTTTTTAGTGTAAATTCAAATGTTAAATAATTAAATGAATTATAAAAAGAATAAATGAGTCGCCAGCCGATTTAAGGAAATCGACAAACCATAAAAAAATAATAAAAATGACTCCGGTCTACGAAACCCGATTCTAAGCTCGGGGATAAGGCTATGAATTCAAGAATTATAAAAGAGTCAAATTCAAGCTCGGGGGTAAGACAAACCATAAAAATTCTTGAAGTCGCCCGTTAGAAAATGGACTTTACTAAAATCGACATTAAAGTGAAATAAAGTGGGGAGAAGTTTAATAGATTTCGCAAGTTCAAATTCTTAACATGTAAGATAAAATGGAACTTTTGGTTTATAAAATATGCACATATAATCGAAATTAAAGTACAAGTTACATGATTGAAATAACAATAATTAAAGAAAACATAAAAGCGAACCTCTTTGATTTAGGAGCCCGAATGCGCCGTTCGAAGATCTTGACCTCACCTTGACTTGGTGAATCGATGGATGAAGGATGATTGTCAGAGGATTAGGATGGTAGTGTGGATGATATTTTTAGTGGAGTTATGGTAATGAGAGTAATGAGAATGATGGAAGTATGATGAGAGTTTATGGGAGTAAGAATAATTGGTGAGAATGGGAGTATGATGGTGGTAGTTTATGAGAGTTGTTGATGAAATGGATGGAAATATGGAATTTTGAGGGGAGATTTAAGTAGAGTATGAGTGTTGTGAAGGATAATTGATGGTGTTTTGGGAGAATTTAGATGATAATGATGGTGGTAGTTGATGACATGAGTGGAAGAATGGAGGGGGTATTTATAGACGAAGAGGTGAGGGATTTGGAGGGAAAATCATGGGGACACATCCCCATGATCATGTCATGCAATCACGTAGTCAAGGTTAGGGTTAAAAACACATGGGGCTAATATAAAGGAAGGGTGATCAAGGTGATTTTGGCGCCGGATTTTTGAAGATAAAACCCGCTCGGGTTTTGTAATGCCTCGGCACAGATCGCTGACGTGGACGTTGAACGACATGTTTTGGCCACATGATAACCCGCGCGGGGTTTGACGTTTGGGCCGGGGCGCGCCTTGGGCCTGTCTTGGTTCTGGGGTGCCTCCTCGATTAAAACCCATTCGGGTTTTGTTACTGGAACTGGGGCGCTTCTTTTTTTTGTTGTTTTGCTTGCTTTGCTTATTGAACCAATGATCCATTTTGGGATCAGCCCAAATGCTTCATTCACACTTTTGGTAAGTCGGGATTATATTGGTGCAAATCCTGGTGTCTACACCTGCCAGCGTCCGGGAAAGCGCTGTCTTCCACCGTCCTGTCGTGCCTGCGACGAGCACGGTAATGCTCGTGATTGTCTATTACTTTGAAGCTGTTGCTGCACCGCTTGTCCGGTAGCGCCCGCGACCTGTGCGTAGCGCCCGTGACCTCAAGTTTCTCCTGTGCGTGATGTTGCCCTTTAACGCTGTGTTTTATTTTTGAACCCCCTTAATATAAATACCCCCCTGCACTGTTTTAGATAGTTTTTCCAGATTTTTGATGTTATGCTTATGCATTTTAGGTTTTCCCTAATTTTCTCTCAAACCTTGTTATCTTTATCTAATCAATTTGGTGGTGATTCAAGTCATTCCTTTAGTGATTATTTGGTGGTTTATTCTTTATGATAATCATGGTGGGGTGTTAGGCCTAGGGTTGTGGACTCTCCTTGCTCAAGGTCATATACTCATATCCATTCCTTTGGGTGTTCAAGCCTTTGTTGATTGTTGATTCTCCATCATCCACTCAAGCTAATCTCCATTCCATCACGCGACGGTAATGCTCCATAAAGCTTGTAAGGCTCGTGAGAATGGAAAATTGGACGAAATATGTTATGTTTGATAATCCAAGTTCCAAAACAAAATTACTTTATTCACATAATTGGAACGTGTGTTTTTGATAGATTTTTTTATGTGTTGTGAATCCACAATCATAAATTATTTTCACTATCGCTATAAAATTACTTTATTTTACATCCTATAATTGTTATTTTGAATTAATTAATTTTCAATCTTATATCTTTATTTGACTTTATTATACATTTTTTTTACTATTTTCTATTTTAAGAGATCCCCTTTATTATCACTTTGTAGGTTAACAAAATGAATGACAACAAATAAGTATTGGCTCGTTAAAGCTCGGGAGGGCTCAGGAGCCTTGGCGAGCCAAGCTACAAGCCTCACTTTACAGGTCGCCAAGCCTTGAGTCTGCCAAGCTCGGGCTCGGCTCGACTCATTGCCAGTCCTAATGATTAGTCAATGTCCGCTTAACCGACTTATCTGGTTTTGTTCATAGTTTTTCGAACAACATAATTTGATTAAGCGGACCGAAAAGAAAAGAACTGAAGCAAAATGAGTAATATTTATTTTGAAAACGAAAATAATGTAATTTATTACATGCACCGGGAGCACGTGAAGCATGTACTCTAAATACTACGATTATTTATTTTTTTTGTTTTGGTAAAAATATTATGATTGTGGTATTCCTTAATCCTTATTATTATGATTATTGACTCTTGTTGTTATGATTTTCACTACAAATATTATGGAGCACATATTCTAGGTGCATGTAATATATGTTGAGAAAATAACTTTAGGCCTTTTCTCGCAGTTTTCCAATACTCCAATAAGAAAAAGACCTTGGTTGACAAACAATTGCTAGTTGTTGACTGCTTGTATCGGCTGTTTATTATTGGCTATTTGAAAAAGTTGTGTTTGGTAAAATTAACTGTTTCTGAAAAGGTATTTGTTGAAATTTCATTTATATCCTTTATAAGTAATATTTTAGGATAACATCTATGTAATGTTAGACAACATTGCACTAAAATATTTTTTTTCACAATAAGTCATTCTTAATAGATTGTTCTATCACCTCAAAGAAAAATAGATACTAACCACCTATTGAAAATTAACTAATTGAGATAAAACAACTAATCAAATAAACTGTTTACTAAACATGGATTGGATAACCTATTTTTCTCCAACAAACCAAATTTTAAAATAAACTATTTACCTAATGGGGGCCCCCAGAAAAAAGAAGAAGTTATTTTTCATTAGAGAAATGTCCAACTCCAAGCCCATGAATATAGATAGATGGGTTATTGACCATGAAGGACGGCCCATATACATTATTGACAATTTGGTACTGCAGGGACTCTAAAGTCCTTTTTTTCATTAAAATGTAGGGACAGGGTTAGGTGACGTGGGTACATATGTGGCGGTTTTTTTGGTTCAAATGTAAAAACCGGTTTGGTTTTTTTTTTTATTTGTAAGATAAACATGAATTTGTGATGGGTGCCAAAAGTAGATGAAGAAGAAGAAGAAGAACGCTACAGAAGAAGAACGCTGCAGAAGAAGAAGAAGAAGAAGAAGAAGAAGAAGAAGAAGAAGAAGAAGAAGAAGAAGAAGAAGAAGAAGATGATGATGATGATGATGATGATGTATCTATGGCTCATAAACATCCAACTGTGAATGGAACAAAGCATTTGATATATATACATGACTTGACATCAGTCACTCTCAGCTGCTAAGTGGACATGTTTGCATTTGTTAATGGATACCTTAATCTGACTGCGTCTGTGATTGTCCAAATTGATGGAGTTTGACAGCAAAAATGGATGATTGGAGTTGTCAAAATGGTATCTATAGCGTGGGATTTGCAATGCCACTGACGGAGGTGCTAAGTGCTAACTGCTCTTTGTGATGTGTACAACATTTGAGGACAGCTGGTGGCATGTTTTCAGTAGTAAAATTGGGGAAAAAAATTTTCAAGCCAAAACCAACAAATTGAATACTACACAACTGCACTATTTTTTATCAGCAACACTCAGTTACAACGAATGTAAATGGAGGTACAAATATACACCAACAAATTGATGTCTCTACCAGCAACATCTGAGCGGCAGGACTACAATCTAGGTGGTGGTGGTGTGATGAGAAACACCGTGCAGTCCACATTGTGATGCCTTTGATGTTTCAAATCCTTCAATTCAGTTCTTCTTCTTCTTCTTCTTTTGGGTTGTTGTTTCTTCTTCGAATGAATGAATGCATAATGATTGGTCATATATGTTGTTGGATAACAATATAGTAAACCTATGATAACAATATAGTAAACCTTGGATAACAATATAGTAAACCTAGGATAACAATATAGTAAACCTAGAATAACAATATAGTAAACATTGAATAACAATATATATGTTGACCTTGGATAACAATATAGATGATAATGGGTCCCGGATCCGGTCTAGACCCTATCGGATCCTGCCCATTAAGATGGCCAGATGGGTATGGGTCCAAAATTTTTGGATTCAGTGCGTCTGGGGCGCGTTCGGGTCTGGAAGAAAAATAGTGAGCCCGGGTCCAAGCATGGACCCACGGACCCAACTCGTGGACCCTTAAAAAAATAAACATATATAATTTTTTACTTTGAAAAAATAAAAACCCAAGTACTACACTACTACTCATCTACCGCTTGACGCCTGCTGAGATTCTTGGGAGTATGAGGCTTGTTGAAGTGTTGACTTCTATTTTTTAAAACCCCAATATACTATTTTTTCCTTGTAAATGTTTTTATTGTGTTAAAAATAAATGTATTTAAACATAATAATTATTATTATACATGTGTACAAGGTTAAAATTAACCTAACAAATTGATAAATCTAGTAAAAATGCATAATAGAGTTGGACCCGCTAAGGACCCGTGGACCCTTGGATCCGCCGAGTCTGAGTCTGGGTCTGTGTCTGAATTTTGGGACCCATCAGGTCTCGGGGCGGGTCCGGGTCCAAAAAAATTTGGGCGAGTCCGAGTTTGGGTCCAGCTGGACCCGCCCCAAACCCTGCCCCATTGCCATCCCTAATGGCAATTATTGGGCGGGGAATTCCCAAACCCGACTGGGGCCCTTCCCGCTCTGTGGAAAATTCCCAGCACCCGATCGGCACGTGTTCGGGTTTTGAATCCTCGCGCGGGGACAGGGTGGGTACGGGGACAATTATTTCCCGTCCCCGTCCCCGTCCCCGTCCCGCTTTCCTCCGTGGGGTAAAATTCTCTGCACCCCCGTCCTCACATAGTCTAAAATTACATATATACCGTTAAAGTTATTGAATTATATATCTAAACAGTAAGGATATTATTGTAATTTTATCTGTCCAATATATTTAATTATCAAATATCTCATATTCTCATTCTAATTTTAAAGTTGTGGAACCCTTTGAATCAAAAAAAAAAAAAAAAAAAGTTGTGGAACCCTAAAAACTGCTATACTACTGCCGCTACATTACAATTGCTCCCGCCTCCCAGCTCCTCTGACCTCTCTCACCTCTCGTCCTGTCCGCAGACTCGCAGTCCTCCTCTTGTCGGCCTTCTTCAACGACTGAGGAGAGAAACCCTAAACCCTCGGCTCTGCAAAGAAAGACATAGGTAGGGTTTATATTCATACTTGTGCCGCTTCGGAAAAAGTTGAGAAAGTAGGGAACGATGTTGAGACGGAATCAACGACTGAGGAGAGAGTATTTGTATCGGAAAAGCTTAGAAGGAAAAGAACGTTTGCTCTATGAGAAGAAGCGCAAAATCCGAGAAGCTCTTGAAGGTCCTTACCTCTCATCGATATAGGAATTGGTTGATTCTTTTGTGATTCTGTTTTAACGCTATTAATTTATTGTAGAGGGCAAGCCAATTCCCACCGAACTCAGGAATGAAGAAGCACAACTTCGCCGGGAAATCGATCTCGAAGATGATAATACTGCTAGTATGTATACCTTGGACCCTTTTGATTTCAGATTATAATTGCCATTTTTAGTGTCTTCTGGAAGAGTTCATGTAATTTTAGCTCTATCTGCATGTTTTGTCTTCTGTGATGTACTAAGCATTTAGTTATTAGTATTTTTTTGTTTAGGGTTTAGGGTGTAGGGTTTAGGAGAGGGTATATGGAAAAGCCTAGCTTTTGTTTTATTGAGGCTGCTTTAGTCAAGTAAAGTTTAGTTCTTTGTTGCCTCTTAGATGATTTTAGTCTGGTGTTGTGAGGAAATCAATATTGTAATTTACTAATGGGTGCAGATGGGTTCTCATCGTAGTTATAAATATTATGATGATTGTGATGACATGATTTGTTTTCCAATCTTTGAGAAACTGAGATAGTATGACGCGTTAAACATGTTCAAATTGACATGTCGTAGTTCTGCTCTGTTTGCCATTATATGCCCAGTATTTTCCTTTTGTCTTGAAATTTTGCTTTTTGAATTTTATTGTACATGTGTTTATGATCTGCCAGTCTTGTAGACCATGTAATGATGCTCTTGTTGCTACATAGTTCCTAGGTCTGTTATAGATGATGAATATGCCAAAGCAGCTGAGAGAGATCCAAAAATTCTTATCACAACGTCAAGAGATCCCAGCCAACCACTTACACAGTTTGCAAAGGTTGGTTCAGGCCGTGGTTACCTTCCTTTGTCTCACACGTGATAGATTGAATTCTGTTTTTTCATGTTTGATGTGTATATGATGGATACTGTTGCTGCAGGAACTGAAGTTTGTATTCCCCAATGCAGAAAGAATGAATAGAGGTGGCCAGGTTGGTTACTTCGTACTGGATTTTCATTGCTCTTCCATCTTGTTTCATGTTTATTTAATTTACTGCTTTTTGGTTTGTAAACTAAACAATACCCCCCCCCCCCCAAAAAAAAAGAAAGGGGTAAAAACAAAACCTTAAAAGATTGAGCATGGACGGATATTTGTAGATAGCTTATTTAGCCGTTATCATAAGTAATGTACTCACCTAATTAAGTCCTTTGTGTGAGCAAGGCAAATGTATCAGCTATTTTTTGGTTCTATTTTCTCTTTCTTCTTGCTCTGTATCTCTGTGTTCAACAAAATGATGATACTGTAATTTTAGGTATTTCACGCATTCGATGCTTGAATTTATCGCAGGTCTTATTGAAGGTTGGTTTAAGAAATTAGCATTTGCTAAGCCTTTTGTCTTGTTGCTATTATTGCAGGTTATTAATGAGATTATCGAATTTTGTCGATCTCATGAGTTTACAGATGTCATATTGGTTCATGAGCACCGTGGTGTCCCAGATGGACTAGTTATTAGCCATTTACCTTTCGGCCCAACTGCTTACTTTGGATTACATAATGTGGTATGTATTTTGTTGCGGTGCTTTTGCTTGAGTCCCTCTCTTTTCTCCCATCTTTTTTTTTTTTGCCTAATCATGATCTATTGGATATCAGTTCTGATCCCTTAATGATATTTAGGTAACCAGACATGACATTAAGGACAAGAATTCAATTGGAACGATGCCAGGGGTTTATCCCCATCTGATTCTTAATAATTTTACTACCAAGGTATGCATTGTTTGAGTGGCATGTTTTTATTTTGTTGATAGTGATAGCATTAAATACCATTTCATATTGTTTTTAAACTCCTGAATTTACTGTCTAGTCCTTGAGAGGAGGGCACCTTGACATTTCGGTTTGATATCTGGTTTTTCAATTTAGTTTGTATATAATAATTTTTTTGGTTTGCTTATTAATTATCAGAATCTATATCTCCTGACTGTGAACAATGTATGCCTACCTCCCCCCTCCCTCCACCCCCTCCCCCCTCCCCCCCCCAAAAAAAAGGCTTGTATGAGCTTTCTTCTCGTTGCTGGTTTGCCACATTCAGGTTATCTTTCGCACAGAACTTACACTGGTATTTGGAATTGTGTCTCAGTCTGACCATGACTTGCAGCTTTCTTTTACACATTTACAATACCCATTTTTCTTTAAGTGGCTCTTAGATCCACTGATGATTTCCATGCCTCTATTGATCTTCTCTTCCCTTTGAGTAGTTCTTGCCATTCTTATTCTTCTCAAATGCGTGCCATGGATTGATCTCAAATACATAACATGGATAGATAAATGGATTCTATTTCTCCTGCTGTTTGGGCAATTGTCCATAAAAATATTATGCTATTGGCAAATATTGTCTACAAACATATGGCAGCACCCCGTTCTGCACGTTATGTGTTTTCCTTATAAGCTTTCTGGCAATTCTTCACAGGATTTTATGAGTAGAAGTGGAAAGCAATTTTCACCCCTTGATTGATTTTATTAATGTATGTTATTTTGTATGATCCCCCCCTTTCCCCACCTCAAGCTCCTCCATTAAGGATATGCTATGGAGCTGTAATTCCTGTTACCATCTTGCTCCTATGTAGTAGTCCAAGTTTTGCTTCATGGTTGTCTAGGGTGAAAGTGTAGGCAGTGGCGAATCCAAAAATTTATCTCTATGGGGTCCTACTTGTATCAATCACATTTTAGATATTTTCCTTCACGACTTAAGTCATGTTTACTAGTTACTAGCTCTATTTTCATTGTTAGAATTAGTTTCACTATAATTAATTTTCAATTGAAAAAGGATCTAATGTGGAAGATTGCATCTTTGTTGTCTTAGAATTGAAATTAGAGTAGTGTAAAGAATGTGAATAATTTACTAAAAAATTACAATTCAATCAAAAAACCAAAACCAACACTCTAAAATCCTGCCTAATTGAGGTATGGAAGGGTCGGATGTAGCAGCCTTAGCCTAAATTTTACAATTTAGAGAGACTGGTTCCAATTGACCTATGATTTATAAATTGTTCGCTACCTACTACTCCATGGAAGTGAAGAGGAGGAGGCTTCATCAGACAATTTACTTCAGTCTAATACAATCCAATCCAATCAACATATTGTACAAATTAAAAGATCAAATTAATTATTATATGTGCATATCCTATTAGAAAAAATAGAAAAAAATAAGAATAATAGGCCTATAGGATTGAACCTTTTGTTCTTTATAAGTACTCCCTCTGTTCCATATTGATTGTCTTCATTGCCCTTCTTTGACTAAGAATTTCTTATAGCATGTTTTATTAAAAAATTACTATATTAAACTCCTACTATAATGTTTTTTGTTATAAATTAAATGATAGTACTTTCATATAATAGAACATAGTATATGTTGGGAAAGCAATGATGTGTGGATGACAATTAATATGAAAAGGAGGGAGTAGTAATTTATAAGAACCAACTATCAACAATTAATTTTTATGGGGTCCATTCAATATCGATATAAATCTTTTCCTAACATATATGTTATATATAATAGATTTTGTAATTTTTAATGGGCTCCATGGACCCCGTTGTTACTTACGTGGCTCGGCCACCGAGTGTAGGATGTTTGGATTGCTACTCAGATGTAGAATATACTATATGGTTCTATTGACCTCTTGTTGCATCGTTCTATAATTCCTTTTTTTTTTGTCAACTTAAATAATTTGACTAATCTGATATTCTCTTTGTGATTTTGACCTTTAACAGCTGGGGGAAAGGACAGCAACAATCCTGAAGCATCTGTTTCCTGTGCCAAAGCCAGACTCAAAGCGAATAATTACTTTTGCTAACCAATCTGACTATGTTTCATTTAGGTTAGTGTGTAACAGCTTGTTTGCTAGAGCTTCTTTCAATTGAATTTATCTGTGACTACATGATATTACTTCTCCAAAAGTGTTCAAAGGTGGTCAAGATTCTATTTAGAATGTCTGGTATTATATTTTTAATTACCTTTGCCCCAATGTCCTTCAAGTGTAGTTTATGGATTGCTTTATGAAAGCTTGGATGGATATTCCCTTCATTGTGGCTAAAACACAGTATTTGGTAGTGACTAACTGATAGACTAATAAATGCTTTGCTATATGCAACAGATACATCAATCAATAACTGAATGATATTTTACTGTGTGTACTTTTCTGAAAAGGTATAGGTCCACATTCAAATCAAATACACCAGAAGTCCTGTAGTAAAGCAGAGTTGGTGTGTGTTTGTGTTTTGGGGGGGGGGGGGATGTAGCACTGTAGCATTCATACCTTGAATTAAGAAATTCAAAGAGACTGATACACGTTAACCCAGGGTTTTAAAATCGTTCACCACTTATAACTCTGGAAAAGAAGTAGAAGGGGTTCAGATTTCATCAATTGTAAGTTAAGCTGAAAATGGTCACTGAATGGAACAATGAGGAGTATTTAGAAAGCTTAAAAAAGGGATGATGTTGTTCTTCTTTGTGCTGAAAATTTGATGAGCAGCCCTTCTGGTGTTCAGTCTTTGTGCTAAAAATTTGTGCTGAATTTGGCTTATCTGAGAATCTTGGGATATAGTAGATTAGTAGGAAATTAAAATTTCCTAAATCATTATTCTCTGTGAGTTAGATGTGCCATTGCTGCTGACTTGCTGAGGAAGAGCTTGTAATGGTTTTCTATGAAGTAAACTTATCCTCAGGTTTTCTGCATGTTGATTAAATTGGTCCTCATCTGACTGAGACTGAGTGGTGGATTTCAGCGTCATAGGTTGAATTATCCTGGTCGGATGACACTTATTGAATTTATGAACAATTGCAGGCATCATGTTTATGAAAAAAAAGGTGGTCCAAAATCAATTGAGTTGAAGGAGATAGGTCCACGTTTTGAGCTACTGTTGTATCAGGTACGCTACATGGTTCCTAGTTCATTTTGTAGAGCTAGAGAAATCTGGCTGCTGCTTATTCCTCTAAATTTAACTTAACCATTTGGTAAGGCCTCATTATGAGACCCAAATGTCCTTTGTGGGGTCACCCGAATACCTGTGAGATGGTCTTGTAACAAACCAAGTAGTTCCCTTGTGCATCTTGTGAACCAACAGCAGTAACTGGCAGTTTAGCGACTGCTGCTTATGGTTGTGTGTAATTCTTGTATTTTGTTGACTGTTATCAGAATTATATTTTTTTTGTTGGGATGCCGTGCTGTTACGGTGGGCTTTCTATTGATTCTTGAATGAAGACATCTCTGTTACATTTATATGAATTCATTGGCGGATCTAGACTTTGAAATTTGGGGTGTCCACTTAACAATATTTTGCATTGTTAGACTACTTTATTAAATTGGACACCCTTAATAATGCTTCTTTTGAGTGCCCACTTAAACATATACATACAATAACCTTCTAAGATATGATAGGCTGTTTATTTTTTTTTCCGGACCAAGGGTGTCTAAGAGGACATCCTTGAGTCCAGTGGGGATCCGCCTCTGTATGAGATACTGGTTCCTCATATTGATGTCTTTGGGGCAACCGTGTATCATTTGATTCTGTTGAACCCTGTCTTCCCTAGAAAAACTTTCCTGGGAAAATATAATTTATAGTGTTTGACTTTATATCCTAAAATCCTGGGCAAGTGTATAGGAAAGTTTTTAATGTTTGGTTGAAGTTGTAACTTTCCCAGGAAAATGTTTGAAATGTCCAAGACATGGGTACTGATATGTGAATCCTAATCCTGTTACATAGCTTTCCTACTTCACATTCCCCTTCCCTCTATTCCCTCCTCATGACGTGTAAACGTTCAATGCAGAAACTTTTGCGAGTTTTTATTTTTAACTTACCTCCTAAATCTAATGTTTTCTGCCAGATTAAACTTGGAACAGTGGAGCAGAAGGAAGCCCAGAATGAATGGGTTCTAAGGCCCTACATGAACACAACTAAGAAAAGGAAATTTCTTGGCGATTGAAGTAGTGGATCATTATACGCCTAAAGGCAGTTAGACACTATAATTTGTGTTGTGCAAATCTGTCGGCAGGCAATGAAAATTTTGACATTGGAAAGAAAAATGCTCCACCTTGTAACTTAGGTGTAAGGAATAGTAAAGATGATTCATCTTGGATTGGACAATGGTGTGTCACAACCGAAATGGGTCCTATTTATTTGAGGCAGCCTTCTCGTTTGATTCTCTGGTAATGTACACTGCAGAAAACTGCAGAGGAGCAAAAAGGTGACAAGATCTCATCTGTTTCAATGCAAACATGTGATGTCTTTCTTTCATTTAGTAGGCTTTGGGTACACACTAAATTTACCTTAACAGAGTTGACAATTATTTTTGTAAGCTATCATGGAATGCATGTACGTCAAGTATAATGGAATCTAGTTTTTTGCCCTGATGTTCTCTGTTCAAGCTTGTTACTGGAATTCAGGCTCAGTTCATCTGAACTCGTCAGCCTTGATAAATTCCCACGTTTTTTCAATTGATAATGAATTCGAGTCTTGAGAACTGAGGTTTGAGAGATGTGTGTGTAAAGATTGCAAGCAAATTCACCATCCTTTTTTTTATTTTTTTAATCAAAGCTAATTCACCATTTGTATGATACAAGGAAGGTTCCTAACTAATACCCTTACAAGTAAGGTTTCAAGTTTGGACTGGAATTCCAAGGTCTGTGTGAGCAAAAACCTCTTTTATGAGGGTATTAGTTAGGAACCTTGTATCGTAAAATCCAATTCCTAAACTTTGAAAACCTTACAGTTACACGTTCCATTAGTTCAAGTTCTAGAACCTTGCTCATTTGAGGTGGTAAGATTTCAAGATATAGCTGTTAAGTTTGCTCCCGTCTACCGTCTATGATAATGTTGCTGTGCATGGATGAATCTAGCAAGAGCCTTTTAGTTTGAATGGTTGGTTCAAATCTTTGCAATAATTTAGGGATTGTTGATGGTTAGAGTTAAACAAAGTCTACCAATATTTAAAAAGACAAGCTCAGATTTGAATGAAACTTAAATTCAAATAATCACGAGACAGTAATAACACATTTGAAATTAAAATCTAGATGAAAGTAGAACTTTTAGCTTTAGGTAGAGTTCACAAAATTTTGTCCGATCCAAAATATCCGAATTGAATTGTTGGACCCGGCAAAACCGGGTCTGGATATAGGTTTTTTTGTCCGAATCTTGCTACTGACCGAATTGACCGAATATTCGGATATAAAATTCTCTTTTTCTATTGTCCGAACTTGATTTTAGCTTCGTCTGAATTGTCCCACCCGAAATAAAACGGGTCCGAAAATGAGTTTCTTGTTCGAATTTTGACATTGTCTCATTCCAATTTTCCCGGACTCGAGTTTTTTCCATCGCTATTTTTAGGCAACTCATGTAAATTCAATGTACAGGACAATTACAATGGTGGTATCTGTCAGGGAACTGCCAAACAGCCTGCATGGATATCTTGTCTTCTCTTCATGCGAACCCTAACCCTACCCCTACCCCTAGCCATGTCTTCCAAGAAAAGAAACACCCATTAATCTTTCTCCTGAACCTCCAAAGAAGTGGCTGCTTCTGCCACGCCACCTGATTCAACATTTACTCCAGAAAGAAACCTGATTAAACTTGCATCTCAGAAAGCAGGAGAGCAACAATGTGGGTAATGACAACTTTGCAGTTAACATTTAGCATTTTCACTTTGTGTGTGTGTGTGTGTTGAGTTTACAGCCCACAGTTATGTTTTCAGATAACTAATAGCAGGAATTCATTAAAAACTATACATATAGCCTATAGGGGTGCAAGTGAAGGCAATGATCAATCATGATATATACATCAAGTGAAGGCAATGATCAATCATGATATATACATTTTCAGATTACATTTTGCATCTTTCAAGTCCAGAACTTAATAGGTACTTGTTTGTGCACTGGTCCCACCTGTCTCCTCATGTAACTACCATGACAAGCTCCTGAGCCCAAACAAGTTTTGGCAAAGGGGGTTACCCTCAAATTACACAATAATCAATCAGAATGCTGAAGACCTAATACAACTTCACATGAGTCTGTTGCATTCAATTCTGCATTGTAGGTAGGCAATAATATTAGCGACAACCACCACTCTTACCAAAAAAAAAAACACAAGATTTCAACCATGAATATTATTGATGTCATTTTGAGGTCCCAGCCGGATGATGACTACTGAATGAAATTGCCTAAACAATGCATGTGAACATTGATTACTGAATGCAATTGCCTAAACAATGCATGTGAACATTAAAAAGGCGGGTCCTCTGATTTCTTAAACTTCTGCACAACTGTAAAGAAAATTAAGAGGCTCAAAGCTTTATAAATAGGTTGCTAACTTAATTCTGCAATAACAGCGCTCTCCAACAAATCATTCATTCTATAACTGAAGTTGTTATCCCAACCCTTTCACAAGTTTTTCCTCAATCAACTGTCTAACAATCATGGCTGCAAGGTTTTCATCTATCATCTCAAATGCCAAACAAGTCCTCAAATTACACGCCAAGAATCAAAAAGGAGTTCCAAAAGGGCATGTGGCAGTCTACATTAATGGTGAAACTGAAATGAAAAGATATGTGGTTCCTCTCACTTATTTGAGAGTCATCCTTCATTCCAAGAGTTGCTCAGACATGCAGAGGAAGAGTTTGGTTACAATCATCCCATGGGTGGCCTCACAATTCCTTGCCAAGAGGAAGCCTTCATTTATGTCACAAACCAGATGAATTCACACTGATATACAAAGCAACTCATTGTTACTTCAACAGTTTTGGCAAGTGCTTCAAATGAGAAACTAAACTTGTAGGTAGCTACTAGGAATTAGAAGAATCATAACGAGTGTATATAACATTTTTCCTTGGTTTTGAGTATATAAATGTAATTCAGTTTACTGAATAGAGATCCTGTTATCATTTAAGAATTTGTCTAAAATAGATTGTGATCCATAAGCATTGTTTACTAATTTCAACAAAAGGTCATGGATAGTCAGCATGAAGATGAATTGAAGTACAAGATATAGACTCAATAGTTCAAATCAGTACCCTTTCTATTCTGACTGTTACATTAATACATATTACATTCCAATCAATGCTTATTCTATATATATCTTAAATATTCATAAGTTTCAAGTATATTCTCTTACGCTTTTTTCAGAACCAGCATAAAGGGGGGGGGGGGGATTGAAAAAGAAAAATTAGCATAGAGAAGGCCCCTTTTATTTTTATTTTTTTCCGTTTGCATGTCAAATATATGTCTAGTTTGATTTCTTGATCATGGGAACGACATCATGTATACCGTAGAAGATGGATATGTTGCTATCATGCTTATAAGAAATCTTATTGCTGAATTTGACGGAAGAGAAGATGTTCGCAGCCAGTGATCATGCAGGGTGTGTTAGCATTTATGAACCAAACACAAGGAGGATCAATGAAAGAGCTTTCCAGAAAATACAACCTTCCATCATGACAATTGGAATGTAATATCCACTTATCAAAACAATTCATTTAACAAAGAGGCAATGCTGAATTTACTGCAACAGTAACTTACTCATATTTCATACAAAAGAAAAATGTGTCGGTGAAGTGGATGAATGAATTCAAATTGATAGCACTGAAAGTAATTCTCTGCACAGCTAAATACATCAGATGAATCTATCACACATGATGCTTTAATCTACAATAATCAATTTGAGCAAAACTTGTTTCTTTTTTTTAGCAGCATGATGTGATCCCTTTAGATACCAATTGCCTAGATTTGCTAAAAAACCACTGAACTATTGGCTTGCTCACAGAAAGACCGCGAATACTAGCTACCTGAAGCACTTTGGATGAGATCCCAAACAAAACATTTGGGGGAAAACAGATTCAGTGAGTCATATCTTAGACTTTGGAAGGCAACTCAAATCACCAATAAGTTCTAGTCGCTTGAACAAATCATAAGTTAGAAAACTCTGATCTGTTAGGCTGTACAACATTTGAGACAAACTAAAAGGGTCAATACACTTCCAAAGCTACCAAATTTGATGCCACCTTACTACAAGCATGTTTTCAGTTAATTGCAAAAATTCAGGTATACTATATATAGAGTGAAGCAAAATAAAAGACAATGTCAAGCAAGATACATTTCCAGATTACATTTTCATATTTTAAGTCCAGAACTTAGTACAAAATTATTTGTGCACTAGCACCATCTGTTTTCTCAATTGACGATCATGATACGCTGTTGAGGCCAAACAAGTTTTGGCAAGAGGGATCATCCTCAATTATCACAAAGAATTAATCTGGTTGGTCCAGAGCTAATACAACTTCACATGGGTGTGTTGCATTCAACTTTGCAATGTAGGCAATAATGTTAGTGACAACCACCAATCTCACCCAAAAACAAAAACACAAGATTTCATTCAACCATGAATAGTTTTGATATCTGTCAGGGGTCCAATTTGATTATGACTACTAAATGCAATTTGGTAGACAACACAACAATCCTTGCCAAGAGAAAGAAAAGGATAGGCTGAACAAAGCCATGTGAGCACTAAAAAGGCGGGTCCTCCTCTGCCTAAACTTTGTACGGAAAACTATGGGCATCAATCCTTTATAAATAGGTGACTAGCTTAACACCCTAACAACACAACTCTTCATCAAAATCTTCTTTCTACTACAAAACTTCCTTATCTTAGTCCCATCGCAAATTGTTCTCCTTTTCCGCCCTGTTTCTTTAATCTGTTGTCCAATAATGATGGCTAAAAGATTTCCCTCTATTATCTCTAATGCCAGACAAGTCCTCAAATCACACTCTTTACATGGCAAGAATCAGAAGGGAGTTCCAAAAGGACACGTACCAGTCTATGTGGGTGAAAGAGAAATGAAGAGATATGTGGTTCCACTCACTTATTTGAGCCATCCTTCATTCCAAGAATTGCTGAGACATTCAGAGGAGGAGTTCGGTTACAGTCATCCAATGGGTGGCCTCACAATTCCTTGTGAAGAAGAGGCTTTCATTTCTGTCACAAACCAGATGAATTCGCACTGAGACACGAGGAGTCTAGACAAACAACTCATTCTTAGTCCTCCAGTTTTGGGAAGTGTTTCAAATCAGAAAGTACATATGTAGGTAGCTACTAGGAATCAGAAATATCTCCATTGTGTAAATATAAACTTTTTCCAACTTTCTATGTAATAGACTATAGTTATATATTGAAGAAACATCTGCATTATGTCAGAAGTTTTTACTAAAACATTTTCTACAAATCACAAGACTGCCACTTGCCCGCAGAAAAATTCTCAAGTGCTACCATATATCATAGGCATTATGTGATTTAAACTCTTTAAGGCCCCAATTGCCTGGAGTTTTTTTTGAAAAACTACAAAACTACTCGCTTGCCAATGCCCACAGAGAAACTAAGAATAGTAGTGACGTAAACACAACGAGGTCATGTGAACCCTTAAAATGAGGTCCTAAAACGTCAAGCTGCTTTGACACCTACAACACTGTACAAAAAAAGGAAATGTCACACGGTCCACAGCTACAACATAGTTCTTCAAGCAACTTTCTACAATAAAAAATTTCCAACTCCTTAGATAAACCATCTCACTTCTTACTCGCTTTCTTGTAAAACTTAAGCAACTGAGTGCATGGTTCCCTTCTATTATCGCCAACACAAGGAAATTCTCAAATTACATGCACATACATACAAGCTCACTTAGTAGTTAGGCCTCCCCTCCGCCAGAGCTCTAAATACAGAAGAACTGAGATAACTGTACATAAACATATTCTCTACTCTCTGCAATGTAATGCACTAATTAAAAAGTGTTAGACCGAGAAGCTTCAAAGTTAATGGTTTTGAATGCATAAGAAACATAGGGATTAGTATCCACATGTAAAGATTAAGGTGGTAATACCCATTTTAAATTTGGAGCTCTCCTAATTTCATCGAAGAAGAGAAAAACCCATGGGAGGGCATGATGGACCATGCCAGCTGCTGTCGTCCGGTTAGGCAAGCTCAGGAAATTTTATTTTTGCTATTTCGGAAACACGGGGAATACACATAGGGGCTATGCTGAATTATGTGGCATTTTGGTGATTTCCAGCAATAATTTTTGCAAATTTTTCACACCTAGTTACACACCATTCTATACTGATTACACACTACTCTAGCGCTGATTCAAGGCTCTGTTGTGTTAATTTTTCTTTGCTTATTTCAAAGCTTTGCTCATTTTCCCTTACTAATTCCAAATCTTTGCTCTGCCCATTTTTTCTGTTAATGCAGCCTTAATTCATAAGTTTTGATACACCCAGAAAGACAAAGGAAATGTTAATTTCTTGATTTTCTTCCTACTCTCTTATTCTCTTATTCCTTTGGGAACAAAAAAAAAAAGGGTTCCTACTCTCTTATTCTCTTATTCCTTTGGGAACAAAAAAAAAAAAAAAAGGTTAGCTCGAGCTGGTTAATTGAGATTACACAAAATTAATCAGAACCATGTAATCTAGGAGATTGGCCTAAACTGGAGAGTTTACACACCTCAGGCAAAATCACTTTCAGTACAGTGATTCCACCACGCCACGGTTCTCCATCTCTTCAGTGTGTCAAGATACTTTCTCTTTTGTTGTGATTGCCATGATTTTCCATACTATTTCCAACATTAAGTACCCTCGGCAACAGTTTCCCAACTATTGAGAACTAGCTAATATCCGGCGTTGCCCCGAATTATAAATAAATACCAACGTGTTATTCTAATAGCTTTTAGAAAATATATAAATGGTGCATTGAATCGTGCAACGTTTCAAGACTATTTTATAGTCCGAATAAATGGTACATGGAAGGCTAATTATTTATGGATCCTCAGTATGCACTTAAACATGTTTATGCTGAAAGTTTATTATTAAATTATATTTCATTTCCACATTCGACATCCCATCAATATATAACTAAGATTTTAATGTGTCAAAATTGTAGTTAAATGTCAAACAAAATATAAAATTAATACTAAACTGATGTATATTTGATGGCCATATACATCAAGGACATCAAGGAAGACATCCAATATGCATCATAGGAGCCTAATACTCGGTTATATGGCAAAAGAACATCATTCACTCAAGTATCCCTTTCGTTTGAATGATTTCAACAAGGGCAGTTTGGTAATTTACTCTATAACTCTAGATACATGCGTCTAATGAAGAAGTCATCCAAAGACATATTGAAGAGCATTGAAAGAGCTTTCCAATGGTTTTTGAATCTTGAAGTTTGGACAAGTATTGAAGGAGTTATAGTCTTTTCTTTCTAGAGTTGTATTTTAGAGTTTTTATGATGTAATAAATGTGTAGGATGATGTAAGCCTCAAGGGGCCTAATTCTTGATTTGTACATGTCTAGGGAGGGCTAGGATTACTATAAATACCCCCCTTAGGCCTCTTGTAATCTCATTCATTCAATAAATCAAATACAAACACATGGTGTTGTTTTCTCTCTAGCTTTTGCTAGTCTTTCGTTTCTCTTGAGGGAGATTCGATCCTATCTTCTTCTTCTAGCTTAGGGTGGCGTCCTAGGTGGTGATAGGAAGAGATTGAAGCATTCTTGAAGGTGGTGTGGCTGTATCCTTCAAGAATCTTCAAAGCCATTATCATTCATCATTCAAATCGTGAGTTTCTTTCTAATTTTCATTTGATCTTGTTTTTGTTTCTACATTGTTTCAAATTCAAGATTCATTTGAATATCATTCAATCATTCAAGAAACTTACATTCTATCCATTTACACTCTCATTTCATTCATTTCATTCATCCATTTCGTCCATTCCATTCGTTTATCCATCCATTCATTCATTCATTCATTCATTCAATCTTAAAGAAACACTTAAAGATCCTAATCTTTTGTATAATTTGATCATCCTTGATCCTTTTATACATCATTTCATTCAATTTGGTTGATCTTTAAGAACTTTGAGAAGCAAGATTCTTATCTTGGTTTTTAAAGATCCTGATTTCTATGTGTAATGAGATCTCTTGATCCTATTATACATCATTTCGTTTATCATTCATCCTTTTTCCATTCATTCTTTTGGACTAAGAGTTGGGATTCTTATCTCGTTCTTAAAGATCCTGAATTCTTGTGTAATGTGATCATCCCTTGGTCTCATTATACATCAAAATTGGTATCAGAGCTTAGGAGTTGATTCTCTTAGTTCTTGATCCATCTTTTTACAATCTTTTCACCATCTTTCCATCACAAATCCATCCCCCACCTTTCCCCCATCTCACGTCCACCAAGAACACCAAAAAGAACCCCATAGCCCCAAAAAGAACCCCCAATTCGAACTCAATTCCCACCTAAACACATTCCCCATTTCGTCCTCCACATCTCCACACCAAAACCGTGAGTCTTGTTTGAATCTTTCTTCATCAAGATTCATATTCTATGGCTTGCAAAAGATCTTTCATGAATTCACCAAGTGAATTGAAACGCTTGGAGCAACAAATTGATGATCTTACCAAACAAATGGAAGTATTTGGGATCCTTCAAAAGGGAGGATCAAGAAGTGCTTCTTCACGTAAGGTTTACCCCTATGAAGTTGAATATGAAGCATCTTATGAAAGGAGTAAACGTTCCAGCAAGAAGAATGGAAATAAATTTCAAGAAGAGTTCTTGCCATTCAATTACAAAGGAGACTATATCGACAAACTTGAAAGAATGGAGCAAGGGAGCAAGGATGTGGTTGAATACACAATAGAATTCAGGTGGCAACTATGGAAGTATGCCCTTAAGGAGGATGATCCACAAGTTTTGGTATGTTACTTTCTTGGTCTTAATGATTACATTCGGCATGTTGTTGTAAATCAACCTTACACAAACTTGGAAGAGTTGAGTTCTTTAGCTCTTGATGTTGAAATACAAGTAAGGAGTAAAGAACTTTGGGAAAAAACCCATATACAACAAAGACCACCATTCCCCACAAAACAACCAAACATAAAAGCTCCACAAAATCAGCCCCTAAACCTCCCCACACCTACTATCCAAAGCTCCTCAAAACAGCCTATAAACCTCCCCACTCCTATTGTCCCAAGTACATGTCTATGTTGCCAAAGTTTTGATCATGTTGAAAGTGCATGCCCTAACAAGAAAGAAGTGTCTTTGGTTGGGTACCAAACATATGATAATGAATTATTTGAGGAGGAAAAAGGAGTTGACGTGAATGAGGAAGAAAATCTTGAAGAATGTGTAGAGGAGCCGGATGATGGAGAGTTACTTGTAGTAGGAAGGGCCTTAAAAGAAATTCAAGTGCCAAATGATCAAGTACAAAGGGAGGCTATCTTTCGCTCTCGTTGTACCATCAAAGGAAAAGTATGCTCATTGATCATAGATGGAGGAAGTTGCACCAATGCTGCTTCTACAACAATGGTCGAGAAATTGCAAATGGAGATTAGCCCTCATCCCACACCCTACACTATACAATGGCTAAGCCTAGGACAAGGTATTCGTGTGGATCAAAGGGTCTTGGTAAGTCTTTCAATTGGGAAGAATTATAAAGATTCATTATGGTGTGATATTATTCCTATGGATACTTGTCACATTTTGTTGGGAAGACCATGGTTGTTCGATAGGAGTGTCATACATGATGGGAGAGCCAACACTTACACTCTCACCCTCCATCAAAAGAAGATCACTTTGACACCTCTACCACCATCTTCTAACCCACGACCCAAGGAGGATGAAAGTAGCATTGTAACAATCATGAAGAAGGCAAATCATGGATATGAAGAGCATAAAGATCTTGTTTTTGCAAACTTGGAGGAAAGCAAAACAAGCAACCATCCAATCTTGAATTCTCCAATGGAACGTATCTATCATGTGCACCCTAGAGATATCCACTTGAATCTTATGGTTGAAGTGCCAAGGATTCGAAGGAGACAAGAGAATATAGTCACGGGTGATCATTCGAGAGTAGGTCGCTTCATATTAAATGATGAAGGCCAAATTGTGGATTTTGAAATTTTGGAGTTACATGGAATTCCTATACCCATGGTGGAGTATCGAGAAACAAAGTCCAAAAGCGCCATTGGGTTATTTTGGAAGAAGTTGAGGAAGTTTTGTAAGGGAGTCTATGATGACTTCGAAGCATTTAAGAAGAAAGATTGTAATTTCTTGTGAAGAAGGCGAGTAAGAGAGTTGATGCTCAAAGTTTGAGGACAAACTTTTTCAACCGGGGCAGTATGATGTATATTTGATGGCCATATACATCAAGGACATCAAGAAAGACATCCAATATGCATCATAGGAGCCTAATACTCGGTTATATGGCAAAAGAGCATCATTCACTCAAGTATCCCTTTCGTTTGAATGATTTCAACAAGGGCAGTTTGGTAATTTACTCTATAACTCTAGATACATGCGTCTAATGAGGAAGTCATCCAAAGACATATTGAAGAGCATTGAAAGAGCTTTCCAATGGTTTTTGAATCTTGAAGTTTGGACAAGTATTGAAGGAGTTATAGTCTTTTCTTTCTAGAGTTGTATTTTAGAGTTTTTATGATGTAATAAATGTGTAGGATGATGTAAGCCTCAAGGGGCCTAATTCTTGATTTGTACACATCTAGGGAGGGCTAGGATTACTATAAATACCCCCCTTAGGCCTCTTGTAATCTCATTCATTCAATAAATCAAATACAAACACATGGTGTTGTTTTCTCTCTAGCTTTTGCTAGTCTTTCGTTTCTCTTGAGGGAGATTCGATCCTATCTTCTTCTTCTAGCTTAGGGTGGCGTCCTAGGTGGTGATAGGAAGAGATTGAAGCATTCTTGAAGGTGGTGTGGCTGTATCCTTCAAGAATCTTCAAAGCCATTATCATTCATCATTCAAATCGTGAGTTTCTTTCTAATTTTCATTTGATCTTGTTTTTGTTTCTACATTGTTTCAAATTCAAGATTCATTTGAATATCATTCAATCATTCAAGAAACTTACATTCTATCCATTTACACTCTCATTTCATTCATTTCATTCATCCATTTCGTCCATTCCATTCGTTTATCCATCCATTCATTCATTCATTCATTCATTCATTCAATCTTAAAGAAACACTTAAAGATCCTAATCTTTTGTATAATTTGATCATCCTTGATCCTTTTATACATCATTTCATTCAATTTGGTTGATCTTTAAGAACTTTGAGAAGCAAGATTCTTATCTTGGTTTTTAAAGATCCTGATTTCTATGTGTAATGAGATCTCTTGATCCCATTATACATCATTTTGTTTATCATTCATCCTTTTTCCATTCATTCTTTTGGACTAAGAGTTGGGATTCTTATCTCGTTCTTAAAGATCCTGAATTCTTGTGTAATGTGATCATCCCTTGGTCTCATTATACATCATAAATCCATAAGATACGGCTAAAAATGTTTTTTTAATAAACACGTTCCTCTAAAAATTTTCACACTATTCTCCAGGATACCTTATCACTTATCACTTACTTACCTTATCAATTACAACTCAGTACAATGGTGACTAAATTTGTGTACTTTATCAATTACATCAACGGTATTGACTACATAATAAGCAAAACATAGAAAAAAATGAAGCTATCTCATGGAGAGTGACAAAAGGAAAGAATGTAATTACATAAAATTATAAATTATAGATTATAGACTATTACTAAGGCCCCGTTCTTTTATACGGTTGGTTGCAGTGCGGTGTGGTGGAAATTTGAAAGTTGTTGTGGGTTGGGGAAAGGTTTGGTGGAATGTTGAACGTTGTAGTGTATTGTGTAATGTCGTGATGTAAATAATTGTAAGTGGGTTGCTATATTTGAAATTGTAAAGTGTAATTTTTAAAAAAGATAAATTAAAATTAAAATGGTAAATTGTAGTGGGTTGTAGTGGAATATGGAAAGTTGTGGTGCGATGTAGAACTGCAAGGTCCGCAACCAACCAACAGCATAAAAGAACGGGGCCTAAGTTCAAAGAGAAATTGGTTTATTCAAAGGAAATCTCAAATGTTGCAAAAATAATAGTTTTACAAACTTCAATTGATTACCATTAGTACTCCTCTGATGTGATCCAAAATGAGTTTTGGAAATTGTAAACACCATCAATGATATCATTATGCTCAGATTGGGAGGGGGGGGGGGGGGGGATAAGCATATAGTGGGCACCCATCACTGTTTAGGCTCATTTGGATCAAGATGTATCCTCAAGTGCTAACAATGGGCATTTGTACGAAGTGTCGAGCCTTTCTGACTTGTTCCTTATTTCTCTTTCCATGATATACTTTTACACCCTTTCCTGACTTGTTATTATCCTTCTCTATAGCTTTAGAGCCCTTCCCCTGGTTCATCTGTTTAAAGCACTCGAGCTTGTCCTCCCTAACCCTTCTCAACTTTACTGAAAAATGGTAGGGTGGTATTGATTCAAAGACAATTTTGTTCCTGTGGAGCCATATTACTCATGCTACAAAAGGACCAGAGCAGATTAGTCACTCTATTGTCTCCTTTTCTGCAGAAATTAAAATTAATTAGTAATGCTTGATGTATTATATTACCTGATATTTTCAGGGGTCCTCAAATCCAACCCACTGTAAGTGAAAGTTGTCAAACAATGATATGAGTATCCGTGCTCTAATGTCCCAGTCCTGTATTATATCTATGTACCCATTGATCATAGGTACAGGCGTTTGACGATTGTATGATGTGCATCATTTTAGTATTGTTTCCCACCAAGCTAAGGCCTTGCACATACAATGTGAAACATTGAGATGGACAATAGCATATGCAAATAAAAGCCAACAATCCATCGAAAAATGCAAAGTCCAAAATATAAATTGAATTAGATTAAGAGGAGGGATACCTTCACATAATGAACCCTTTTTGATACCACCCGTCGCCACTCTAATGTACTCCTTTGTATTGGCCTCTAACTGCTCATTGGAAATAAAATAAAAAATGATCAGATTTCAAATTAACAATATGAAATTTGAAGCATGTTTGACGTAGATTGTGATGTTAGATACCACCAGTCGCCGCTTTAATTAACAATTCAAATAAAATTATCTGGGCATTAACAGAGAGATGGAAAATGTAGACTATTATGAGGATTTTAATTTGAAATCTTGATTCATAAGGACAACTGTAAGAATGAATTGTAAGGATAAGATAACATAAGATCTTTTACGCTCCTCCGCTGTCTTCATCGGTGGCTGTTGCTTGGTGTCTTTGCCGCGTTTATGCTCCATTTTCGGCCACAATTCAGATAGGGATATATAAGGACCGATGAATGTTGAAATTATGTTCATCCAACACAATTGTAGGAGATGATTGAGCGAAATACGTAGAGAATATGGAGAGAGAAGCAACGAAACTGTAAATTACAGTCCCTAATCTCTATTACCTGAAAAATGGAGGAGAAGCAGTTGTGAGGAGACTGGAGACTGGAGAGGCAGTTATACCAAAGTTACGTAAAGGGACGGAAGTCATGGAATAGAGAGGGAAGTGAGGGGACATCCTTAAGGGCTTTCAAAGGCTATGATTCTCTAGCAATTTCATCTGACGGATATAATTAATCAGGGCATCGAAAATTCCTCCATCAACCTCATTTTACAACTATTAATAGTAGATTTCTAACCAGGAAGTAATTAATTAATTATCCAGCAGTTAAGTATCTCATTCAAGGATTCTAGGAAAACTGCAGGAGTATATTAGACGTACATATCTTATCAAATGAGTGATTGCTCACCAGTACACATAAAAGAACATGCCAATTTCCACAAACATTTTCAGATGATAAAAAATTGATCTAAGAGCACTTTTCATGTTGATAGCGCTCACAAAAAATCGGGTCTGGGTTGAATTCGAGTCGGTCAATGTCAAAATTCGAACAAGAAATTGATGTCCGAACCTTGTTTTTTTTTTTTTGCTTTCTTTCTTTTTGGGTTGGGCAATTTAGACAAAATTAAATCCGGGTCGAAATTGGGTTCGGACAATAGAAAAAAGAGAAATAATGTGTTTGGTCAATTTGGTAAATGTTAAAATTCGGACGAAAAATCTATGACCAAACCCAGTTTTTTTTCCAGGGTGGACAAAATTTTGCCAGTGCTACATGTTGAGCTGCTGGCTTCCAAGTTATTTTTGGGATTCCTTACTACAGGCATGTTTTCAGATGATTTAGAAATTCTAGCAAACTATATATAGAGGGAAGCAAAACAAAGACAAGAACAATCTTTCCGATTACAATTTCATCTATTAAGTCCAGAACTTGGATACACTATTTGTGCATTAGCCCCACATGTTTCCACATGTGACAATCACGGATTCACGATAAGCTCTACAGCCCAAACAACTTTTGGCAAGGGGTCATCATCTAATTACAAAAGAATTAATCAGGATGGTGCGATGAACTAATACTTCACATGGGTTTGTTGAATTCACTTTGGATTTGTACGTAATAATATCAATGAGACGTACTAACAATCTCACCAAAAAGACAAGA
The DNA here is from genome assembly GCA_029582165.1 of Portulaca oleracea. Classification (NCBI taxonomy): domain Eukaryota; kingdom Viridiplantae; phylum Streptophyta; class Magnoliopsida; order Caryophyllales; family Portulacaceae; genus Portulaca; species Portulaca oleracea. Next base: position 18,381,135 of record CM055876.1, read on the forward strand.
CTCCAACCATGAATAGTATATGATGTCTTTCTGGGGTCCCAATGGGATGATGACTATTGAATGCAATTGGCAATGCATCAATCCTTGCCAAGAGTGAGAATGAGGGACAGGCTGAACAAACCATGTGAGCATCAATAAGGCGGGTCCTCTTTAATAAACCCAATTGCACACAAAATTATGAGGATCCAAGCTTTATAAATAGGTTGCCAACTTAACTCTACAACATCATCCATCAAAATTTCTCTTCCTATTGCTGAAGTTGTCATCTCAACCCTATCCCAATTTCTTCTCATACTCCCCTCCTGTTTATTCAATCAACTGTCCAACAATGATGGCTGCAAGGTTTTCGTCTATCATCTCAAATGCTAAACAAGTCCTCAAATTACACGCCAAGAATCAGAAAGGAGTTCCAAAAGGGCATGTGGCAGTCTACATTAATGGTGAAACTGAAATGAAGAGATATGTGGTTCCGCTCACTTATTTGAGTCATCCTTCATTCCAAGAGTTGCTGAGACATGCAGAGGAAGAGTTTGGTTACAACCACCCTATGGGTGGCCTCACAATTCCTTGCCAAGAGGAAGCCTTTATTGATGTCACAAAGCAGATGAATTCACAATAAGACGAGCGGGATGAGGAATCTAAAAGAATTGATACATTCTTAGTCCTTCAGTTTTGGCAAGAGCTTCAAATGAGAAAGTAAATATGTAGGTAGCTTCTAGGAATCACAGTGACTGTACATATAACATTTTCCTTCTTTTTAATGTAATTGAGTATACTGAACAAAGATGTTGCTATTATTTTAGAATTTTTCGAGCAAATTTTGATCCATAAGTATTCTCTGCTTCGGAATAACTAATTTTTTGAAAAGATCATGGATGGTCAATATAAAGCCTTGCTACAAAGCGTTGCTATTCTTGATTAATAACTTTTTGTTCAGTCTGTTGTTGAAGCAATCTTATCTGATCAGCTAAATGCCCCGGCACACAGAATCTAATATTTTCATTCTGCATGTGACAAGTGCTACATCTAATATTCAGTAATACCTTGAAAAATTCCAGCCTTTGTGTCAAATTGAAATCCAAACATGTCAATTCCTTCCTTTTTATGTAGCAAAGAAGGTTATCCAATTGCTTTCAAAATATCATTCACAAAGCAAAGTCTCAGACCACAATCTAATTTTACCCAAATCCAGCAACTAGTTCCTAAAGGCCACATCACCATTATCTTACTCGAACGATAAACTGAAGAAGACTATTAACATCCATTAACTGAGGGGTGGTCTCACATTTCCCTGCAATGAAGGACTATCTGATGTCGCTTGTCAATTGGGATCATGTAAAACAGGTTGTATGTTTAGAAAGAATTTTAATGTTATCTCATTATTTCTTTGTTGTTCTTTCCCCTATCATGATAATCAATCTGATTACCGAGAAACAGACAATACTAAAACATGCATTATTTTAGAAAAATAAAAAAAGAAGAAGAGCATAGTTAATCACACTGTAACAAATATAGAATGCATGATTTTACCAAGCGATTTATTCGCCTGTATTTGAAATAGTTGCTGTATGAATTTGTGACTTTTACCTTATATCTATGTATTACTTTACATTAATGTTCTCGCTACACCTTCAATATTCATAAATTAGAGGATATCCTGTTCGGTTGAAATTTTTAGGCATTAAGAAACAGCATCGAAAGAGATTTTTTTTTTTTTTTTTTTTTTTTTTTGGGAGGGGGGACTTGAGTTTCAAATTGTTCAAGTTAGACTTCTTTATCATGGATACCGCATCTTGTATAATGCAGGAAATGGAGAATGTTGCTATCAAGCCTACAAGAAATCATATTGCTGAACTTGATATACCAAAAGATGTTTAAATAGATTTTCTTCATTTTTTGTACAGTATCCCAGGTATCAAAGCAGCTTCATATTTTAGGACCCTCTTTAGAGTTCACATGACCTCCTTGAGTTTACCTCACTACTATTCTTAGGCTCTCTGTGGGCAAACATGTAGTATTGTAGTTTTTTAGAAAAATTTCTCGCGATTGGGGTCTTAAAGGATTTAAATCACATAATGCCTGTGATATACATATGGTAGCACTTGAGATTTTTTTTCTTTTCTGTTGCCAAGTGTGCAGTTTTGTAGTTTTGAGAAAAAGGCTTGAATTTCAAATTGTAGATGCTTGAAGACTAAATGTAACACTTGTCAAAAGGAGAATGGAATGTTAAATTTCGTATGTAAACGCATTTTAGCTAAGACAAAATTTCCTGAACTCAAAACTGAACAAAAAAGTTATCAATCAAGATTGGAAAGGTAAAACTTCTGAAATAATGGCAGATGTTTCTTCAGTATTAAAGTATAATCTATTACATAGAAAAGGTGGAAAATTTTTATATCTACACAGATGGAGATATTTCTGATTCCTAGTGGCTACCTACATATGTACTTTCTGAGTTGAAGCACTTCCCAAAACTGCAGGACTACAAATGAGCTGTTTGCTTAGACTCCTTATGTCTCAGTATGAATTCATCTGGTTTGTGACAGAAATGAAAGCCTCTTCTTCACAAGGAATTGTGAGACCACCCATTGGATGACTGTAACCGAACTCCTCCTCTGAATGTCTCAGCAATTCTTGGAATGAAGGATGGCTCAAATAAGTGAGTGGAACCACATATCTCTTCATTTCAGTTTCACCCACATAGACTGCTACATGTCCTTTTGGAACTCCTTTCTGTTTTTTCGCAAGTAGAGAGTGTAGTTTGAAGACTTGTCTGGCATTAGAGATGATAGAGGGAAATCTTGTAGCCATCATTGTTGGACAATTGATTAAGAAACAAGGCGGAAAAGGAGAACAATTTGTGATATTGTGATAGGGTTAAGATAAGGAACTTTTGTAGTACAAAGAGAGATTTTGATGAAGAGTTGTGTTGTCAGGGTGCTAAGCTAGTCATCTATTTATAAAGGATTGATGCCCATAGTTTTTCGTATGAAGTTTAGGCAACTGGATTTGTTAGGGAGGAGGACCCCCCTTTTTAGTGCTCACATGGCTTTTTTCAATCTATCCTTTTCTTTCACTTGGCAAGGATTGTTGTGTTGTCTACAAAATTGCATTCAGCAGTCATAATACAATTGGACCCCAAACAGATATCAAGACTATTCATGGTTGAATGAAATCTTCTGTTTTTATTGTGAGATTGGTGATTGTCACTAACATTATTGCCTATATTGCAAAATTGAATGCAACAGACCCATGTGAAGTTGTATTAGCTCTGGACCAACCTGATTAATTCTTTGTGTTAATTGAGGATGATCCCTCTTGCCAAAACCTGTTTGGCCTCAACAGGGTATAATGATCGTCAATTGAGAAAACAGGTGGGGCTAGAGCACAAATAAGTTTATACCAAGTTCTGGACTTACAAAATGAAAATGTCATAATCTGGAAATGTATCTTGATTGACATTGTCTTTATTTTGCTTCACTCTATATATAGTATACAAGAATTTCTTCAATTAACTGAAAACATGCCTGTAGTAAAGTGGCATCAAATTTGGTAGCTCTGGAAGACTGTGTTGACTCTTTCAGTTTGTTTCAAATGTTGTACAGCCTAACAAATCAAAGTTTTCTCAAACTTTTGATTTGTTCAAGTGGCTAGAATTTATTGGTGATTTGAGTTGCCTTCCAAAGTCTAAGATATGACTCACTGAATCTGTCTTCCCCAAATGTTTTGTTTGGAATTGGTATCTTAAAAGGATCACATCATTCTGGTTTTAAAATAAATAAAAAGAAATAAAAAGAAACAAGTCTTGCTCAAATTGATTATTGTAGATTAAAGCATCATGTGACATAGACTCATCTGAAGTATTTAGCTGTCCAGAGAATTACCTTCAGTGCTATCAATTTGCATTCATTTATCCACTTTACCAACAACTTTTTCTTTAGTATGAAATATGAGTAAGCTACTGTTGCTATAAATTCAACATTGCCTCTTTGTTAAATGAATTGTTTTGGTTGGTTTACATTCCAATTGTCATGATGGAGGATTGTATTTTCTGGAAAGCTCTTTCATTGATGCTCCCTGTGTTTGGTTCATAAATGCTAACAAGTAACAACACAACCTGCATGATCACTGGCTGTGAACATCTTTTCTTCTGTCAAATTCAGCTATAAGAATATTTCTTATTCTTATAAGCATGATAGCAACATATTCCATTTTCTACGGTATACATGATGTTCATTCCCATGATCAAGAAATCAAACTAGACACATATTGGACATCAAAAGGAAAAAAATGAAAATAAAAGGGGCCTTCTCTATGCTAATTTTGCTTTTTCGATCCCCCCCTTTTTATGCTAGTTCTGAAAAGTTAAGCGTAAGAGAATATACTTAAAACTTATGAATATTTAAGATATGGAAGAAGCATTGATTGGAATGTAATGTATATTAATGTAACAGTCAGAATAGAAAGGGTACTGAGTTGAACTATTGAGTCTATATCTTGTACTTCAACTGACTATCCATGATCTTTTGTTGAAATTAGTAAAAAATGCTAATGGATCACAATCTATTGCGGACAAATTCTTAAATGATAACTGGATCTCTGTTCAGTAAACTCAATTACATTTATATACTCAAAACTAAGGGAAAAGGTTATATACACTCATTATGATTCTTATGACTCCTAGTAGCTACCTACGTGTTTACTTTCTCAATTGAAGCACTTGTCAAAACTGTTGGACTAACAAGGAGTTGCTTAGTTTCTAGTACATCAATGTGAATTCATCTGCTTTGTGACAGAAATGAAGGCTTCCTCTTGGCATGGAATTGTGAGGCCACCCATGGGATGACTGTAACCGAACTCCTCCTCTGCATGTCTCAGCAACTCTTGGAATGAAGGATGACTCAAATAAGTGAGCGGAACCACATATCTCTTCATTTCAGTTTCACCATTAATGTAGACTGCCATATGCCCTTTTGGAACTCCTTTCTGATTCTTGGCGTGTAATTTGAGGACTTGTTTGGTATTTGAGATGATAGAGGAAAACCTTGTAGCCATCTTTGTTGGACAGTTGATTTAAAAATAAGGTGTAATATGAGGAGAATTTGTGATAGGGCTGAGATGACAACTTTAAGAATAAAGAGAAAGTTGACGGAGAGAAGTGTTAGGTTGTTGGAGAGTTAAATTAGCAACCTATTTATAAAGCTTGCCTTCTCATAATTTTTAATGCAATCATGAAGAAGTTTAGGCAGTTGGAGGACCACCTTGTTAATGCTCACATGGGTTTGTTCAGCCTGTCCCTCATTCTCACTCTTGGCAAGGATTGATGCATCGCTTTACCAATTGCATTCAGTAGTCATCTTCCAATTGGGACCCCAGAAAGACATCAATACTATTCATGGTTGGAGTCTTGTTTTTTTGGTGAGATTGCTGACATTATTACGTACAATTCACAAGTGAATACAAAAAAACCCATGTGAAGTTGTATTAGTTCAACACCATCCTGATCAAATTACACAAGAATTAATCAGGATGGTGCTGAACTAATACAACTTCACATGGTTTGTTGCATTCAATTTTGAATTGTACATAATAATATCAATGACGTACTAACAATCTCACCAAAAGACAAGACTCCAACCATGAATAGTATATGATGTCTTTCTGGGGTCCCAATTGGAAGATGACTACTGAATACAATTGGTAAAGCGATGCATCAATCCTTGCCAAGAGTGAGAATGAGGGACAGGCTGAACAAACCCATGTGAGCATTAATAAAGCGGGTCCTCATTAACAAACCCAATTGCACAAAAAATTATAAGGATCCAAGCATTATAAATAGGTTGCCAACTTAACTCTACAACATCATCCATCAAAATTTCTCTTCCTATTGCTGAAGTAGTCATCTCAACCCTATCCCAAGTTCTTCTCATACTCCCCTCCTGTTTATTCAATCAATTGTCCAACAATCATGGCTGCAAGGTTTTCGTCTATCATCTCAAGTGCCAAACAAGTCCTCAAATTACACGCCAAGAATCAGAAAGGAGTTCCAAAAGGGCATGTGGCAGTCTACATTAATGGTGAAACTGAAACGAAGAGATATGTGGTTCCGCTTACTTATTTGAGTCATCCTTCATTCCAAGAGTTGTTGAGACATGCAGAGGAAGAGTTTGGTTACAACCACCCTATGGGTGGCCTCACAATTCCTTGCCAAGAGGAAGCCTTCATTTCTGTCACAAAGCAGATGAATTCACACTGAGACGTGCGAGATGAGGAATTTAAAAGAATTGATATATTCTTAGTCGTGCAGTTTTGGCAAGAGCTTCAAATGAGAAGTAAATATGTAGGTAGCTACTAGGAATCAAAAGAATCACAGAGACTGTACATATAACATTTTCCTTCTTTTTAATGTAATTGAGTACAGTGAACAAAGATCCCATTACTATTTCAGAATTTTTCTGTAGCAAAGATGGTTATCCAACTGCTTACACATATATTATACACAAAGCAAAGTCTCAGGCCACAATCTATTTTACCCAAATCGAGCAACAAGTTCGTAAAGGTCATATTACTATTATCTTACTCGAACCATCAACTGAAGAAGACTTTTAACTTCCATCATCCGATGGGTGGCCTCACATTTTCCTGCAAGGAAGAAGCATTATCTATTATTTCTATGTTCTTTTTTCCCCTATTATGATAGTAAATCTGATTGCTGAGAAACAAACAATTAAACATGCACTGAAAAGGGGAAAAAAAAGAAAAAAAAATAGAAGAGCATAGTTAATCACACTATACATGGAAATATAGAATACATGGTTTTTACGAAGCGATTTGTTTGCCTGCATTTGAAATAGTTGTTGTATGTAGCTGTGAGTATTACCTTATATCTATTATGCTACATGGGATTCTTTGGTTTTTCAGAAAATAGGCAACCGGTATTCTAAAAGACTTAGATCACATCTTGCTTATGAAGAAAAATAATAATAAAGTAAAAAAAGAAAAAAGTCACTATTGCTTTCATTAATCCACTTTACCAAAACCTTGTTCTTCAGTATGAATAAGGTACTGTTGAATTAAAACAGATATGTTGTTGTGAGGACGTTCCAACTTCAAATTGTTATCATGAAAGATCATATTTCTGAAAAGCTCCACGTTTAGATTAGATGCTCCTTGTTTGGTTCATAGATCCCAACAATTCAATACACCCTGTGTGATCACTGATCACTGGTTCTGAACATCTTTTGTTATACCAAGTTGGCTATAGCATGATGAAGTCAAACTTGACACATATCTGACATGCACTTAAAATAACAAAATCAACTGTTCTATTCCAATTTAGTTGTTGTAACCCCCCTTTTTTTAGGTTGTGTTTGGTTGGAAAGAAAATGATTTCCGAGAAAATCGTTTTTTAGGAGAAATGGTTTTTCCGGAGAAATGGTTTTCCATGTCAAATTTTCACTTGTTTGGTAGAAGATAAATCGTTTTTCGGAAAATGACCATATATGTCACATAATGGCGATGTGATGTATATTTGATAGCCATATACATCAAGGTCATCAAGGGAGACATCAAATACACACCATAGGAGCCAAATACTTGATTACATGGAAAAGGAGCACCTTTCACTCATGTTTCTTACACAAACGAATGGCTTCAACAAGGGCAGCTCGGTAATTTGCTCTATATCTCAAACACCGTAAAGCTTTTGAGAAAGTTATCCTAGAATCAAAGATAGACCATTCAAAGAGCTTTCCAATGGTTTTTGAATCTTGGAATTTGGAGAAGAAACGAGCAAGTTATTCAAGTTTTAATCTAGCTTAGTTCATTTTGATTCTTTATGATGTCATACTTGTGTAAGATGATGTAAGCCTCAAGGGGCCTAGATTCTTGATTTGTACACGTCCAAGGGGGCTTGGGATTACTATAAATACCCCCTTAGGCCTCTTGTAAATTCATTCATTCATATATCAAATACAAGGTAAACACATGGTGTTGTTTTCTCTCTAGCTTTTGTGCTAGTTTTTGAATCTCTTGAGGGAGTTTCGAATATCCCTACTTCTAGCCTTGGGTTGGCATCCCTTGGTGGTGAAAGGTAGAATTGGAGAGTTCTTTGAGGTGGTGTGCCTATATCCTCATTGGAATCTTCAAAGCCATTATCATTCATATCAATCGTGAGTTTCATTTCTAGTTCTTTTGATCTTGTTTTTGTTTCTGCATTGTTTCAAATTCAAGATTCATTTGAATATCATTCTATCATTCAAGAAACTTACATTTCATTCATTCCCACATTAATTCCATTCATTCCATTCGCTCATTCCATTCGTTTATCCATTCATCCATTCATTCATTCATTCATTCATTCATTCATTCATTCATTCATTCATTCATTCATTCAATCTTAAAGAAACACTTAAAGATCCTAATCTTTTGTATAATTTGATCATCCTTGATCCTATTATACATCATTTCATTCAAATTGGTTGATCTTTAAGAACTTTGAGAAGCAAGATTCTTATCTTGGTTTTTAAAGATCCTGATTTCTATGTGTAATGAGATCTCTTAATCCCATTATACATCACGATGTATGTTACAAATGAAAATATTTGTAGCTCAAAATTCTATCATATTGTAAAGTTTTGAGACAAACTTATCAAATTGAATTTTGCTCTAAAATTTCAATCATATTTAACAGCAAAAAAACGTCGACAAAAGTGGTGATATATGTTACAAATGAAAATATTTGGAGCTCAAATTTCATATTTGAGGTTTTTTAAGTCCATATTATCATATCATAAACTTTCGATTCAAACAGTTAAGTTTGAATTCTTTTAAAGTTTTAGTTAGTTTTAACGGCAAAAAATTCTGGTATATGTCGCGACAAATGTTATCAAATAAAAATATTTTGAGTTAAAAATTTATATCTGAACATTTTTTAAAATCAATTCTACCGTATTATAAAATTTTCAGCCAAACTGTTGAAGTTGAACTTCACCCTCAAATTTCAGTTAGAATTAGCAGTAAAAATCGATCCAACAATCAAGGGTAGAAAAGATTTTTTTCTAAGTTGAGCAAAAGAAGTCAATTTCCTTCCTTTAGAGGAAAATGATTTTCTTTGAAAGTGATTTTCCAAATACTTTTTGCACCAAAGACTAGAAAATTAGGAAAACATTTTCCTAGAAAGTGTTTTCCCCCTTACCAAACACACCCTAAAAATAAATTTTAAAAAAAAACTCTTTCGATGCTGGATCTGAAGGCTCAAAAATTCAACCTAAATTTTCATTCTTACTCTAATTCACGTGTTAAGTAGATTTCTACTAAAACGTTTTTGATCCAAGATTTATTTAATTATTGATGTTCTTAAAGGAATAATATTTCCTCAAAATAAAAACTAATAGTAATTGCATGACAAATATATTTTTATCTTTACTTATAAACATTAATAAAATTTGAAAAAATAATTTCTATATATAATATAATAAGTAAAAGGAATAGTGAAGTTACAACTTGCAGTGGCTATTATTTATGATATGATATGCAATAAAAGAAATAAAATACAAAAAAAGAGATAATATTACCTAGCTAAAATGGTATTAAAAGAAAATGAAAAATATATCGAGTACATAAATTAAGCAAGGGGCACTAGAAAGAAAATAATTTTTGGAGGAAATAATCTTTTGGAGTAAAATTTGGGATAAACAAAAATAAACTGGACGATGGACAAACATCAATAGTAGGAGTTTGGTCTTAGAAAATTGGCATACGTAACACATAAGGATAAATTAAATAAGGTCAGACAAAATTTCAAGTAAAGGAAATCAAATCGCTGACATCAGCAATTTAATTACAGCAAAATACTCATGACAACTATTGTGATAAATTGTCCGATACTATACAATGTGCATTACAATAATTTTATAGTAGTTGGGAATGGTCGGAGCCCCTTTTTGACTCCCCATAATTCCACCGCTGCCGTGGGCCCTGGGCGGTCGCCCCTTGGGCCTACCCCCAGGAACGACCATGACCCAATGTTTGCCCATAGAGGCAGTCGAATACTAGCAGTATAAACTCACCAAAGTCATGTGAACCTAAAAAAGAAGTCCTAAAATAGTGAATTATCTTATTGTCTCGACTACTTCTGCAATAGTACTGTGCAACAACTAGAGATAATCCAATCTCTATAAATGTTTTTCTGGTACCCTAACTTTTCAAAACTCATTTTGGGGTACCCCTAATCTTAGGATTAGTAATTATTAGGTGCTTTTCCGGTCATCAATTTTATTAAGTGACCGAAATGTCCTTATTCTTCCATTCCGGAAGAAATACCCTTGAAGAAGAAGAATAAGGGTATTTTGGTCACTTAATAAAATTAGTGGTCGGAAAAATATCAAATAATTACTAACTCAAAAAGTAAGGGTACCTCAAAATGAGTTTTGAAAAGTTGGGGTACCGAAAAATAGTTTCCCCAAATATTGGGATACCTCCGAGTAATTTTTTGCCAATCTTTTATCTTTTATAACTTCACAGCAACAACACTCTATCTTCAAGCTACTTTCTATATCAAAAATTCTCTCATTACAGGGGCAACAATGTTGAGTACAAGGTTCCGTTCTGTTAACTCCAACACAAGGCAGATTCTGAAATTAAATTCTCACCATGCCAAGAAACAGAATGCAATACCCAAAGGGCATGTTGCAGTTTATGTTGGAGAAAATGATAAGAAGAAATATACGGTGCCAATTACTTATTTGAGCCACCCAACCTTCCAAAGATTGCTCAGTCAAGCCGAAGAAGAGTATGGCTACAATCATCCTATGGGAGGCCTCACACTTCCTTGCAAAGAAGAAGCCATTGTTCACATCTTCAAACATTTGAGTTCCCAATGAAACATGAAAAAGAAACTACAGGGCAGTTATAATTTTGGCAAGTAAGTTAGAAGAAACATCCCAGATCACTGATAGTATTTAGTCCCCCTTCCCTACTCGGTAATTGTAAAAGAACTCAATTGTGTATATACGGACTAACGTTTGACTCAAGTGAGTTGGATGAGATTCTAAACAAAATATTTAGAGAAAGACAGATTGAACCAAATCTTAGACTTTGAAAGGTAACCCAAAATCACCAAAAATCTAGCTAGTTTGAGAAAACTTTGACCTGCTCGGTTGTGGAACATTTGAAAGAAGCTGAAAGGGCCAACACACTCATCCGGAGCTACCAAATTTGATGTCACCTTACCATCTCATAAATAACAGATTATAAAGCACAGTTTTCTGTAAATACATAGAAAATATTCATTGGAGGTTGTTTCATGCTAATACTGTAAGTTTTATTTTTTTTTATTTTTTTTTATGGGAGGTGAATTCATAAATTGTGACATGATTGAACTTGATGGCATTCTTCAATTCACTACTATGAAATCAAATTCCAAATTGAGACAACATGCTTAAATTCTTACTAAAATTCTCGCACCGGCAACTTCACACATCAATACTTCCTGTACAAATTTAGGGATGTATATGAACACGGCATGGTCCAAGAGGCACAACAACAACAACAACAAACCCCAAGTGTTTGTCCATCGTAATTTTATGATATAAGCAACAGCGAAAGTAAGGCATAGACTTCAGTATCTCATTCCAGGACTTGCAGTACACATTTATGTTACTTCCACGTACATTCTCAGATGACAAGATCTCAGAGCACTTTTCAAGTAGAGCGGTTTTCCTCCAAGTTATGTCTTGAATTTCCTTAATATAAGCATGTCTTCAGTTAATTGTAGGAATTCTTGTAAATATATATAAAGAGGAGTTTAGGGAAGCAAAATTAAAAACAAGATCAATCAAAATCTATTTTCCGATTACATTTTCATTTTCTAATTACAGAACTTAATATAAACATTTTTGTGAGGTCACAGAACATGATATAAATTTATTTATGCACTAGTCGCACCTGTTTTCTCAGTTGGCGATCACAAAAACTCTTGAGGCCAAACAGGTTTTGGCAAGGGGGATCATCATCAAGTAACACAAGAAGTAATTGGGATGGGCCAGAGCTAATACAAGTTCACATGGGTCTGTTGCATTCAATTTTGCAAAATATATGCAGTAATATTAGTGATAACCACCAATCAATCTCACCCCAAAACAAAAACACAAGATTTCATTCAACCATGAATAGTCTTGATATCTATTTGGGGTCCAATTGGATATGACTACTGAATGCAATTTGCCAAGAGAAAGAAAAGGATAGGTTGAACAAAGCCATGTGAGCACTAAAAAGGCGGGTCCTCCTCTTCCTAAACTTCGTACCGAAAACTATGGGCATCAATCCTTTATAAATAGATGACTAACTTAACACCCTAACAACACAACTCTTCATCAAAATCTCTCTTTTTACTACAAAAGTTCCTTATCTTAGCCCTATCACAAATCGTTCTCCTTTTCCGCCTTGTTTCTGAATCAATTGTCCAACAATGATGGCTACAAGATTTCCCTCTATTATCTCTAATGCCAGACAAGTCTTCAAACTACACTCTCTACATGCGAAGAATCAGAAGGGAGTTCCAAAAGGACATGTAGCAGTCTATGTGGGTGAAAGAGAAATGAAGAGATATGTGGTTCCACTTACTTACTTGAGTCATCCTTCGTTCCAAGAACTGCTCAGACATTCAGAGGAAGAGTTTGGTTACAGTCATCCCATGGGTGGCCTCACAATTCCTTGTGAAGAAGAAACCTTCATTAATGTCACAAAGCACATGAATTCACACTGAGACATGAGGAGTATAAACAAACAACTTCTTCTTAGTCATCCAGTTTTGTCAAGTAGTTCAGTTCAAATGAGAACATATTTAGATAACTAGCTACTAGTGGTAAGAAGAATACAATCAATGAACATATAACATTTTGCCATCTTTCAATGTAATTGAGAAAACTTAACAAAGATCTGTCATTATTTCAGAATTTGTCCTCCACATTTTTGATATGTTGGTACTATTTATTATAAAAGAAGAAATTCATCAACAGTATCACAGATTGTTATCATAGAGATGGATTGATGGATTGATTAATAGGTTTTCGTTATGTCTTTCACAAATCTTATCTGAGCTAGAATGTCTCCACATGTAATAATAAGAGGGGGAAAAAAAGCAAAGGGCATTACATCTATATATTGATGTTTTGCAACTGCGTGAAATAGAAATATAATTAATAGCAATAAAATCGAAACCCAGAATACTTAATTTTTATCTAGCACATTGTTCGTAATACCTTACATTATTTTACTTTCTAATTAATGTTTTCCCATATTTCGAATATAAAATATTTACATTCATAAGCTAGAGGATATTCTCCAAGGTTTAAACTTTTGGTTCCTTCAAAATCATCCTTGAGCTTTGCTAAATTAGCAAAGAATAGTTCAGGAGATGCCTTGCTTAGCCAAATACTTCGCATGGGTCGATTGCACGTGACGCAATATGAATCAAACAAGAATCAATTTCACCAACTCTTTTGTTTAATAATAATTTTTTTTCAAAGGATGATCTGATATTGTGATCTAAGCCCTTTAGGATACCAATTGCAGGGAAATTTTATAAAAAAAAAACCCAGACAAACAGTGTTGACCACAAAGAGAAAAATTGCAAATACTAGTGGAGTAAACTCACCAAAGTCATGCGAACCTCAAAAAGGAGAGTCTAAAATAGGGAATTACTTTTCCTTCTGCAATATTGTACAATAATTATGGTGCGTTTGGTTCTCTCTCAAAAAAATATTTCTTAGGAAACTTTTTACCTTTTCTGAGAAAAATATTTCACAATGTTTGGTTTACATTTTAAGAACATAGAAAAAGTTTGTAGGAAAGTTCATTTAAAATGTCCAAACTATCCTTATACATTAATTTATAAAATATTTTTCGGGGCATTTTGGGAAGTTAAGTTATAAACACTTTCCCTTTCCCATGGGGACAAAAACTTTCCCAAGCTCTCCGTTGGAAAATTTTTCCCATCTACCTTGGGAAAATAGTGGGAGCCGCTCTAAAACTTTCCTATACTTATTTGGCAACCAAATACGGGAAAGTTTAGTCAACTTGGAAGAGATGACAAACTTTTTCGGGAAACAATTGCAACCAAACACACTATTGGAGAAAATCCAATCCATTCTCAAAATAGCAAACCTTTCATCACCTCACAAACACAACACAGGGGAATCACACCTAATGCCCCGAACCTGAACCCTTCCTCACTCCGGTAATGTAAAAAAAAACTGAGATTACTGTAAATAAGCATTCTCTTCACCCTAAGAAATGAGTTGCATCAAGTAGACATTGCAGCATATGCCAGCTGTTGAGTGTCACTTAGAAACTGGACATTCTAACTCACTAAGATGACAAAAGCTACTATGCTTATACCGCCAGATGTATAGCTCAAGCAATTTGGATGAGATTCCAAACAAGATATTTGTAGAAGACAAATTGAGGCTTATCTTGGACATTTGGGGATAACCCAAAATCACCAGCAATCTAGCTACTTGATCTCATGCACAGGGGATAACCCAAAATAGCGTATGGAAGTTACCAACATTTGCAGCCGCCTTATTCAAATGTAACATGTTAAATCATAGTTTTCCGCACATTATCTGACGATATTTCTAGGAGGCTGTCACGAGCTAATATAGTAAAAAATCCATTAACTAATAATCTGTCATTGATGACATAATTGGGCTCAGTACCATTCTTTGTTTTGCAAGTATGAGATGCAATGCATATCGCAATGACATGCCTTAAATTATGAAAAAGAATTCATGAGCACCTTCTACCCCAATAGTTTCATGTTGCTTGGAATTCTTCATCTCTTCCAAAGAAATATGGAGGCCTTGGTATCAAGCATCTTGTTCAATGGAATTCATTAGCTATAGCAACTGATGTCTGCTGGTACTGGAGAAAGTTATGCCTTGTCAAAGAGGTGTTCAAATAATGCTGCTTGCCTAGGGAACAACGGCAATGCCAGGATGTGGATACATAGCCTTAATATTCCCAAGCACTCTTTCTTATGCATAGAAAACAAACTGCATGTCAAACCCAGAATGAAGGTGATCAACATCTTTTCTTTGCTTGTCCATACGCTACTGATGTAAGCCAAGCTGTTTATAATTGGGTGAGGCTGCACAGCTGAGAACCTACAACAATGAACTTCCAAGGCTCTTAACAGCAAGCTGAAACATGCATGGCCTTAAGCAACTCCAATACTGCTGCCCTGCTGCCATTTGCTACCAGTCTGGTGTGCTACAAATTAGAAGATCTGCAAACTATATACAGAGGAGAACTCGGGGAAGCAAACTAAAAGACAATATCAATCAAGATATATTTTCAGATTACATTTTTAACTTCCAAGTCCAGAAAATAATATAAACTTATTTGCAAGGGGGGTCACCCTGAAATTTGTCCCACCTGTTTTCTCTAATATCGATCATAATAAGCTCATGAGGCCAAACAGGTTTTGGCAAGGGGGGTCACCCTGAAATTTGTAAAAACCTAATCAGGTTGGTCCAGAGCTAATACAACTTCACGTGGGTCTGTTGCATTCAATTTTGCAATATATATGCAATAGTATTAGTGACAACAACCAATATCACCTAAAAACAAAAACACAAGATTTCAACCCTGAATAGTCTTGATATCTTTTTGGGGCCCAATTTGGATTATGAATAATTAATGCAATTTGGCAGACAACACAGCAATCCTTGCCAAAAGAAAGAAAGGGATAGGCTGTACAAAGCCATGTGAGCACTAAAAAGGCAGGTCCACCTCCCTAACAAATCCAGCTGCCTAAACTTCTAGCATCTGCAAAATTGTACGAAAAACTATGGGCATCAATCCTTTATAAATAGATGACTAACTTAACACCTTAACAACACAACTCTTCATCAAAATCTCTCTTTCTACTACAAAAGTTCCCTATCTTAGCCCTATCACATATTGTTCTCCTTTTCCGCCTTGTTTCTTTAATCAATTGTCCCACGATGATGGCTACAAGATTTCCCTCTATCATCTCTAATGCCAGACAAGTCCTTAAATCACACTCTGTATATGGAAAGAATCAGAAAGGAGTTCCAAAAGGACACGTAGCAGTCTATGTGGGTGAAAGAGAAATGAAGAGATATGTGGTTCCGCTGACTTACTTGAGTCATCCTTCGTTCCAAGAACTGCTCAGACATGCAGAGGAAGAGTTCGGTTACAGTCATCCCATGGGTGGCCTCACAATTCCCTGTGAAGAGGAAGTCTTCATTACTGTCACAAAGCTGATGAATTCACACTGATATACAAGGAATCTAAAAGAAGAACACATTCTTAGTCCTGCAGTTTTGGCAAGTGCTTCAAATGAGGCAGTAAATATGTAGGTAGCTACTAGGAATCAAAAGAATCACAACAAGTGTATATAAACTTTTTCCTTCTCTCCAATGTAATGGAATCACCATGAGTGTTTATAAGCTTTCTTTCCCTATTTTTCCTTTTTTCAACGTAATTGAGTACTGAACAAAGATTCAGCTAAATTGTAAGACTTTGTCCAGAAAATTTGGATCCATAAGCATTATTTACTAGGTCATAACTATTTTTTTGAAAAGATCATGGATGTCGATCAACATAAAGATGGATTGAAGGACAAGATAGACTCAATAGTTAGAATCAAGATCCTTCCATCTCTGTCTATTACATTTAGATACATCACAATTCCAATCAATGCTTCTTCAATATCTTAAGTATTCATAACTTAGAGGACATTCTCTTCTTATGTTTAACTTTTGGGCCCTTCAGAATTAACATTGATGGGGAAAAAGAAGGTGGGGGGGGGGGGGAGGGGGGTACAACTTCTAAAGTAGCATAGAAGTGTTGCTTTTTCTTATTTTTGGTCCATGTCAGATAAGTGGCAAGTTTGGTTTATTGATCATGGGCACGGAGTCGTGTATACAACAGAAAATGGAGAATGCTGCTTCAGTTCTAGATAAATCATATTGCTGGATTTGACATAATAAAAGGCATTCATAGCCAGTGATCTTGCAGGGTTTATTGTTAGATCTTTTAGACCAAATACCAGCTGGAAATTCTAAGATTGTTAGTCAGTCCCAAAAAAAGCTGGGATTTAGTCTAAAAGAATTTAAGATTAGTGTACAGTAGCTGTACGGTGCATTGACAGAACAAAAAAATAGGAGCTTTCAAGAAAACATGATCTTTCATGATAACTATTGGAGTATCTGCTTATCAAAAGAGCTCATTTACAAAGGGACAATATTTGTTTTTTAATGCAACAGTAACTTATTCATACTACAAAAAAAAAAAAAAGTTCTGGTAAAGTGGATCAGTGAATTCAAATTGAACACCACCCAAGCAGATGCTCTGCATAGCTAAACACTTCAAATGAGTCTACCGCACATGATGCTTTATGAATCAATAGGAATCATTTTCACTAAAACTAGCTCCTTTTTTCAATTTTTTTTTGTTCACAGGCATGATGCGGTCTCAGCCCCCTTGGCGATACCAATTGCCTGGAAATGGGCTAAAATACCACAGAATTTGCCCATAGAGAGGTTGCAAATACCAGTAGAAATGCAGAATAAACTCATTAAAGTCATGTGAACCTCTAAAAGGACTAAAGGAGACTCCTAAAATAGGAACAACCTTTACTCCTGTAATATTGTACAACAATTAATTAAGGATAATCCAATATCAATAAATAGAAAACCTTTCATAACGTCACAGCAACAACACCCTATCTTCTAGCCACTGTCTACGTAAACCTTTCCAACAGCTTACAAAGCCATAACACTTCTCACTTTTTTTTCCCGCTCTTATCATCAGTGCAACAATGTTGAGTATAAGGTTCCCTTCTATTATCTCCAACACAGGGCAAATTAAATCCTTAAATTACTATCTCACCATACCAAGAAACAGAAGAGGGTTCCCAAAAGACATGTTGCAGATTATATTGAAGAAAATGATACGAAGAGACAGTGGCGGATCCAGACATTCAACTTAGGGGTGTCTGATATACTTTTTATTAAATAAGCGTTTTTTAAAAAATAAAATTGAAATAAATAACAATAAAAATAAAAATAATATTAAATGCCATTTCAAAAGCTTGAAAAAAATTTCACATCATCGTATAAAGTGAAATTTCACATTAACTAGATATTTATATCTTAAACTTATACTAATACCCAATTAATCAATTCATTGACTTACACTTTTTGTTTATAAAAAAATAATTTGGTACTCCGTCCATCCCAATTAGTTTTTCCAGTTTACTTTTTTTTGATCTTTGATGCAACACTTTGACCACTAATTTTTCACGTTTTATCTTAGCAACACTAATAATATTGTATTCAGGTAAAAATTTTGACCTAATTTGTCAAACTTGGATAATTTATTTGGGACAGAGGGAGTAATATTTTAGGGTTTTTAGGTTGTTGTTAAATTGGACACCTCTATTATGTTTTTGGGACTTTTTTTACGGTGTCCACTTGCTCCAATTAAAAAAATTTCTTCTGAGTAATATTAGAGAATCACAATTTTTTTTTTCGGCTGACGGTGTCCGTGGACACCACTAACTTACACATAGATCCGCCTATGCGAAGAGATAGATGGTGCCAATTACATTATTGAGCAACCAAACCTTCCAAGGATTGCTCAAACAAGTTGAACAAGAGTTTGCATACAGTCATCCTGTATTCGTATGGGAGGCCTCACACTTGTGAAGAAGCCTTTGTTGACATCTTCAAACATTTGAGTTCCTACTCTCTACAATGTATTGCATTACACTTTGCAATAGATGCTAGTTGCCAGCTATTCCGAATTTCTCACCTGATAACATAGCATCAGTACAGTAAACATCTTCGGCTTCACAAGATGGCAGAAATAATTGTGTATAGTGTATATACAGACTAACATTTAGCTCAAACAATTTGGCTGAGATTTCAAACAAAATATTTGGAGGGAGAAAGATTGAGTAATAACTTAGACTTCAGAAGGCCACCCAAAATCACCAATAATCTAGAAATCTGAACTCATCAGAGAAGTTTGAGAAAACTTTGATCTGTTAGGCTGCTGCATATCCGAAACAAAATGAAAGGGTCAACATACTCGTCAAAAGCAACCAAATTTGATGCCATCTTACGGCATGCATATTTCAGTTGATTCCAGGAATTCTTGTAAACTATACATATAGTGAAAAGCAAAATAAAGACAAGCTCAATCAAGATATATTTTCAGATTAAATTTCATCTTTTAAGTCCAGAACTTGCACTAGTCCCACCTGTTTTGTCAATTGACGATCATGATGAGCTGTCTAGGCCAAACAGGTTTTGGCAAGAGGGGTCACCACGAAATGTACAAAATCTTAATCAAGAAAATGCAAAGCTAATATAACCTCTGAATTTCACATGGGTCGGTTGCATTCAATTTTGCAATGTTGGCAATAATATTAGTAACAACCACCAGCATCACCAAAACAACACGATTTCAACCATGAATACTCTTGATATCTTTGTGGGGCCTGATTGGATTATGACCACTGAATACAATTCGAAACATCACTACAATTCTTGCCGAGAGTTGGCTGAACAAACCCATGTGAGCACCAAGAATGTAGGTCCTCCCTAACAAACCCAGTTGCCTAAACTACTGTAAAACTATACGTAAAACTATGAGAATCTATCCTTTATAAATAGATGACTAACTTAACACTCCAACAACACAACTCTTCATCATAATTAGTCTTTCTACTGCAGAAGTTCCTTATCTCAGCCTTATTGCAAATTCCTCTCCTTCTCCATCCTGTTTGTTTGATAGATTGTCCAACAATGATGGCTACAAGATTTCCCTCTATTATCTCTAATGCCAGACAAGTCCTCAAATCACACTTTGTACATGGCAAGAATCAGAAGGGAGTTCCAAAAGGACATGTAGCAGTCTATGTGGGGGAAAGAGTAATGAAGAGATATGTGGTTCCACTTACTTACTTGAGTCATCCTTCATTCCAAGAACTGCTCAGACATGCAGAGGAGGAGTTCGGCTACAGTCATCCCATGGGTGGCCTCACAATTCCTTGTGAAGAAGAAGCCTTCATTAATGTCACAAAGCAGATGAGTTCCCACTGAGACGAGCGGAATGAGAAATCTGAAAGAATAATTGATGCATTCTTAGTGCTATAGTTTTGGCAAGAGCTTCAAATGAGAAAGTAAATATGTAGGTAGCTACTAGGAATCAGAAGAATCACAGTGACTGTACATATAACATTTTTTCTTCTTTTTAATGTAAATGAGTATACTGAACAAAGAGGCTAGCACATTTTGATCCATACATATTATATATCTGCTGAGAAATACTAAGTTTTCAAAAAGATCATGTACAGTCAGTATAAAGATGGATTGAAGGGCAAGATAGACTCAAATACAAACCCTTGCAATCCTTTATTAGTAACTTTTTGTTCAGTCTTATGTTGAAGCAATCTTATCTGAGCTAAATGCCTCAGCACCCAGAATCTAATATTTCATTCTCCATTTGACAAGTACGTGCTACATATCTAATCTTTAGCAGCGCCTGGAAAAATTCAAGCCTCTATGTCAAATAGAAATTCAAAGATGTCTAGTCTATTGGTTCCTTTTTCTGTGGCAAAGATGATTCCAACTGCTTACGCATATTTTATACACAAAGCAAAGTCTCAGATCACAATCTATTTTACCCAAATCGAGGAACAAGTTACCAATGCCATATTACCATTATCTTACTCGAACCATCAATTAAAGAAGAATTTTAACTTCACTCATCCAATGGTTGGTCTAACATTTCCTTGCTAGGAAGAAGCAATATCTGATGTCCCATGTCAATTGGAATCATGTAGGACAGGTTGCAAATTTAGAAAGAACTTTTAATCTTACATTATTTTTTTGTTGTTCTTTCCCTATCATGATAATCATTCTGATTACTGAGAAACGGATAATGCTAAAACCTGCATCAATAAGGGAAGGGAAAAAAAAGAAAAAAAACAAGAGCGTTAATCACGCTATCGCTAGAAACTTTGAATACATGATCGATTTTTATCTGACAATTTGTTCTATTTGAAATAATTGCTTTATGAATTTGCAACTATTACCTTACAACTATGAACTTCCTCATTCATATTTATTTGTTCACTTAATTAACCTTTTATTTTATCCCTTATTATTTGTTATTTGAAAATTCTACCATAGTTGAATTTATTTTCAACTATGGCAGTTGAAAATTTTATACCATTCATTTATAAAAAATAAATCATATTTGTTGAAAAGATTTATATCCTCCTAAACATGGTTAATTATTGTAACAAGTTACTTTGATCAACCTACAATGATTTTAAACTTTTAGGGGCCGTTTGGTAGGAGGGAATAGGGGGTGGGAATGGGAATAGACAGATGGGACTAGAATTACCATGTTTGTTTGATGGTAATTCCAAAAAAAAAAGGGAATGGGAATGTGAATGGTAATAGAAGGGGTCTATTCCCAACAATCTATTACCATGGGGGTGTGGTAATAGACCCTGGAAATTCATTAGTCACTGTTAAATACCAGTTACCCTTATTTAAAAAAATAAAAACTCATATTTATTCATTTTTTTTGCTTATATTAAATAAAAACTCCCGTTTATTGTCAATCTTGCCACCTACCATCACCTAAACATGGTACTACTTTTGCTTATATTAATTAAATATTATAGTTACGTATCCTTCTGTTGAGATATTACTAATGCAGTAGGGTTTACGCCTTTTTCTTCTATTAATTAAATATTATTATAATTAATATATTAGTAAACCCAGTTGAATTATTGAATCTTATGGCAACCGTCAACAATTGGTCTATCATGTTGATTTATTGAATCATCCATACTTTGAAAGTTTATATACTTGTTATAAATTTTTAATTCATATTTGATGTTTAATTAATTTTTATTAAAATCTTTATGAACTTAAATTTTTTTTAATTTTTTTCATATGATAATTGATTTTCTAGAAGTAAATGTGCGTCACTTATGGCCTTTCATCCATTTCAATTTATTAAAACATTCATAAATCAATAAAAGGGTATTTTAGTCAATGTGTGTTTATTCCCAATCTTATTCCCAATTTGAATTACCACAAAACAAACAAGAAGGTTGGTAATTCATAAAGACATATTAATTCCTGTTCCCATTATGAATTCTCATTCCCATGTCATTATGAATTCTCATTCCCATTCCCATTGCATGCCAAACGGCCCCTTATGGTACATTAATGGTATTTTCACTTTTCAACTGCGATAGTTGAAAAAAAAAGTTAATTATGGTAGATTTTTTTTAAAAATATTTAATTTTGTAAAACATTATAACTTAACATATAGATTTATTTATTGTAACAAGTCCTATAGTGTATATATATATTAATTTCAATTTTAAATGATAAAATTAAGGTAATTAAACATTTCAACTACCAAAGTTGAAAAAAATTTCAACTATGGTAGAATCTAGAGGAGGAATTAAGGGGGGCTAGGGATGGCTACGGCCCCCCATAACATTTGGAATATTTATCATTTGTGGTGCAATGAAACATAAGAATGCAGTAGTAGCATGAGTGGTTGTAGATGTTTGGAGTGAGATTGGTGTTTGCTTATGGGGTGCATGGTTTGATTCTTTATGTCGTCTTTCACTTTCCTCTTATTTTTTTCTCGTCTCGACTATTGGTTTACATGACTCTATTTTGTTGTTTTTTTTTATTCCATTGTTTTACGATTTACATGCTTATCTCCTTTCCATTAAAATATTTATTTACATATTATATATTATATATTTACTTAAACAATCTATATCACCTCTCATTTACTGTAGTATCTCTATTAATTGTCTTTGTCCCACCAAATTGTTTTTATTATTTGGGTAACTTTAATTATTTGTAATCAATTGGCCGTTGATTTGTTTATTGATCATGCTAAGCTAGAGGGCAATACCTTAACTAATTATTTCTAAAATATATTAATATATATAGGCAAATTTGAATTTGTTTTTCTCTTCTATTTGTATATATGCCTTAACACTAAGAACAAAAGTGAAGAAAATACTAGTATGTATTTGACTTATTATGAGTTGGTCTTAAATTTTTCAAGTTGAGTTTATTTAACCATAAGTCTATAACATTCACAATATCAATATAAGTTGGGTTTAGTATGATTAAAGACTTATTTTTCTTAAAAAAAAATTATATTTGAAAATTAATGTTGTAATAAATAACAATATATTTTAGCACTTATTTTCCTAAAGATATATTTATATTTAATTTGAAAGTTAAAGTTGTAATACATGACAATTTGATTTAGACAATGTTTTAATAAACAATTTATTAGTTAAAAAATTAGAAGGTACTAAAAATATTGCATTTTAAAACAATAATAAATTGAGATGGGCATGTCATATATGAGTCAAGTTTGAGTTCTTGATCATGGGGGCTGCATCTAGAATACTGCAGAAAATAAAAAATGCTGCTATCAAGCCAATAAGAAATCATGTAGCTGAACTTGACAAAACAAAAGACATTCATAGCCAGTGATCATGCAGGCTGTATTGTAACTGATTCATGGCATCTATGAACCAAACAAACAAGGAACACCTAATCTAAAAGTCGAGCTTTTCAGACAATATGATCTTGATAGCAATTGGAATATCCACACTTGTCATAACAACATTTTCAACAGTAATTGAAAGCAACAGTAACTTGTTCCCTTTTTTTTTTTCCCTTTCATAACAATGCGTGACCTAAGCCCTTTAAGAAGTAGGATACCAATTGCCTGAAAATCTTCGGAAAAACCACAAAACTACAGGTTTGGCCATGGAGAGAGTTGAATACTAGCATAATAAACTCACCAAAGTCATGTGAACCTCAAAAAGGAGAGTCCTTTAAATTAGGGATATTCTTGCAATAATATTGTACAACAAGTACAAATAATCCAATCCCTATAAACAGAAAGCCATTCATAACATCACAGCAACACTACCCTATCTTCAAGCTACTTTCTACAACAAAAGTTTCCAACTCCATTACAAAGTCATTACACTTCTCTTTTTTTCTCTCTCACTTTCATCACCTGTTCAAAAATGTTGACTACAAGGTCCCTTCTATTATCTCCAACCCAAGGCAATTTCTCAAATTACATTATCACCATGCAAAGTAATAGAAAGGAGTGCCCAAAGAGCATGTTGTAATTTATGTCGGAGAAAATGATACGAAGGGATATGTGGTGCCAGTTACTTATTTGAGCCACCCAACCTTCCAAGGATTGCTCATACAAGCTGAGCAAGAGTTTGGGTACAGTCATTCCATGGGAGGGCTCGCACTTCCTGCAAAGAAGAAACCCTTGTTGACATCTTCAAACATTTGAGTTCTCAATGAAACATGAAAAGGAAATTACAGAGCAGTTATGTTTTTTGCACCTCAATTAGTAGTTAGGGCCCTTCCCCACTCCGCGGAACGTAAAATTATATAGAGTGAAGCAAAACAAAGAGAAGAATATCAAGATATATGCCCACATAACATTTTCATCTATTAAGTTCAAAGCTTATATACACTTATTTGTGCACTAGTCTCACATGTTTCCTCATATGACGATCATGATAAGCTCTATAGCCCAAACATGTTTTGGCAAGAGGGGTCACGTTCAAGTTACACAAGAATTAATCAGGATGGTACTGAACTAATACAACTTCACATGGGTTCGTTGCATTCATTTTTGTATTGTACGTAATAATACGAGTGACAAGTACTAACAATCTCACCAAAAGACAAGACTCCAACAATGAAGAGTGTTGATGTCTTTCTCGGGTCCCAATTGGATGGTGACTACTGAATACAAATAGCTAAATAGTGCATCAATCCTTGCCAAGAGTAAGAAAGAGGGAGAGGCTGAACAAACCCATGTGAGCATTAACAAGGTGGTCCTCCAATTGCCTAAACTTCACAATTGCACTGAAAATTATGAGAAGCCAAGCTTTATAAATAGGTTGCTAAGTTTAACTCTCCAACAACACTTCTCTCCATCAAAACCTCTCTTTCTACTCCTAAAGTTGTCATCTCAGCCCGATCGCAAATTCTTCTCATATTCCACCCTATTTTTAAATCAATTGTCCAACAATGATGGCTACAAGGTTTCCCTCTATTATCTCTAATGCCAGACAAGTCTTCAAACTACACTATCTACATGCGAAAAATCAGAAAGGAGTTCCAAAAGGACATGTAGCAGTCTATGTGGGTGAAGGAGAAATGAAGAGATATGTGGTTCCACTTACTTACTTGAGCCATCCTTCATTCCAAGAACTGCTCAGACATGCAGAGGAGGAGTTCGGTTACAGTCATCCCATGGGTGGCCTCACAATTCCTTGCGAAGAAGAGGCTTTCATTTCTGTCACAAACCAGATGAATTCACACTGAGACATCAGGATTCTATACAAACAGCTCATTTGTAGTCCTGCAGTTTTGGGAACTGTTTCAAATCAGAAAGTATATATGTAGGTAGCTTTTAGGAATCAGAAGAATCAGAATCAGTGTACATATAACATTTTTCCTTCTTTCCATGTAATCGAGAAAACTTAACAAAGGTCTGCCATTATTTCAGAATCTGTCCACTATATTTTGATCAGTAGGTATTTTTTACTAGGAAGAACAAATTCATCAACAATATCACCGATCATTGGCATACTGAACTAAAATGGATTGAAGGACAATATAGACTCAACAGTTAGAACTAAAACACATTCAATTCTTGATTGATAACTTTTTGTTCAGTTTGGTTGAAGCAAAATAGTATCGAAGGTAGGAACCCTGAATCAAACTGTGGTGGATCTGAGTGAAATGGCCGCTGGAAAGGTTTCGGAGTTTGGCTAACCGTTTTCGCCATGCAACCAAGCACAATATATACAACACGTTTGCTGGATTAGAGATGGGAATATAGAACCTGTAATTTTTTTTTTTTAATTTTATATAGAGCTTTGTTCACCTGTTTTTTTTTATTTTTTTTAATAAAAAAACACAGCTGCTGTATAATACCTATTTCAACTATTACAACATCTATGCATTGCTTTCAATTAATAAGTTAAGAGGATATTATCTCTTTGGTTTAACTTTTTTGCCTTCAGGCTCAACATTGAAGTTTTGGGGGGGGGGGGGGGGTCAGAACTGCTAAATTAGCAAAAGAACTATTGCTTTCTTTTAAGCGCATGTCAGATGTGTCAAATTTGATTTCTTAGTCATGCGCACGACATGTTTTATACCTCAGAAAATGGAAAACGCTGCTATCAGGCGGGCCTATAAGAAATAATGTCGCAAAATTTGATAGAATAAAAAATGTCGATACCAGAGATCACATAGGGTATTGTTAGCATTTATGAGCAAAACAAACAAGGAACACTTAGGGTGTGTTTGGTTGAAAAGAAAATGATTTCTGAGGAAATTGTTTTCCATGAGAAATGATTTTCCAAAGAAAATGGTATTCCATGCCAAATTTTCCCTTGTTTGGTAGGAGATAAATTATTTTTCAAAAAATGATCATTTATGTCGATATAAGTAGCGATATATGTTACGAATGAAAATATTTGGAGCTCAAAATTCATATTTGAGCTTTTCTTAATAATTTCTATCGTGTTATAAAGTTTCGTGACAAACCGATAAAATTGAATTTTGCTTTAAGTTGCAATCATATTTAACCGCAAAAAAATGTCGACAAAATTGGCGATATATGTTACAAATGAAAATATTTGGAGCTTAAAATTCATATTTGAGCTTTTTTAATCATTTCAATCGTATTGTAAAGTTT
The DNA here is from genome assembly GCA_029582165.1 of Portulaca oleracea. NCBI lineage: Eukaryota > Viridiplantae > Streptophyta > Magnoliopsida > Caryophyllales > Portulacaceae > Portulaca > Portulaca oleracea. Next base: position 18,407,985 of record CM055876.1, read on the forward strand.
CGTGACAAACTGAGAAAATTGAATTTTGCTCTTAAGTTTCAGTCATATTTAACCGCAAAAAAATGTCGATAAAAGTGGCGATATAGTTACAAATGAAAATATTTGGAGCTCAAAATTTATATTTGAGCTTTTCTTAGTTCATACTATCAAATTACAAAATTTCGATTCAAACAGTTTAGTTTGAATTTTTAAAAGTTTCAGTCAGTTTTAGGGCAAACCTGATTTGATGTATATCGAGATAAATGTTATCAAATAAAAATATTTTGAACTAAAAATTTATATTTGAGGTTTTTTTTAATCAATTCTATCGTGTTACAAAATTTCGAGCAAAACCGTTAATGTTAAATTTCAGCCTCAAATTTCAGTTAAAGTTAGTAGTAAAAATCGATCCAACAATCAATGGTGAAAAATGATTTTTCTAGGTTGAACAAAGGAAGTCAATTTTCCTTTAGAGGAAAATGATTTTCTTTGGAAATTATTTTCTAAACTTTTTTTGCACCAAACACTAGAAAATTGGGAACCTACCAAACACACTCTTAATACAAAGTGGATCAACAAATTCAAATTGAACAATACTTGCAGAAGAGCTAAATACTTTAGAGTCAATTGCACATAATGCTTTATGAATCAACAAGAAGCAATTTCATCCAACCCTGCTTCTTTTTTATTTCTTTTTTTCACAGGCATGCTGTGATCTATGCCCTTTAGGATACCAATTGCGCGGAACTTTTCTAAAAAAAACCATATAACTACCGGCTTGCCCACAGAAGACTCAAATACTAGCAGAATAAACCCACTTAAGTCATGTGAACTCAAAAAGGAGAGTCCTTAAAAAATAAGGCATTGCCTCAACAGTCGAGTCCTGTAATACTGTAGAACAATAAAAGATAACCCAATCCCTTATAAATAGGAAACCTTTCATGACCTCGCTGCAACAAGACCCTATCTCCAAGACACTTTCTACGGCAAAAATTTCCAACTCCATTACAAACTCATTACATATCTCACTGTTTTTTCCTCTCTTGTTACTGGTGTAACAATGTTAAGTACAAGGTTTCCTTGTATTGTCCTCTACACAAGGCAAATGCTCAAATCACATTCTCACCATGCCAAGAAACAGAAAGGGCATGTTGCAGTTTATGTCAGAGAAAATGATACGAAAAGATGTGGTGCCAATTACTTATTTGAGACACCCAACCTTCCAAAGATTGCTCAAACTAGCTGAAGAATATATTGGGAAGAGTCATCCTATGGGAGGCCTCACACTTCCTTGCTAAGAAGAAGCCTTTGCTGACATCTTCAAGCATTTGTGTTCCCAGTAAAAATGATAAGGAAATTACAGGGCTATTACATTTTTTGGCACGAAGTTTGAAGAAAACATTCCAGCTCACTTAATTGTTGGTCCCCCTTCTCCACTCTGCTATATGTGAATGAACTAAGATTACTGCATATAATTTGTACCATATGCCAACAAAAGAACTGAGATTACTGCATATAATTTTGTGACATCTCCAACAGCTAAGGTAAGGCATAGACTTTCATCATCTCATTACAGGATTCCAGGGACAATTGCAGCATTTTTAAGTAGGGACACATGCCTCATCATGCTGACAAGGAGAGCATGTCCTCCAAACAAGCAGTTGCTCTTTGGTACATGTAAAAGAATACGTCAGTTTTCCACATACATTTTCAGATGATAAGAAAATAAAAGATTGATCTCGGAGCTCTTTTTCAAGTCGAGCTGTTTGCTTCCAAGCTATGTTTTGAGTTTCCTTACTATAAGCATGTTTTCAGTTAATTGTAGGAATTCTTGTAAGCTATATATAGAAGGAAACAAAATAAAGAAAAGATCAATCAAGATATATTCAGATTACATCTCATCTTTCAATTCCAGAGCATAATAGAACTTAATGGTGCACTAGACCCACATGTTTTCTCAAGTGACAGAGATGATAAGCTCTTCAGCCAAACAGGTTTTGGCAAGAGGGGTCGCCCTCAAATTATAATACATGTAATCAGGATGGTGCAGAGCTAATAACACTTCACATGGATCTGTTGCATTAAATTTTGCAATGTAGCCAATAATATGAGTGACAACTACCAATCTCACCCAAAAAAAGAAGGAACACAAGATTTCAACCAAAAATAGTCTTGGTAGCTGTTTGGGGCCCAAACTGAATGCAAATTGCTAAACAATACAACAATCATGGCTTTAAGACTTCCTTCTATTATTTCTCACCCAAAAAAAGAAGCCATGTGAGCATTAACAAAGCGGGTCCTCCTTAGCGAATCCAGTTGTCAGAATTTCTGGTATTCTGAGCGGAATTATATGGCAAACCAACCTTTATAAATAGCTAGGGCACTAACTTATCACTCCAACAACAGTCAAAGTCTTTGTTTCTACTACTGAAGTTCTCGCCTTTGTCTTATCACAAATTCTTTGCATTTCCCACCTTGTTTCTTTAATCAATTGTCAAACAATCATGGCTTTAAGACTTCCTTCTATTATTTCTAATGCCAGGAAAGTACTCCAACTACAGTCTTTACACGCCAAGAATCAGAACGGAGTTCCAAAGGGGCATGTAGCAGTCTATGTGGGCGAAAGAGAAATGAAGAGATACGTTGTTCCACTCACTTACTTGAGTCATCCTTTGTTCCAAGAATTGCTCAGACATGCAGAGGAAGAGTTTGGTTACAGTCATCCCATGGGTGGCCTCACAATTCCTTGCGAAGAAGATGCCTTCATGTCTGTCACGAAGAAGATGAATTCACACTAAGACATGAGTCACCTAAAAAGAAGTCATTTGTACTCCTACAGTTTTGGCTAGTGCTGTAAATGAGAAAGTAAAATATGTAGGTAGGAACTAGGAATCACAAGAATCACAATCAGTGTACATAGAACTTCTTTTTCCTGATTTTCAGTGTAATCAAGTGCACTTCTTAATAATCAGCTACTTTTGAGCATTTTCTGGCATTATATCACTCCATATGTCTTATTTACTAAGGGAAAAAGCTCCAGCACACACACTTAAAAATATGGGGGAGCACATTAAGCATCACCTTTCATGCATTAAACTTTGCACATTTCATAAGGTTTAACATGATTACATGACATATAACAATGTGAAAGAGAGAGACAGAGATGATTAAAATGATTTCAAGTAGGATATTCATTGCAAAAAGCAAACAGACACTTCCAAATATTAAAACTATGAGTGTTTGCAAAGCATGTAATGAAACTAATGACCACGTATGGATCCTCCCTCTGCAAATATAGACACCTTGATAATCACAACATACACTCAAAATGATCCCAGCATCTGACTTTGGATAATTATGGGATCTGCAACAACTATGGCAAAACATATATCTCCACAAATCCACCCCATGATTTCAGGGCCAGGAAAATAGCACGGTTACTTGGGATTAAATAAGCAGGTTGTATTTTTGTAGGTTACTAATTGGAAAATTGGTCGAGTTAATACGGTTCCCTTTTAGTATACACAAAAGATAAGGTCATCCAGAACTAACTCTTCACTAATTCCACAATCGCAACAGAAAAATATTGACATGTTGCCTAAAGAACAGCAATAAGCACTTGAGAGGATAGAGCTAATACGACTTCACATGAGTCTGCTACATGCAATCGGACCAAACCCTGCATTATCTTCCAATGTTTTGGGTCCCAACTGATGAATGATGACCTCTCAACGTAATTTTCTGAGAAACAATCTATTATGCCAAAACAGAAAGACAGAAACAAATAGTGATAAGCTAACCTGAACAGAGCCATGTGAGCATTATTAAAGTAGGCCCTCCTTAATAAACCCAGCCAAAATTTCTGGCAGATCATAAGAAAAATTATTAGATCCAGCCTCTATAAAGGGTTCACTAACTCAACTCTTGAACACCACCACCTTACATCAAAAGCTCTCTTTCTACTGCCAAAGATCCCATCTCCAACTGTGTTACAAACTCTTATCACTTTTCTCCCAGTTTCCTGCATCAATTATGCAAACAATGATGGCTCAGAGATTGCCTTCTATTATCTCTTAACGCTAGGAAAATTCTCAAATCACATTCTCTACACGCTAAGAATCAGAAAGCAGTTCCGAAAGGGCATGTTGCAGTTTATGTGGGTGAAAGTCAAGTGAAGAGATATGTGGTTCCACTTACTTATTTGAGTCACCCTTCATTCCAAGAATTGCTCAGACATGCTGAAGAAGAGTTTGGTTACCGTCATCCCATGGGTGGCCTAACGATCCCTTGCAGAGAGGAAGCATTCATCAATGTCACAAGGCAGATGACTTCATTTTGAGACAAAAGGAACCAGCACAAAAAGGCGTTCTCGGTTTTGCAGTTTAGGCAGGCACTTTTAGAGAGAGAAAATATAGAATTACTAGGAATCATAAGAATCATGATTATTGTACATATAACGTATTCCTTCATTCTAATGTAATCAATGAAGTACACTTTGCAATGAAATGCCATTCTTCGAAAATTTGTACGCCTGATTTAGTTCCTTTGCTTAGATCTTAGCTTGCTTGAAAAGAACAAGTTCTTGGATGAGATCATGAAGCATCTGAAAAAACATGAATTGAAGGTAAAATAATTACAATCAAAATTCTCTATTTTTTGTCAGTAATTTTTGTTGAGGATTCAGCTGAGGTCAATCTTACAAGAAGCAGTATAAGTGTCTGTACAGAATTTAATATTCCATCTTTCTTTCAACAAGTGTTATGACTTACCAGAATCAAGGTATTACTCCAACAAGTGTTCCAGGATTCCAGTAATTTGCAGGGATTTCTACAAAAAAGTTGCAGGATTCCAACAAAAATGAAAGGGAATACCAACAGTTAAAGCTGAAAAGACAAGCGAACGTCGCATTGACCAAAATGCTTAGACTTCATAATTTTATGCATACAATACTATTATCTCTCATTCCAGGATTCTGATAAATAGAATTTATCTGGTACTTTAGAAAAAATAATAGATTTTTATTTTTAGACTTAATTTGTTAGTGTTTCGAGAAGATCCTTCTTCGTTCTTTAGCACTTCTCCAAGTAGCTGCATCAGACTCCAGTAGAGATTTGTAATTAGAAATGCAGGTCTTATCACACAGACATGGAGAACATTCCCCAACAAACAAGGAATTGCTTCTCCATGTACGTTTTTAGATGAAGGACAAAACTAAAAACAAAGATTGGTCTTGGAACACTTTTCAAGTCAAGTTTTTGCTTCAAAGTTATATTGAGTTTCCTGACCATAGGTGATTCTTCAGATAATGGAGGATATTCGTGTAAACTATAGTGGGAAGAAAAACAAGATGAGATCAATCAAAAATTTAATTTCTGGATAACATTTTGGAGCGTTCTAGTCCGGAACTTAAAATTCCTTTATTTGAGCACCTAACCTAATATTACCTTATATGGGCACCTGTCACACTTGTTCCCTAATATGACAATCATGACTAGCTGTTGGGCCCAAACAAGTTTTAGCAAGGGGGTCGACCTGAAATCATGTACAACTTAATCTGTAAGGTGCGGAGCTAGTACTTCTTCACATGGGTATGTTCCATTCAATTCTGCAATGTATATAATAATGTCAATGACAAGCACCAACCACCAACCACCAAGAAACAAGATATCAAACATGGATAATCTTGACATCTTTTAGGATCCCAATTGGATGATGATTTCTGAGCAATTGGCTAAGTAATGTAACAATCCTTGCCTAGAGACAGAAGGGTAGGCTGCAGAAAGCCGTATAAGCAATGACAAGGCAGACCCTCATTCACATCCCTAATTGCCTAATCTTCAGCAAATTATATGAAACATTATGAGAATCCAAGATTTATATATGGGTCACCAACTTAACGCTCCAACACACTGCTCTCCTTCAAAACCTCTCTACTCCAAAAGTCGTCATCTCAGCCCTATACCAAATTTTGCTCATATTCCACCTTGTTTCTTCAATCAATTGTCTAACAATGATGTCTATAAGATTTTCCTCTATCATCTCTAATGCTAAACAAGTTCTCAAATTACACTCTGTATACGTCAAGAATCAAAAAAGAGTTCCAAAAGGGCATGTAGCAGTCTACATTGGTGAAACTGAAATGAAGAGATATGTGGTTCCGCTCACTTACTTGAGTCATCCTTCATTCCAAGAATTACTCAAACATGCAGAGGAAGAGTTCGGGTACAGTCATCCCATGGGCGGCCTAACAATTCCTTGCAAAGAGGAAGCCTTCATTTCTGTCACGAAGCAGATGAATTCACAATGACACAAGGAAACTAAAAGAACAACTCATTATCAGTCCTAAGTTTAGTCGAGTGGTTTAAATGGTATAAGGATATATATAGGTAGCTAGTAGGGTGAGAAAGAACTAATCAGTGTACATACAACATTTTTCCATCTTTCAATGTAATTGAGAATATACTGAGAAAGATATGCCATTATTTCAGAATTTGTCCACCACATATTTGATCTGTAAATACTATTTGAATCATGATTACTCAACAATTAGAATCAAACTCTTTCTTATCTTAATTAATAAGTTCTTGTTAAGTCTCTGATGAAACAAATGTTATCCAATCAGTTGACAGACAGATGGAAAATTTGCAGGCTTTTCAAGATATTACGGAAACGCTGCCTTAGCTAACTTCTTAATACAGGATAAGAAACAATGATTTCAAACTGAACAACACTTAAGGACATGTTGGACAACTAAATCCTTCACATGAGTCTAATGCACATGATGCTCTGTGAATCAAGATGAAACAATCTCAGCAAAAGTATCTTTTCAAAGGCATGATGTGATATTGTAATTTAATCCCTTTAGTATACCAATTGCCCGGAGATTTTTCATAAAAACCAGACATACAGACTTGCTCACAGAGAGAGTGCGGATACAAGCAGGATAAATTCACCAAAATCATGTGAACCTCAAAAAGTGTCCTTCGAAAACAGAGAATTGCCTTGGTTTCTGCTATATTGTACAACAATTAAAGAAAATCCAATCCCTATAAATACCAATCCTTTCATGACCCCACGGAGACAATACCCTATCTTCAAGCCACTTTCTACAGAACACATTTCCAACTCAACTAGATCACCATTACACTCGCCTTCAGCCTTCTTTTTCTTCTTTTTCTTTTAAAACTTCTGATCACCGTTGCAACAATGCTGAGTGCTAAGGTGTATGCATCTGTGCAGTAAATATCTAGTAGTTAAGTGTCGCAACTAGAGACTCTAAATCACAAAGATGACAAAAGCAAGTATAGTTATACATACATGCTAAGGGGTAGCTCAAGCAATTTGGCCGAGATTCCAAATACACTATTTGAATAAGACATAGTGAGCCATATCTTAGATATTGGGAGACAACCCAAAAATCAAAATCACCAATAATCTAGCTACCTTTTGTTTTGCAAGCTTGTAGAACATTTGCAAGCTCCACACGCTCGTCCGTAGCAACCAAATTTGAGGGACCTTACTCAAGTTTAACATAATAAACCATAGTTTTTTGCACAATTGATAGGAAATATTTTTTGGTGGCTGTGAACACTCACATGCTTATACAGTTGAAAATCCAGTAAGATTTGTAATCTACAATATGTGAGAACGATATGCAATTACAAACTAAAGATTATCATTAAAGTTCATTAGCACCAGCAGTCCCTGCTATTTCATGCACCAATACTTTCTCTCCAATGTCACAGATCTATATGAACGTCGCAAGGTTCAAAACATCGAATATCTGCAACTACAAAGGCACAACATAAACTTTCAATATCTCATTGCAGGAATTTCTATGAATATTCACAGGATTTACAATTAGACATGCAGGTCTTGTCAAGCATATCATGCTGACATGAAGAACATGCCCACCAAACCAGGGTCAGCTATTCAGTGCACATAAAAGGATATGTGAATTTCTACATATGTTTTTAGATACGTGATCAAATTCACATCATATAGTAAGAACATTAACATTCGGAATGTCGTCAATCAGCAGTCCTTTCCCATTTGTACCCTGGTCAAGTCACACATCCTGTCAACATGGTCCACAGCTTCCCTTTATGACCTCAACACTACAATCACTAAGATCACTGGAGAAAAATCAGGCAGGATTTCCAAAGGTTGACCTTGTTCAGAAGCCACAGTGAAAAGAAGAAGCAAGTGATGTTGATATCTTGTTTGAAAACCATCCTGAATATCGAGACCTAGCCTTGATGAGGAAGCCTTTGGCTTTCATCATCCCAAGAGTGATCAGCATGTCCCCTAAAACAAGAAATATCAATATGATCAATGAATTGTCAACTGAATCCCTCACAAAGCAAAAACATGGAATAGAGGACAGAAAATCTCGACCATTGGTGTTGAAATTTATTTTACCTCCTTTGTTAATAGTTATCATTATTTTTCTACTCATTTTGGTCAATCCCATCATTAAATATTACCAATCTGCAGCGAGAATTATTACACCACATTTAAATTGTACTTTTCATTATCAACTTTTGTTTGGCTTTCAGTTATAGTCACAATTCCGAACATGATAATGGTTCAACAATCACACATACTGAACCCACATAGAAGAATCGCAGTTCTGACTGTGCAGGTCAGAGCAGTCAAGATTAACAGCTCCTGACGATGGCAGTTAATGGAAAATTTAAGCCTCTTCCTTCAGTAATCTATAAGTAATCATATTGTTAAAGTTGAATCAATAGAAAGACGTCAAACAAGAACTGTCATGTAGGGTATTATTAGCAACTATGAAGTACCAACTTAACAAGGATCTCTTAAAATACAAATGAAACTCAGAAATTATACCCCTATGACCCAAAAAACAAAGAAGGCCCACTTATCTAAACAATTGTTATTAAAAAAACAGACATGTCTTTGGGTATAAAAAGAACTTGTAGGCTCCCAAGGAAAAGGTTCAGGTAAAGTGGGTCAAGTTATTTGAAATGGCAAATGCTGAAACAGGTGGTCATCAGTACCAAACAATTCATATGGGCCATACACTTGATGTTCAATGAATCAGCAGTGATGAATTTCAGCCAAGCAATATCTGTTCACAGATATGAAGTGATATGAGTCCTTTATTGGAACCAGCTTGATAGTGACATTCAAAAACCCACAAAACTACAAACTTGCCCACAGAGATAGATGAAGAATACAAGTGAGTAGGAAGGTATAGCTCAAGCAAGCCATGTGAACATCAAAAAGGGAGTGCTTGGATAAAACTGCCACTAAACTTTTTCAAAATTGCAAATTTGCCACCCGAAAAAAGTTCGTTATCAAAATGCCACTAAACTCACTTAACCGGCACAATTATGCCACTTTTACCGGTTTCCAACCTGTTTCAGCCGGTAACTGATTGTTTAAGGTATAATTAACTACCCCTCCCAATTTAATTTTTTTACCTACCCTAATTAAACTACCTACCCCTATTTACCGTCTATAATTACCCCCCTCATCTGACTCTTCATCTTCATCTTCATCTTCATCTTCATCTTCTTCGTCTCTCTTCTTCTCCAGTTCATCTTCATCTCCAGTTCTTCTTCTTCTCCACCTAATAACAACCAAGAAAGCATGACAAACCAAAAGAGGAAGGCCAATTAAACACAAACCCACAAAATGACACAAATGGCACATACAAAACAGCAAAATCACTGCCTAATCCCATCTCTGAAAACCCTAATTTCGCACCAACATCCAACAATCCCTAGGAGAAGTACCAACCCCAGAAACACAGAAAGGTTCAACCTTTCAAACCCAAACTTTCACATCCCCAAGAAATCGAAGAAATAGCACATACCCAGAAGAGAAATTTGGGTTCCAGATCAATTTGGGGAAAACGTTCCAGACCAACCTCAGAAACACAGAAAGGTTCACTTGATCTCCCATGGAGTTCGACCACGAGCGTACCCTCCTCCGTTGGTTGCAGGTGTTGCCGCTGCTGGGTACGCGCTCGTGAATGCCAGAGGCTCATCTATCATTCTCTCCATTGTGTTCATCATCTGTTGTACTGTCCTTGCTGCTGGGAATCTGTCCCATAACCCTCTTTGAAGACATTCTTTGACATTTGGTGTTGTGAAAAGGGGTATGAACTCCAAAATGTACACTTGAAAACTCATTCATTTACTAAGACCTAGGTTGATTGATAATGAAAAAGACAGTGCAAACAAAGGAAGCAACAACTACTGGACATTGATGTCAAAAACCTTGGTGGTAGGAGCAGCCTTAGGGATACTTATATACAGCACTCCATCCTTAATCACACGGCATAAACAGTTCCCTGGGGATCGATTTTGAACCTTCTTGATGTTGAATTAGGGGTTTGATTGCAGAAAAAATTGGATTTGGATGGGTCGATTGAGAGAAATCAGGCGAGGGGAAGCAAGCAGCTGCTGGGTTTTTTTTTTTTTTCAAATGGAGGGAAGTACTTCAATGGAAGTTGGGGGTGGTGGTGGTGGTGGGCACTGGACCTTGAAGTACTTCAATGGAGGTTGGGGGTGGGAGGACGAAGAAAGATTGAGAAGAAGATGAATATTCAAGGGGAAGAGGGGTTAATTAACTTTGGGTGGCTGAAAATTTTAATTAGGGTAGGTTAACAAAATAAACAGCCCCTACCTCCAGTTTACCGGCTGTAGCAGGTAAACAATCGGTAAAAGTGGCATAATTGTCCCGGTTAGGTGAGTTTAGTGGCATTTTGATAACGAACTTTTTTCGGGTGGCAAATTTGTAATTTTGAAAAAATTTAGTGGCATTTTTATCCAAGCACTCTCAAAAAGGTGGGTCCTCCTGAAATATGCAATTGCCTTCACTCCTGTAATGAAGGGAATGCAACCCCTATATATAAGAAACCCTACATGGCCTTGAAGCAGCAACACCCACTTCAAGTCTCTTCCTACAACAACAAGTTCCAACTCATTACAAACCTCTTTCCTCTCTATTTTTCTTACTACCTGCGCAATAATGTTGGGCACTAGATTCCCTTCTATTATCTCCAACACCAAACAAATTCTAAAATTACATCCTCATCATGCCAAGAAACAGAAAGGAGTACCCAAAGGGCATGTTGCCGTTTATGTTGGAGAAAGTGAAATGAAGAGATATGTTGTACCACTTACTTATTTGAGACACCCCACCTTCCAAGATCTGCTCAGACGTGCTGAAGAAGAGTATGGTTACAGTCATCCAATGGGTGGCCTTACACTTCCATGCAAAGAGGAAGCCTTTGTTCATCTCACAAAGCAGTTGCGATTCTAGTCAAGCATCAGAGTAAACTTATCGTGCGATCACATTCCCAGCGATTTTGACAAATAGCTTCAAAGAAATGTTACAAACCGTTATATCCCCCCCCCCCCCCCCCCCCAAAAAAAAAAAAAGTATAGAAAAGAACTGATACTTGTGTACATAAACATATGTTCCCCTCATTGATATAATGAATTTAGCATACATCGCAATTTGACATCTACTGAGAACTTCTCATCTTTATTCAGTTATGTGCATATGGTAATTACTATTTAGCTCCAAAGGATTGTCTGTATAAAGTAAACTAGCACTCAAATTTACTAAGACAATAAGTGCAGTTCTATTAGTAACGGCAGCTAAGGATCAGTGCAAGCTAGTTGTCTGAGATTCTAAACAGAATATTCAGAGAAGATAGACAGTCATATCCCAAAAAACAGAGGGTAAGGTTAAATCACCAATACCAAGTTATAAGCATGCATGTAGAATTTTCTAGGATTCAAAGAAATTTCTTAAGGTTTTAATCAGATAGCCTGTAGGAAGTCTATAATATTACCAAATGAGTGAACATACTCAGGTATGTGAGTAGCTGTGCCACTTCAATGCGCAGAAATAATCAATTAAACATCAGCCCTTGTGCAAGAAATTTTCCGTATATCCAGAAGGCTGTTAGTCTATTACATTCCTATTGGATCAACCTCCCTGCTCCCAAGGCTAAGATTCCCAACATCCGAGTCTAATCTAACTGTTCTCAATCAGGATTCACAACGATAGAGGGTGATACCGCTGTCGCATGATTATATAAATCAATGAATTTGCCATATATCTAGAAGGCTGTTACATTTTTAATGCATCATGGATTTCTTAAATTAACCTCCTGGTTTGTAGGGCTAAGGTTGGCTATACCCCGATCTCCTACTCAATCAGGATTCACAAAGAGAGATGGTTACGGTGTTGTCGCGTGCTTACATGATTCATACATCAATGAGAACGAAAGTGGGTAGTTGGGTAATCCACAATTGATGACAGAGAGCTCCATACCATCCTTCAATTTGCAACTACCATACATATGGTTTGTATGGTTAAGATTCATGAGTGCAACTTGCATGCACCAAGTCTCTCTGCTTACAAATATAGATGAACATAACAGAATCTAGAAGTCTGTAAAGAGTCCAACTTCAGAACCTTATGGAATCAGCAGCAACTAAGGAGAAGCATAAGTTTTCACCATCTCCTTCCGCAATTCCAGTAAAAACAATTTAGATGTCTATGATTAGAAAGCCAAGTCGTATTATTATAAGCTACTTTAATGGAGGACATGCCCTGCAAACATCGGATTGCCCATCAGAAATGCATACTAAAACAGATACCCCATCATTTTTCATTATGTACTTTCAGATTATTGAAGGAACAGGGGAGAGACACAGAAAGAAAGATCCAAAAGCAGTTTTTCAAATTAGTGAAACCATATTACTCCCTCCCAACTTATGATTCAAGTCCCCATGATGACAGCATCCTTGTGTAATGATAAGCAAAATGAAGACAGGATCAATCCAGACAAACCTTCAGGTTACAGGAAAAATGACATCCAACTGACTCCTCAACTTATTTGTTTATACGTACATGCACTAGTCCCAGCACGATGAACCTATTCCTTAATACCACAACTGTGATAAGTTTGGATAAAGTACAGGTTTTGGCAAGGTGGACCACCTTCCCTAAAAGAAGCACAGCCTAATAAGGGTGGTTTAGAGCCAATACAACTTCAAATCTACCTGTTGTATTCAATTTTGCAGAGTACACAATAATTTCATCTGCCGGCAACCCAATCTAACAAAAATACATGATCTAACACGAACAGTCTTGATACCTTCCCTGACCCCAATTGGATGCCAACTTCTCAACACAATTGCCTAAGCAACAAAAACTTGCCAAGAGAAGGGAAAGGGAGGTAAGCCAAACAGACCCATGTGAGCCTTAAAAAGGCGGGTCCTCTTTAACAACCTCATTGCCTAAACTTTCACGAAACTTCACGGAAATTACCAGAATCGAACCTCTATATATAGGTCACCAACTTAATTTCTCCAACAACGCCATCCTCCATTAACTGATAAAGATTGCACCTCTAACTCTATTACAAATTATCCTCTCTTCCCTCCCGGTTTCTTAAATCAATTATACAAACAATGATGGCTAAAAGACTCCCTTCCCTTATCCCTAATGCCAAGAAAATCCTCAAATCGTATTCTCTAAATGCCAAAAATCAGAAAGCAGTTCCCAAAGGGCATGTTGCAGTTTATGTGGGAGAAAATGAAATGACAAGATATGTGGTTCCACTCACTTATTTGAGCCATCCTTCATTCCAAGATCTGCTCCGACATGCCGAAGAAGAGTTTGGTTACACTCATCCCATGGGTGGCTTAACAATCCCGTGTAAAGAGGAAGCCTTCCTTAATGTCACAAATCAGTTGATTTCCATTTGAATGTGAAAATCCCAAATGAAATAGAAGTCCCCATCCCTACAATTTTGAGAAGAGTTTAGAAGGATAGGGATGAGAGTTACAGATAGCAATTAGGTATCAAAAGAATCAGCAATGAATGTACATATAGGCATTGTTCCTTCTTTTTCAATATAATCAGTTAGATGTGCAAAAATCTTTTATCATCTTTGGAGAACCTGTCTGCTTGGTTTTATTCAATTTATACTATTTTGTTGGAGACACTGTATTCCTAAGAAAGATAACAAAGCGCCCAACTCTAAGGAAGAGCTATTTGGCTGAAATCTGAACATGAAAGTCAACAGCATACCCCTGAAGTTCAAGTGTGTTACATCAATGCAGGAAGAATCATAGTAAATGAAGAAGTATTCTTCAATGATGTACAATTCTCGATCTAAAACAATGGCGCTTCAGAGAGAGAAAGATATGAAACACAGTAGAGAGAGAGAGTAACGCTATCCTTGAATTTCATTCAAGATACTTATCCTCACAGATACATCATCCTTTTTACTCAAATCACAACAGATGAACGAACTCTTAAAATTAAACAGACCAGCTGATGTTTTGAGCAAACAATGACAACCTTTCTCACCCAAAGTCTATTTTAATATTCTAACTCCCTTCCCTGTATTGGAGGACAGCCACAAAACATTACAACCTTGGGGATCAGCTAGCTTAAATGTTGAACTTGTGCTATCCTGGGGGTTTCATTTTATTGAACACTCTTTCTAAAAATTTTAAAAGAAACTAGAGGCTTTACAATTTTAGCATATAAATGCAGCACGGCATGCAAAAACTGTATTCAATATTTTGGGGATCAAAAGTCGAAAATCAACTAATCGTTATCCGTCAACCTTGTCGAGCAGAAAAAGCTCGTTTGCACCAGTTGAGAAGGGCTACCATTAATTCACTAATATGAACCAAAGCAATTTCACACATCCACAAAATATATTGTTTCAGAACTATTCCTCTTGTTCTACTTTCCTGGGCGCATATGCTCCAAATATTTGTAAGTGAACAATGATTGTAATAAGAGTGAACAATCTAATATCGGTAGTGAACAATCTAATATATGTGGATGAACAATCATATTATCTGGAGCACGTGCTCCAGGTGCACCTAATAAATTGCAACCCCCCCCCCCCAAAAAAAAAAAAATTAACAAGTATTATATTGTAGCTCTCTATCTTTTTAACATTTATTTATCTAGCCAAGTATTGTATTGTGAACCCTTTCATGCAGCCTTCAACGTATGTAACCCAGTTGACAAGGTGCATCTAGCTCCCATTCAATGAATCACAGAGAAAAGAGTAATTTCATAGCCCACAATATAGTAATCACTAGGCCTCTCCAACATAGACTCTGCCTGCCGTGATTTCCAAGCCCTAAAGCCTACGGCTGGATTTTCAAAAGTGTACCAGATAAACTCTGATGAGACTTTTAGTGGCAAACATGTGATGAGAAAACCAAACTTCGCCCGTGATAATGACAGCAGCCTTGATACATTTGCCCATTTCATAGGCTCACTTTGAATATTGCAGGCTATGATCCAACATAAATATCCACAGATACAAGGAGTTGACAAGGTAAAACACAATTCACATGGATCTGTTGCACATCAAACTCTACTGTGGGCACCATTATTAAAGCCCCCAGATTAGCCAGAAAAAATATTTCACAGGCCACTTGCCAAATGTGTAGGCCGTGTACAAAATATCTATATAAACAGGGCACTAACATGATCAGACCAACCCACAGAAAACACTTTTTCATTGTTCTAATCATCATAGGAAGCCCTTTAGAATCAAACATTTTTCAAGTTTCAGTCTGAGTCTCACTCAATATTCTCTCTCACCTAAACAGCTGCAAAACTCACAATTACAACATGAAACTTCAGTCTTTCATCTCCAAAGCCAGGCAAATTCTCAAATTACATGCAAAGAATCATCAACGAGTTCCCAAAGGTCATATTGCAGTTTACGTTGGAGAAACCAAAATGAAGAGATATGTGGTTCCACTATCTTATTTGAACCATCCTGCATTCCAAGACCTGCTCAAACGTGCTGAAGAAGAGTTCGGATTTAACCACCCAATGGGCGGCTTAACAATTCCTTGCAAAGGCGAAGCATTCACTGATCTTGCTAGACAATTGAATTCCCATTTACAATATAACCACTACTAAGGAAAAGTCCCCCCCCCCCCCAGTACACTATTGTCTTTTTGCTTGGCAGTTTCATAGGGCAGAACAATTGCAGTTATTGTAAATACATTTTTTCTTCTTCTCAAAATACCACTCAAATAGGCTTTAACATGACATGAATAACTTTTCTGCGTATGTTGCAAACTTTATTGTTTAGCAATTAGCAAAACACCCCCATCCACCAGAAGCATTTCTATCATGTGACCATCTCGCAAAAGCACTGAACAGAATGAGAGCCAGATATTAATTTTTAAAAATGCAAAACAATTCTAGGTGACCATTATCAGTTTTAGAACATCTTTATTACTTTCTAAAATCACTAAATAAATCTCAATAATATGTTCCTGGGGAAACAAAGCACGTAATAGATGACTACTGGATGGAGTACCCAAAAGTTGGTTATGTTAAAGCATTTCTTTTATATCGGTCAAATTGTCAGTGAGCGACAGTACACATCTATGAATAACCAGCTTTGGATAGCCACACTCATATATAGTTCCATCTTTTCCAGGAACATGAGGTACCTAAAAGTAGGCACGACAAGATTAAGATAACGACAATACAACAATGACAGGAGAAACAAATCACACTCATATATAGTTCTCATTTCACCACAGAAAAATGCTCACCGTGAATCAGCTTTCCGTTCTGCACAACCAACATCATTTTGCAGAAAATGACTTCTAAAATTAAACTAGCAGTGGTGGATGAAAAAAGATTAAAGGTGGTCTGACAGTAGTAGAAAAATGCAGCCAAGCCATCCATCCATCAATGCACCACCCAACTCTACTATGGAGGATCAGATGCAGCTGTAGACGTTAGTAGTAGCATATCATCAATGAAGTCAAGGACCAATGTAGAATCATCTCCAAGTTGTATCGGAAAAAAATAATCAAACAGACTGAGTGTGTAAAGGTTGAGAAAGTGAGTCTCCCTTCACCTCTGTCAATCCCTGAGAGTTGACCATAGAGGGATTCTATCAATTCCACCTAGTTGTAACATATATAGTCTTCCGATTTGGAAACATCGATTCAGATTTCTATCTATCCTAACCCAACCCCTTCCCATCTGGCGTCATAAACGATTTCAGAATGCTAAAATAAACGAGCATTTACGAGGAAACATCTTCAACATCAAAATAGCAGACACATCGTATCTTCAAACAACAATACAGAAAGACAGTGAAAATGGATTCATTTTGATAGATCAATGCTGGACAGACAACCCCAATGTTGTTGTAGAGGAAGCATTGCAATGGTTTGAATCTAACCTTACATTTTAGAGTTTGCCACCATTTGCTTTCTATATCATGAAAATTCTTGCTGATAATGAATGTATTCCCAATATTTTAACCAGCTGTATCAGGGTTTGAGCATTAGAGGATTAATGGCAAGTGGGATTAAAAACTCATAATTAACAACGGTTAGAATGATCGTGCAACAAGATTTTGCAGTTGGTAATCATAAGAATGATAATCATTGAACACATTAGCAGCTTCTCTGACATAGTTAGAGAAATGAAACGCCAAATAATCAACCGCGTTGGTTACGCATTAAGTAATAAGTACTGCAGTTTCCCAGAAAAAAGGAAAATTAATAATGCAACTTTATAATATCTGTGCATAAGCAAAAAAGTCGCTAAAATTAAAGAACCTCATAATTGACAGCTAAAACCTACTCCATGATTACTGACATATTAACACAACCAATATAAAAGCTTAAAATCCTGCTTTCCCATTTGCAGAGCCAGATGCTGCACATTAAAAATACTATTCCAATAAAAAGGGACAACTCTCCAACTCCGTGATAACCTAGTATGGGAGGTGATAGAATAACATTTCACAATAAGAAGAAACAACATTCACAAGTCAATCAGAATTAGCATTCTAATTTGGGAGAAAAATATGATGAATTAACATCCAGAATGTCATGCATGTTAAGCATAGACACGAATTACTCAATCAAATTCAAATAGTTCAGCAGCGTGAGACACATGCAAGAATTCACTACGGCCCATTTCAATTTGAATTTGCAATTTTGTACACTTCTCAAATCAAAGCCTTTGGTTTTTCATTTTTTAGTTGAACTGACTCTTTTTCATTATACTCCTGTATATATTATATCAAACGCACCTTGACTGCTAAATGCGAGTTCAGAAGTTTTCACATGGGAATCCTCAATCAGTCAATCTCAGATAGATTTCATATAGCTTCAAGAACTTGTATGAACTAATAAAATACAATATGAACTCATCCTTTCCAAGAAGCATCCTAGGCTAATTAAGGATGATTCTGAAAATGGACGAAACAGAAACACCATTGAAGTTTCTCTTTCCTTGAAACACAAAACTTGAAATATTTTACAAATTATGTTAGATAGATACATGTTGTCCTGTTGATCCCTTAAATAAGCACCAGCTTTGACAACATTGATTGAAATACAGAGGAACCCCACAGGTCAGTTGCCTAATGCAACTTTGGCATCAAAAGTTAGAAATTACACAGTTACTAAAATTGCAAAAATATAATACATCTTTGTTCAATGATTGATAAGGATTTAGAACACGGAAATTATCAGCTGAGAGAGAGTATTGCAGCCCAAGATAAAGGTCAAGCTAATCATTCCAAGATTTTGGTTGAGAACTAGCCAGGAAGTTGGCAAAAAGATATTCTATACTGAGGGCATTTAATTTAGCGAGTCAATGACGACTGACATCTAGGATATAGCTTATAGTCATACTTATCACATTAATAAACGAAAACGCAATCAATAACTTGCTATCTTTTTACAGGTTGCCTCTTCCACATTACATCCTAGCAAAACATTAGTAATGCAATAAGCTGAAATACATACCATCATACACTACTACAAAGTATCAAGATCCTGAGCTGAAGGAATTCTGAGACATAGGCAAGACGTTTTCTAAGCTTACGAGCCCTTTCTTTTGTCTGTCCTTTTACCAGAATCGAATACCTCACAGAAGTATCCCCATGGCTCTGATCATTACTGTATAAACTTTACATGAAAATATGAAGTTCAATTGCCTCGAGACAATTACGTAAAAGAAGAAAATGCCACATAACAACTCAAACAAGGCCAAGGCCAAAAGTGCTTTTTTTTTGGGGTTTAAACTTGACTGAAAACTAATAACTCAAATGCTTGAAGAGAAGCATTGTATTGTTTTACAAAGATGGGATCTGTCACAGATCATTTCTCAAGGTATGGAAGATTAATCTTCAAGCGAATGAGACGTCTTTTGAGTATTTTATTCATTTTTCAATGTACGGCAGTCTAATGAACTTCAAGGATACATGTGAAGGCAATAATAAACATAAGAAGCATTGAACTGAGACATGTGAGTACTACTGATAGTTGGCCAGTGGGGTCATGAAATTAAAAATTCCACGTTCCCTATCTTCCAGTTGTCTAACAGCGTCCAGAATCTCAATGCAATTTCATAATTCATCTAAGGCTCTATATATAGCAGTCACCATTTCAAACCTTGAAACAACAAACTCAACCTTCTTCAAAGCACCCCATACACCAATTTCTATTTCTGTATCTGTTTACTTCCATTAAACACAAAAAAAATGGTTTTCAGATTGCCTTACATGATCTCAAACACCAAAAAGCCACAAAGATCACACAACAGAAATCAGGGAGGGGTTCCAAAGGGTCACCTAGCAGTTTACGTGGGAGACTTCAGTGAAGGAAAGAAGCGATATGTGGTTCCTTTATCCTTTTTGAACCATCCAGCATTTCAAGAACTGCTCACCCTTGCAGAGGAAGAGTATGGCTTCACTCATCCTGCTGGCGGACTCACCATTCCCTGCGATGAAGAAACTTTTATCCATGTTGTCAACAATGGATTGAGTTCTTCATGAAACACGCATGGAGATTAATGGGCAACAGAAGCCTCACAATTTTCCTTTGAATTACTTTTTTATACAGTTTTTGTTTGGATCTTATACCTGCCCAGGGTTATGAGAACCAGATTACTGGATTGTATATACATACCTTTTTCCCATTCCACCTAAATGAGTGGACTGGGTTTTTAAGCCACTAGAAATCACATGAGTAACTTGTTGGCTTGTTGCAACATCTTGCCTTCATTTTTTTTTTTTTTATTGATGGAATTGTTTACATTAATTTGATAATGTGCTGTTACTGTTAACAAGATTCATCCAGTCTAGTAACTTGTTTTGAGGAAAATCTATTATGCAAAGTAAGCCTTATACTTCATAAAATACATAAAACTCATCTAATCAGAAAGAATCTGTCCATCAACAACTTCAATCAAATTAAAATTAAACCCATAAGACGAAGAATTAAACTTAGGCAATAGCATTACAAAGTCTTTCCAAGATCAAAAGATTTCAATGATCAAATGCTAGCTTATGATGACTTCTTTATGTGCACAGTATGAAAATCTCTACCATGAATCCATAGTAACAACAGTTTCACCTATTGGCTTTATTTCAAGTCCTTACACAAAGTTCACACATTGACAGTCCATTACAGAAGAAGAGCCATAAAACTTTGCAACTGTATGAATCAACTCGGCATAAAAATATGTAACTCCAAACTTCTGTCACAAAATATCCAATGTTAATTTCAGTAAACATGCCATAGGCCCATAGCTTTTCCTCAGCGAAGACTTGTGACCTTTCTTTTTATTTTTTATTTTTTTGGTGAATATAATTGATAGGCATGCTTCTAGTACTGCTTTTGCAGAACTTGGAAATAGTATATTACTGTACTATCCATATCCATGACCCCCCGCGCGCCCTTTCACAACATGTGGTGGTGGCGATTGAGGATTAGAAACTTTCACATAAGAGAACAATAGAAATTAGGGCTGAGTACTCAAACACATGGTCCAGTAGTCAGTCTAGTCTATAGTCTATAAGCTGGTCCCAGCGAGATAGTCTTGTCTCCTTGTACTCCAATCACAATCAGGAAATACTGCAGAAAGCATGTAGGCAGGTCTCCCTTTATAATTTAAGTTAAATCTGAGTAGGAGAATCAATCTAGCTTCATCTTCACATGAATCAGTTGTACATCATTTTCCAGGGTACGATCAGCAATGCTAACAATATCCTTACAATTTATTGGATATGACTTCTCTAGGAAATAGCAAAGCATTGACAGCAGTCCTCAGTAAAGATGGGAATCTTAGTGATAGAATTGAATCAAACCCATGTGAGCCTCAACAAGGTGGGTCGTCAAAATACCCAATTTTCAAGCTTCAGCAAAGTTACAAAGAAGATACTAGAAGTCGAGCCCTTCTAAACAGAAAACTAACTCAACCTTACAAAAATGTAGGCTTCCATCAAACTCTGACTATTCAGAAGCTCTCATCTCCAACTTACTATGTCGTCAGAGATTCCACTGTCCTTTCTCTTCTCTAAGATGATAATCAGTGAAAAATGATGGGAATGAGGGTTTCACATGTGTGTTACCTCTAATGCCAAGAAACTTCCTAAATACTCTCCTTTCTTACATAAATAAAAAGAATATTCCAAAGGACAATATATAGTTTATGTGGGAGAAAATGACATGAACCTATACATGTGATGCAGGATAAGAATAAAGGATGGATTAAGATATCAATATCTTTCCATATATTTAGAGATCTTTTGTATTTTATTAATTATATTTTCGTAGGTAATTCTTAGCAATATTTTAGGACTATCAAAATAAGGAGACCTAGCCATATATTAGAGATATTTAGTTCCTAAGATATTAGGATAATATTAGGTTAGTATTCTATAGTATTTGACATATTCTAGTTTCCTTATTATATGTTAGGTTTCTTAGCTATATAAGTCCCTTGTGTATTAGGGATTAGACAGACTTTGATGATTTTTGAATTGAATTGAGTGAATTCTTGAAGAATTCCCTTGGTTCTACATCAACATGGGATCCTAAAATCTTATTTGAAAGACCCCTCATTGAATGCTTCAGAAGAATTTGCTACTGTCATCTATTGGCAGCTGAATAATTCCATGCAAACAGGAAGCTACCGTTAATCTCAATAGCCAATTGCATTTTCGTTTAGAACACGGGGCAACGTGCTGCCTGCAATTTCGATACTCTCTTCCCATTTCCTGAGGACCCTTTCCAAAATTGAAGCGATGATGTCCTACAAGATGCATGAGAATAGGAAATCCATGCAGATTAACATTTTTCTGTACTTCCAATTGATAAAATCATATCTTCTGGCAATAATTTGTTAATGTAGTTTCTACATCTTGTTTTCCACACATACTGTATGCCAACTGCCAAGAATGGATCAGGTAACATGCAAAAAACAGTGCCCCTGATTCACAATACCATTTTTTGCCAGCCGCATATTGAACTTTAGGCTTTTAGCCGAAACTGCTTGGGTCAAAGTTCAAAGTTCAAACAGAAATCCAAATTAGCAGTGACATCAATATTTTTGGTCTAGGAAAATGAACCTGTGAGACTTCTAATCCTAGAAAAACGAAACCAAACCGAGGAGCTTTTCAAGCCTTACCGAAAGAAGGCTTAATATGTTTCCTTAGCTATCACTGAAGATAAGACTTGCTCAAAAGTAACATCCAAGTAGAATATTCTTTTGGTGATCAAACCAACCATACTAACCTGTTTCTTTTTGCTTAGAAACATTTAGTGATCAATTATCTACACCTACTCTGGGTAAACCTCTGCTGGAGCTGATGGAAGCCAATTATTCAACTAAAATTCCCTTCTATCAAAGACAAAATTTGGGCCAATTCATGTTAATTAAAAATGTAATCTTGCTACTTTCCGTCGAACTGCTACACTTTTGTGGGTTGCAGCACACTAAATTGTATTGTACACCTCACATAGCATACACTTAATTTTCTCTTTTCTTTTTCTGAGACACCTAGACATAGATTTTATATTCCTCACACAAAGCATTCTTTATGTTATTGGGATGACTAGTATGTCCATGAACAGTACTTTTTCTAAATTTTATTGAAAGAGAAACAGCTAGCCTGTCCATGCAAGTCAATTAGCAGTCAACTGATTTTGGCAACAATAAAACTTCTCAACTTCTCGTATGCCGGCAAACGAGAAAAAGATCAAGCCTGGGTGTTTAGATTATTAGTGCCCCTAATTTTTCTATTAACCAAGTGATCAACAAGTGGTAAGTACTTTTCTTAAAGTCATTGGTGCGTTTCAATGTGCCCTTCCTAGACTTCAGAGCCTTCAATTGGTTTGCCCTCTTTAGAGGACTATTGCTTTGATAGTTAACATGGTTAAAGTGGTCAATTAGGTTATCTTTTTGTTTGTTTTTAAAAGGTCATCCCAACATAAAAATCACATATCTTAAGACCTTTATAGAAGTATCTGTAACACTAACAATAATACACAAGCATACACAGACCTTACAAGCATAGACACCAACTAATGAGCCCTGTTAATGACATTTAAAAACCATCATTCTTCTGGAGCAAAATCATTCCTACCAACTTAGAAATAAATCCTAATCTCGACCCCTAATAGAGATATAACCTTCGACGGAATTAGAACCCACAGTTCAATTTTCAAAACCGATAGGATCTCTGCACTAAAATGCTTTTCTCTAATTAGCAGAAAATGGAATTGTAGTTGCTTGCAACTCTCATATGTAGACATAATGCAATTAATAAGGCAGATAACAGAAAGAGATCCCAAGCATGCATCCATGTATGACAGAAAAAGACTACCATTGATACTATAAATAAGCTTTATGCCATTCTAATATGCACACAAAATGTTTCTACCTAATGGGTATGATTAGTCCACAAGCACCAACAACACAGTCAATTCTCCACCCAATCCTTTCTGAAGAGAATATAATTAAATCCTACAGCTGATCAAACAAATTCTAAAAAAGATTCCAAAGTAGTATAGGCATAAGACTGATGGAAAAGCACTTTTCAGTTTTTCTTTGAAAATTTGATGAAATACATGATGGGAGGAAAAAATCCATTTCCAGTATTTCCTCCCTGATTATACAAAAATTGCCACGATATGCTGAGCTTGCATCAATTAAAAATCATGCCAGGAACCATAGCATTATTCGCTAGTTGTATTCAAAGAAACACATGGCAATTCCTATATATGGTAAGAAAAGTAGCCTCATGAATACAACATCCAAGTTGGAAGCGTGACGCTTCCTGCCATGTGAAGTGGCAGGAACCCCAAGAGTTTAATCACAGCAAATGCAAGGACAGCAATAATGTACGATCGATTTGCAACTTTGGTAAATTATCCATGCAGGAAATATCCACTTTACTCCCACTTGTAAATCCCAAACCCTCATAACTTCTAGATGGTTCATCCAACATATAAATAGACATATTAGGTGCAATTCGGGAGATTCCTGATCACAAAGAACACTGCTTGCGCGTGTTATTTATGCAGTCACCAAAAAAAATACTTAGTGATCAAAATTAGGACATGCCTATTCAATCTATGGGAATTGGCAAATGCATTAAGTGCATCGGTACAAGAGGATCAATATTTCCTAAAAGCCAAGAAGGCTTCCCTCTGGAGAGAACAAGAATGTCAGTCCCAAAAGGCCATTTTGTTGTTTACATATTAGAGGAGGAAAAGAAGCGGTTTGTGGTTCCAGTGTCATACTTGAAGCACCCTCTCTTCCAAGAGCTGTTACGAGAAGCCGAAGAAGAGTATGGTTATGATCATGGTATGGGAGGATTGACAGTTCCTTGCACAGAAACTCACTTCATCAATGTCATCAAGCAGCTCAGGAATCATAATTGAATGCTTCTAATTGTTAATCCTGACTTCTGTTACAACTCTTCTTGTTACTAATTAACTGACTAGATCTGCTAATGTCCTAAAGACATATATAGCATTACAACAATAAACCTTTGCTGATAAGATGTACTGTACTGATGAAAGGATAGGAAATTTAGTTGAATTAGGCAGAAGGCCCATTTTCACCATGCTCAATTTATTGCATTACTATAACTATTAGTCTATTACCTACCAAATAGATGTAGATGATAAAATAGTTATGGCAGAAAAGCACATCCATGAGGTAAAAAATAAAAAATAAAAAAGAATAACAAAGAAAGAAAGAGGGGATGTAAGCTCATAAAAGCAAAAATAATGTAAGCAGACCCAATTTCAATGTTACCAATATTTAAATAAAATCATTTTCTTATTGATCAATAATGGTGCTGACTGGGGGAGCTTATCTTAAACAATGTATGCATTTTAGTGGGGACACCTTTGTCTCTGCAAAATACTTATGGTCTAACAGACCATGTAGTACTCCTCGATAACCCTGAGAAAGCATTCACTATCATATACTAATGCACCCTCCATTCCACATTAATTGTTATCTTTGAAAATCGTGCAGTCAAATTTCAAAAATTTTGACCATAAATTTCTCAATATATATAATGAGTTGTTATATAAAATTATCATCATTAGATTTGTAACGAAAAATATTATCATAAAAGTATAGTGTCGCAATTGTTAGTAACATATTATGTAAGAAATTATCAATCAAAAAGTGACATTGGAAACTGTGAAAGTCAAAAGTATGACAACTAATATGGAACGAAGGAGTAATAAAGAAGGCCGGCTAGAGTAACTATAACTTTGACTAACCTAATTACCATTATCATTCACCTACAAATATAGCAGGACAAGATAAGCAATACAAACCTAAGCATCCTTTTTTTTTCTAACATAGTTTGGATGATTTCCCAATCTGATTTCAAGAAAAATAGCAATCCTGCCAAATGTCAAATCCAAAAAACTTAAAGACATAAAGATAGTTTGGATGACCAGGCGTGTGAACATTTTGAAAGATGACAGTCTTGCTGACATTGATGCTGAGATAAACCGAAGAGCTGTGATTATTGGTAATGCTATTGGTGTGTGAGTCCTCAATGATCCACCAAACTGAAGTTGTTGACCTTCTAACATTGTGCTGGAGATAGGATGGTTGTTTGTTGTATGAGTGCAATGTCCATGATGTTTGCATATGTTTTAGCAGTGTTATTTTGTAGCCTTTATCTTTTGAAATTGGTGGTTTGCTGGTTAGTATTGCAGCTTTGATGTTTTTTGTGAACGTTTAAGCCTGTGGGCTTTCAATAATCGAAAAAAAATAAAGTGTCACAATTACCAACCACATTGAGGTATCCAATGTCACGAGTAGGCATACCAAAAGTTTAGACTCATAGAACACGACATCTTGTTTCCTACAAACAACAAAAACATCATTAAGTAACGATTGAAGCCCCTCATCAAGTGCTTTACAATCTCGGACCATAAAATTAATGAATACATCCTGTATATGAAGATGTTAAAGCCACCAATTCTTGCAACTCAATTCTGAATGTCAATTCTGGCAATCTTATAACAGACATTCAAGTGTTCAATACACAAAATTCTTAGAATTAAATTGGGTATAAACGGTACACTTACCAGAACCTGGTCTTCACGCTTCAGTATCAATTGTCAAGCCCTAAAATTTCAGGCAAATTGACCTTGCTAAAGCCTTTTATGCTCCATACACGCTCTGTTGGGTTCCATTGATGAGTATCCGACAGATTCTTCCCCTAATCCAAAATAAGAATAATAAAAAACTTTAAAAGTTCCCAATCGGCGATTATTACTCTCTGATTTTTTTGAGATCGAAGATGGTACCGTTATTTTCTGGATGATGGGAGTAAAGGGGCATTTGGCAACCGGCTTTTTCCAAAAAAAAATTGATTGGAGGTACCCTTTATTTTGATAAACAGTGTTGTTAAATATTTATTTTTTGGGGATAAAGTTACTGGAAATGGCCAGGCTAAAAATATTAAAGGACTAACCTACTCTTATATTAATTGTAAAATTACTAACCCAACCATTGAAATTTAATTGTCGAGCTGCCAAAATATTTGAAGCCCGAGTCTCGTTCAAGATGTTGATCACTCAACTCCCACCATACTGTTTCATCTTCTTTCCCTCTAAAGAAGAAAATTTTGAACTGGAAGATACTAGGGTTTCGAAGTCGTCTTCTTCACTGATAATAAGAGGCTATTAGTGGAGAAGGTCAATAAAACCCTAAACAATTAATTCTGAAGTGAATTTACAGTAGAGTAGCGGAAGGTGAAAAGTTTCTGCCATGATGAGTTCAGTTCCCTTCATTAGCCTAGGCACTGATGATGCCGGGGGCTTTGTCTCCATTGTCATTTCATCTTCTGGGCTGGACTTTATCAAATACCTCCTCATCTCTAAAGCCCTCTCCTCTATCATCCCTCTCCACATTCTCCAAATTCTGCGCACTCGCCACATCCCTCTACTTGGAGATGTCCAAGTCCTATTATCCAATATCACCTTACCATATTTCCGATCACGGATTTGCTTCTGTTGAGGTATTCTCTCTCTCTCTCTCTCTCTCTCTCTCTCTTATTATTATTACTAGGCCTCAACCCATGCGATGCATGGAGTGAACTAAATTAGTTACTGCATGTTGATTTTTAAATTTAAAAAGATTCTAGTAGAATTTAATGTACATAACATCTATTAATCCCAAACTAGGCCTCAACATGTGCGATGCACGGAGTGAACTAAATTAGTTACTTTTGAACTATATTATTATTATTATTATTATTATTATTATAGATTATAGATAAACCAAAATAATTACTGATATTTATGTCAAAATAATTAATTTAGTATTTATTTGCTTTCTAATTGGTCATAATCTCTACAATCAATCTCCTTTCATTATTCAGTGGATCCCACAAAGATTTCTATTATAATATATAGATTATTAATCTTTGAAATAAGTAATAGTTTTAAGGGTTGGGTTAGTAATTTTACCATTAATATGAGGGTAGGTTAGTCCTTTAACATTTTTAGCCAGATTCTGGTCATTTCCGGCAACTTTGTCCCCGAAAAATAGATATTTAACAACACTGTTCGCCCTAAAATAATTTCTAATAATGTGATCCCCAAAAAATAGTTTTCACAAAATAGAGGGTACCTCTGAACAATTTTTTGGGCTTTTTCAATGGTTTTTTGCTCCAAAATGGCTTTTTGATAGATTTTGACATTTCGACTAATCAAAAAGCTATTATGAGGTATTTGGTGTGATAGTTTTTTGGACTAACTTTTTACCCTCAAAAAGTCATTTTCTGAAATGCTACTTGAGTAGCTTTTTGGAATTGGCTTTTCAAATTTTAGCTTTTTAATGAATTAAATTATCATATTGGCCTTATATATATATATATATATATATATATATATATATATATCATTTTCTGAAATGCTACTTGAGTAGCTTTTTGGAATTGGCTTTTCAAATTTTAGCTTTTTAATGAATTAAATTATCATATTGGCCTTATATATATATATATAAAAGATAATTACCCCAGTATACTTAAATCGGCTCAGGCAATTATTAGTCAGCAGATAAGCTCGAAACCTCAGTCTATGAGGATTCCTGCTCTAAATTTTATTTTGCCAAGATGAAGAAAAGAAGAATGGCTACAACAGTGTTTGAGATCACAGATAGTGATGGGCATACAGTTCAAGGTTTACAGAATGTGGGTGAAGCCATGGCTTGGCATTATGAAGGATTATTGGGTACTGCAAACCCTTATCAGCAGCATATTGCTCAAGAAGTGATAGATATGGGAACTACTTTGAGGGTGGAGCAACAAATAGGTCTATGTAAAGACTTCACAGATAAGGACATTCAGGATGCTTTCTTTTCCAGTCCTAACTCAAAATCTCCTGGCCCGGATGGTTACAGTAGTGGATTTTATAAAAGCATGTGGCACATCATTGGAGATACGGTCTGTAAAGTTGTTAGAAAGTTCCTCAATACTGGGAAAATGCCTCAGGTGCTCAATGCTGCAATTCTCACGCTTATTCCCAAAAAAGACCCCCCGAGTCAAACCTCAGATTTCAGACCAATTGCTTGTTGCTCTGTCTTCTACAAGGCAATATCGAAGCAATTGGCTGGGACATTGAAATTAGTGCTTCCCTCGCTTATCAATGATGCTCAATCCTTTTTTGTCCCTGGGAGGGATTTATTACACAATGTGTTGATGTGCCAGGAACTTGCAAGAGGATTCAAAAGGAAGTCAGTTCAAAGTCGTCGTATCTTCAAAATAGATCTGCAGAAGGCCTTTGATAGTATCAACTGGGAATTCATCCGAGAAATCCTTGAGGCTTTCAAATTCCCTCCCAAGTTCATCCATTGGATCATGTGCAACATCACTACCACAACTTATTCGATTCAGATTAATGGGGACACCTTCGGTTTTTTTCATGGGAAAAAAGGTTTGAGGCAAGGTGACCCTATCTCTCCTTTGCTTTTTGTTCTCTCCATGGAATATCTGTCTAAGAAATTGCAATTTGAGGCAAGCAAACCGGATTCCGTTTCTTTCCTCGCTGTAAGGATATGCAGCTTACACATCTTGTGTTTGCGGACGACTTGATGATTTTTTCTTCTGCTGACATCCCTACTATTCTGAGGATTAAAGAGGCCCTGGCACACTTCCAACAAACTTCTGGCCTTGCTGCCAATTCCTCTAAAACCACAGTGATTATAAATGGGGTCAATGACAGTACTAAAGAGCAAATTTTGCAACATACTGGGTACAAAGAGGGGACTCTACCGTTCATTTATTTGGGCATTCCTATAGTTGACGGGAGGCTTAGCAAATTGGAGTGCAACAGATTAGTTGACAAAATCACTGCTCGGATCAGAAGCTGGGCCACGGCCAACACTTCTTATGCTGGTAGAGTGATCCTGATAAATACAGTTCTTATGGGTTTGTATACCTTTTGGGCTTCCACCATGATTATTCCTTCTGAGGTGATTGAGTAGGTCACAAAGGTTTGTCGAAATTTCCTCTGGGGTGCTGGAGAGTCCTATAAAAATCCTCCTGTCAGCTGGGACAAGGTTTGCAAAAGTAAAAAGCAAGTAGGTCTGGGTATTACGGACCTTTGCAACTGGAATAAGGCGTTGATTTATAAGCAAGTGATTGCTATAGGAGAAAAGAAGGATACTTTGTGGGTCAAATGGATCCATGGAAGATATCTAAAAGATAAAGATTGGTGGCAGTACAAACTAAAGGAGGATGTTTGCTGGTATTTTAAAAAGATGTGTAAGGTCAAAGAGGAGATGAGAGGGGGTTTCCAGGCGGGAAATCACTACAACATCAAGCAAGGCTGTAGACGGAGAATTGGCCTTGGGCGAGAGTAGTTTGGAGTAAATTGAGCACTCCACGCCATTCTTTCTGTTCCTGGCTTGCAATTCATGATCGCCACCAAGTAAGAAGCATACTTCATCGGCATCAACCACACATTCCAAGCAGGTGTGTTTGCTGCCAAGATCAGAACGACAAAGTAGAAACTACTGCCCATCTGTTTTTTGATTGCAAAACTACAGCTGCAATTACTAATTGCAGCTAAGTGCGTGGCTGGATTTCCCAGTTGCAAACAATTGGGAGCATTGGTGCAAAAGTCTGAAGAGTTTGAAAGCTCCTTCGTGGAAGAAGGAAGTCGTTTATGCAGCTTTCAACAGCTATGTTTATCACATTTGGATGGCTAGAAATAAGATGATTTTCAAGAATCAACATATCCAGCCGGATAAAGTTTTCAGTGACATTAAATTTTATACAAGAGATAGATGCCTCTTCCTTGTTGGAAAATCTGGAAAATTAGCAAACTGTATAGATATGTTTAGCAGATAATTTTTTGCAATAACTTGGATGTTTTTTTTGCCCTGTTTGGAATATATATACTTTTCTTCCAATATATATATATATATATATATATATATATATATATATATATATATATATATATATATGTATGGCCAATATGATTATCATATTAGCTACTCAAGTAGCATTTAGAAAATGATATATATATATGTATGTATGTATGTATGTATATATATATATATATATATATATATATATATATATATATACATACATACATATATATATATATACACACACACATGCACACACACACATACACACATACACACACAAAACTTTGTGTGTGTGAGTAATGATAGTGCAACTTTTTCTCATAATTTTAATTATTAAATGTATATTGATAGATATATATATATATAATTTAATCCCAAATATAATTTTAGATAAATTAATAAAAATTGTACCGTACATTACACTAGTTATAAAAAGTTAGTTATTGATATAATTATAACCAGTGGCACCAAATTTATAATCAATCACCATATGAGCACTATCTTAAATATATGTAGTGTAGAATGTTGTAATTTGTATTTAGAATGTATTTAATTGTTGATTATGCATGCAAAGTTTGTTCGCAATATTATATTTTTAGTACTAATTTATAAAATATCGACATTATATTATAAAGGTAAACTGGCATAAAATCTTTAGTTTTTATCAAGAATATTCGGTAATCGATACACAATTTAGTTATTAGCCTATCAATACAAGTATTATTAATTTTTAGTGATTGTTTGTTGGTCACACAAACATAGAAAAAAGACTAAAAATATGGGGGAACCTAGCAATAAATAAGAAAAATAATGTCCAATAAAATAGTAAAATAAAATTAAGGGCACAATTGGAAATCAAACAAAAAAATCCTACTACAAACAGCTAACTCTACCAAACACTTTTTACATAACGACTAATATAAACTGCTAAGAAAAACAACTAACAAAACAGTCAAAAGTAAAACAACCAACTAAACAACCAATACCTAAAAAAAACCAACAGCCAACAACTGGTTTCCAAACACCCCCTAAATGATTCGTAAAAGATTGAATTTGTTGACTCCTCCATTAAATAAATTGAAATTCATTTTAGGAAGGATGTATAGCGATTTGCAGTTTTTGGAAATTATGGTGTACTTCCGTACACTGGCAAGATCAAATCCTATACGTCCATTTTATTTGTTTTTAAAACTATTAAACTTCTATTTTTTTACATTGTGAAAATTATATAAAACTAATTAAAAAATATTTTTTTAAGGGACTGTTTGTTTTTCACTTTTACTCAATATGAAATTTTGAGCAAGTGTTCCTGGGCCAAAAACACCCACTGGCCTCCATGGTTTCCGGTGACCCACCGACCTTTATGGTTGTCGGTGAAAGGTGGCAGACAACATGATGAAATCCGTCAGCACCGTCACTGTCATTAGTTTGTCACTCCCTCGACACTGCCACCATGAGATGAATACGACAAGACAGTATTAATCGCATTAAAATGAAATAAATTGGTCACATGTAATCGGTGACTCGATGTTTGAGAATGGCGCTGTTTTCCGGCAATTGAGCTTGTCTTCTGATCTGAGGTCAGTGGTTATCATATGGAACGTGAACCTAGAAATCCACAGAGTCGTTTTCAATTCCCAAATTTGTTTTGTAACTACAGTAATAGTGCAAATGGGTAAGACTAATTGTGTGCGTGGTTGAATGGAGTTTGATGTCCTATTCAAGTTCTTGGTGAGAGGTTCGAGACTCCATGTTGTATGATTTGGGTTGGTCTTTGTGTCTTGGGGAGCAAGGTATAAAAGTTTAAGTGAGAATCAAGTTGTTGATTTGTTAGCCGCCTCCTTTGTAATTCCTTAGCTACAAGCCTACAATGACTGTATTAACCCTAAATAATTGTATTACCTTGTACTATAAATAAAACCTAGGTGTTAGGCTTATTGGTTGCAATTAAGAGTGTTTCATTTAACCACAAGAGATGAACCATAATCTTTGTATCCCTAAGGGAGTTGTGTGAGGCTCATCTGTGAGTGTTGAGTTCTCAACTTGTAACTCTAGGGGGGTTGTGAGAGATTATGGAGATCTGGGAATCTTTGAAACACTGTTGTAATCCTCTGATAGTGCAACATTCGTGGTTTTTTCCCGATTTGGGTTTTTCCATATTAATTTCTTATGTCGAATCTTTATTTATTTTTTTTACCTTAATTATTGTTTGTCTACTAACAACGCCTTGAGAATCCTAACAATTGGATTAGAGTTTTGGTTGGACCGTTGTTGATTTGCAAACTGAGAAACAATGGCAGGCGTCATTGTGAAGATTCCAAAGTTTGATGAGAAAGACTATGCGTGGTGGAGGATGCGTGTTGAGGATGTTCTTCGCCAGCAAGAGTTGCATCTTGCGATGGGTGAAAGGCTAGAACATATGGAACCGAAGGATTGGAAAGAGCTTGATGGTCAGGCATTCAACACGGTTAGGTTGACGCTAGCTCGAAACATGACTTTCAACGTCAAAGATCAGAAACCGACTTGCTGGAGGCTTTGCAAAACACATATGAGAAACCTCCGCCAATGAACAAGGTATACGTGTTGCATCATTTGTTTGAATTTAAAATGCATGAGTATGGTGATATGAATGATAATATGAATGAGTTGAATGTGATACTATCAAAATTGACCTCTGTAGGATTTAGTTTTGACGACGAGATAAATGCTAATACACTATTGGCTACTTTACCTAAGTCTTGGGATAATTTTGTGACTTCTGTAACATCTTCGGTTAAGAAAGATGAGAAACTGAAATTTGGGGAAATTAGAGGCTTTGTCCTGAATGAAAGTATTCATAGGAAAGACTTTGGTTTGTTTGAGTCTTCGAGGAATGCGTTGATTGTCAGGGGTAGGAGGAACAGTGGGAGCTCGGGTCGGGGTCGATCTAAATCTAGAGGACGAAACACGGAGCGTGTGTTATGTTGGAACTGTGGTTATAGAAGTCATTTTCGTAGGGATTGTCCTAAACCCAGGAAGAGCATTTATAATGATCATGACTCGGTAAATTTTGTTGAAGATTTGGGTGATGCCTTAATTGTTGATGTTGACAAGTCAGAAAGAAGTTGTGTGATAGATTCGGGTGCGTCGTTTCTCTCTTCATCTAGCAGGAAGTCCTTTAGCAATTTTGTGAGTGGGAGGTTTGGTAGGATTAGGCTTGCAAACGGTCACAATTTAAAGGTGCTAGGAAGAGGTGATGTGAACAAGAACCTTGTATCTGTGGATCAACTGGATGATGAGATGTTCACGACAAGATTTGGGGATGATCATTGGAGGGTAACGAAAGGATATCTCGTAACTGCAAATGGTAGGAAGGAGAGGAAGTTGTATAGTACCATTGATAATTCTAACATGCCTATTCATGCTCGTCAAAGGCGAGTTAGCTTCTCTGATAAGAGAAGGGTACCAGAAACGAGAAGGTTTCCAGTCGAGGCTACGAGAACAAATGGTCAGTCGAAGAACGCATCTAACATGCACGAGAATTCGGTAAGTTCAACATGAGGTAAAGTCCTAATCCAAAATTCCCTTAAGTTATTGACGATGATGCGTATGTCGAAGTTGTAGGAGCGTGATAAGTTCAAGTGAGAGCCTGTTAATAAAGAAGGAGTTGATGGGAGGCCAACTGAGACCTCTATTGATCTTTGCTGAACAAGATCGAGATGAATGCACTAGTCAATTCGAGGAGGTGTTGAAGTGGTGATTGATGATAATCGACGAAGGTTGCGTTTACAATTAGTCCCCAAGTGGGAGATTGTTGGGT